>JADHKR010000046.1:0-239603 GCA_019925305.1 Sporothrix cf. nigrograna
AGAAAAAAGAAAAAAGAAAAAAGAAAAAAGAAAAAAGAAAAAAGAAAAAAGAAAAAAGAAAAAAGAAAAAAGAAAAAAGAAAAAAGAAAAAAGAAAAAAGAAAAAAGAAAACGAGATTCAATAATCCTTTCTAGCCTAGTACAAGGGAGCATAAAGTACTTCACTTGAAGATGATATAAAGCGCATGCAGACCTGTCGTACATCCACGTGGTGGGACGCCTCTGGCGTCAAGTGACAGGTTTTCGTGAACTTGTTGTTCTTTCCGGCTGTGACAAAATCGTATTTAAAAGATTCCAGGCCACGCCTTGAGAGAACGAAGCGCAAGTGCACAAAACTGAATGACCTCTTTCCGCCTCGCTGCCGGGACCGGCGCATATATTTATACTCCGTGTCTGGCCGCCTTGCCGTTGGCACATCCCTGGGAGTGCCGCAGCCGGCCTGGTCTTGTAAGCCATCCCAGCATACTGTATCGAGACGAGGTCTCACAAAGCGTGTGCCACCGGACGGCCATGTCCCCGGCCGCGGCCTGTCTGTGTCCTAGCTGTCATTCAGGAGCCACTCGGAGAGTTTGTGCTCTCCCTGCCGTAAGCTGAGCCTCCGATCTAAAGTCCTTTCTATCTCAACGTTGTCATCTTGGAGCAGGCCCGGAACCGAGATTGCGGAACCGAGATAGGGCCGGCCCGTACTGAGAGTCTCGGGGCTCGTTTTGTGACGCCGGCCAAGACAAGACAGTGGATCAGCCTTCAGAGGGCCCATCGACGGGCAGTCTCTCCGCCCGAGCTGTGAGAAACTGCTCGTTTTTATATGTGAAAATTCACGGCCCACGGTGACGGAGCCTTCTTCCTAGACTCCTCTTTTCGTGGATGTACCTATATTGATGCGAGTTCTAGAACGGCGCTTTGAGGTTCTTTCTTGCGCCTGGGGATTCGTGCCTTTTGTTTTACACCGTCTGCGTGCCGCTACGGACAAAATTGCTTCTTTGGGAAAAACGCAAAGCGTTTTCTTTTGCCTTTTCATATACTCTTCTGTTAATGTTTTCCCATGTAGCTCCACTTTCTCATCCATCAACGTCCTGGAACTCGCTGGAATATCGTACTTGGTCCACGTTACGAGTACTGTTGAGCGTCCTCGTGGCCGGCATGACGAGTACGCGTACTCACTCGTAGCCTTTTTACAGGTAGAGATAGAATAAGCTTGAAAACCTCCTTCTTTTTCAACATCCCATCGCCCGGCAACTGCGGAGTCGGCCTGCTTCTGCCGTGAATTTTCCCCGCAGATTTGCTCTACATCTTCACGCCCGGCCAGCCACTCGTCGATTTGCATTTGTTTCGCCTTGGCTCTGAGTAGCTGCATCGACAGACAGGCCCGACGTCTCGGACTTCGGCCTTTGTTGCGGGTGGCTGCCACCGCTGCGGAAGGACACTCCGAAGAAGGTGCGGTCTGCCTCGACCGTACTGTGCAATGTACGTTGCCGTTTGCATCGCCGATCCCCTTTTTCCGTGCCTTTTGCACGTCTTTCCAAGACCTCCACTTTTGGCTTGGATGGCGCCACTGCTATGGCCAATCAGCGAATCGCAAACGACACAATCCGGCGGTCCACGTTCCGAGCGTGCAGAATATCTTTTCTTTTTTTTTAATTTCTTATTTCTTATTTTTTTTAAATTTCTATTTGCTATTAATTTTCCCTTTTTTTCTTGCGTGGAATTTCCTGTTCTCAACGATCGTCGGGACTGACCTTTGACGGGACCTATGCCAGCGTGTACAACGTAGCCATTTTTTCTCTTTTCTTTTCTTTTTTCTCTTTTCTTTTCTTTTTTCTCTTTTCTTTTCTTTTTTCTCTTCTCCTTCTACTTCTTTCCTCTCGCTCGCGCAAGACTGGTTCCAATCTCGTCAGCACGTTGCGCCGTGGTACCCCGCTGTGTCGCTCTTTCCTTGTCTTCTCCCTGCCGTCATTGTGTCTTGGTCTGGTGCAAGCGAACGGCCCCTCTTCCCGGCCAATGGCCCAATGAGTGCCGCCGCATTACGTGAGCTGTGCTCCGCACTCGTAATTCCCACTGTAGCTCGTTTGCATGCGCTGTTTTCCCTCCGGCGCACCGCAAGCCGCGGGTGCGGGGTAAGCTGGCCGGGCCCCGCCGGCGGTCTGCGCACTGTGCCAACACGAGAGCACGGGGCCAGGCGTCGCGCGAAGACTCAGCGCAGCCAGAAGTGGAAAGACGCAGGCCGTCGGGCGCGTGTGCGGTGCGAGCACGGAAGGTGCGAGCCAGCCAAGAGCCTACGTACGTCGAGCTCCTGCCTCGAGGGCGCCAGGAAAGTCCCGGTTGTGCCTGCCCAAGACTGGCGCGGCGTGTCCCATCCCCTCTTTCCTCGCCCTTTCTCCCTCCCTTCTCCCGTCTCTCCCCTCTTCTTATCTTCTCCCGTCTCGCCGTTTTCTCGTCCTCGTCCTCGTCCTCTTCCTCTTCCTTTCCCTCTCGTTCCCTCTCGTTGTCTCTCGCTGTCCCCTTCATCCCTGCGTTGATGCGTCTCCCTCTCCGCGCTCGCCCGTCTCACACGCTCACAAGACTCCCCCTCTGCCCAAGACCCCCCTTGGCCCCCTTCTCGTCCGCCACGATGGCCGAAGGCAAGTGTCCCGTTGTCCACAACGTCGCCGGCGGCGGCACCCGGAACACCGACTGGTGGCCCGGGCAGCTGCGGCTCAACATCCTGCGGCAGCACAACGCGGTGTCCAACCCGCTGGACCGCGACGCCGACTACCGCAAGGCGTTTGCCAGCCTGGACTACTTCCAGCTCAAGAAGGACATTGCGGCGGTCATGACGGACTCGCAGCCGTGGTGGCCGGCCGACTTTGGCCACTACGGCGGCCTCTTCATCCGCATGGCCTGGCACAGCGCCGGCACGTACCGCGCCTTTGACGGCCGCGGCGGCGGCGGCCAGGGCCAGCAGCGCTTTGCGCCGCTCAACAGCTGGCCCGACAACGTCAGCCTCGACAAGGCGCGGCGCCTGCTGTGGCCCGTCAAGCAAAAGTACGGCCAGAAGATCTCGTGGGCCGACCTGCTGCTGCTGACGGGCAACGTCGCGCTCGAGTCCATGGGCTTCAAGACCTTTGGCTTCTCCGGCGGCCGCGCCGACACCTGGGAGCCGGACCAGGCCACCTACTGGGGCGGCGAGACCACGTGGCTCGGCAACGACGTGCGCTACGCCGGCGCCAGCACGGCGGACCCCAAGGCGCACGCCGAGGCGCTCGAGACGCCCGTGGCCGCGGCGCACATGGGCCTGATCTACGTCAACCCCGAGGGCCCCAACGGCAACCCCGACCCGCTGGCCGCCGCCGAGGACATCCGCGTGACCTTTGGGCGCATGGCCATGAACGACGAGGAGACGGTGGCGCTGATTGCCGGCGGCCACACGTTTGGCAAGACGCACGGCGCCGCCGGCGGCGAGTTCCAGGGCCCCGAGCCCGAGGCCGCCGGGCTCGAGGCGCAGGGCCTCGGCTGGGCCGGCTCCTACGAGTCGGGCGTCGGCCCGCACGCCATCACGTCGGGCCTCGAGGTCATCTGGACGCGCACGCCGACCAAGTGGAGCAACCAGTTCTTTGAGTACCTCTTCAAGTACGAGTGGGAGCTGACCAAGAGCCCCGGCGGCGCCAACCAGTGGGTGGCCAAGACGGACGACCTCGTCATCCCCGACGCCTTTGACCCCGCCAAGAAGCTCAAGCCGCGCATGCTGACGACGGACCTGGCGCTGCGCTTCGACCCCGTCTACGAGAAGATCTCGCGCCACTACCTGGCGCACCCGGACCAGTTCGCCGACGCCTTTGCGCGCGCCTGGTTCAAGCTGCTGCACCGCGACCTCGGCCCGGCCGTGCTCTACGTCGGCCCCGAGGCGCCCAAGGAGCTGCTGCTGTGGCAGGACAACGTGCCGGCCGTCACGCACCCCATCGTCGACGCCGCCGATGTGGCCAGCCTCAAAAAGGCCATCCTGGCCGCGGGCGTGGCCCACAACAAGCTGATTGCCGCGGCCTGGGCCTCGGCCTCGACGTTCCGCAGCTCCGACAAGCGCGGCGGCGCCAACGGCGCGCGCATCCGGCTGGCGCCGCAGCGCGACTGGGCCGTCAACAACCCGGCGCAGCTGGCCGAGGTGCTGCAGGCGCTCGCGGCCGTGCAGGCCGACTTCAACAAGGCGGCGCCCGGCGGCAAGCAGGTGTCGCTCGCCGACCTCATTGTGCTGGGCGGCACGGCGGCCGTCGAGCAGGCGGCCGGCCAGGCCGTGCCCTTCTTGCCCGGCCGTGCCGACGCCTCGCAGGAGGAGACGGACGAGCAGTCGGCGGCCTTCCTCGAGCCGCACGCCGATGGCTTCCGCAACTACGGCACGTCGACGGAGCGCGGCCGCACCGAGGAGCTGCTCGTGGACCGCGCGCAGCTGCTGGGCCTGACGCCGCCCGAGCTGACCGTGCTGGTGGGCGGCCTGCGCGTCCTCGACATCAACTACGACGGCTCCAAGACGGGCGTGCTGACCAGCCGCCCCGGCCAGCTGACCAACGACTTCTTTGTCAACCTGCTGGACATGTCCACCGTCTGGAAGCCCGCCGGCCACGCCGGCGTGCCCGACACCTTTGTCGGCTACGACCGCGCCACCGGCCAGGAGCGCTGGACCGGCTCGCGCGTCGACCTCGTCTTTGGCTCGCAGGCCGAGCTGCGCGCCCTGGCCGAGGTGTACGCCAGCGCCGACGGCGCCGACAAGTTTGTCAAGGACTTTATCGCTGCGTGGACCAAGGTGATGAACGCCGACCGGTTTGACGTCAAGGTATGAGTGTGTGGATGCGTCTTTTTTTCTCTTTTTCTTTTTCTGCCTTTTCTGCCCTTTTTTCTCTTCCTTTTTTCTCTTCCCACGGTTCTCACGGTTCTGCCTTTGCCCTCCTTCCCTTGCACCCTTCATAAGCCACTTCTATAAGTAGCTTGCGTGGAACGTCGGGACGGGCAGATGCCGTTCCAGGAGCAGACGGATCTTGAACAGAATGAACAGAAGCGCCTGGAAGGGCAGAGAGGCCAAAGAGCTCAGAGACAAGACACAAGACACAGACACCACACGCAGTATGCACAAGCAAATGTACCATAGGCATGACCCGGCAGTGGTAGAAAGCTTTTTGTTTGCGGTTGCGTCGACAAAATGCCGTACTCTGTGAATGCTGCCAGGCGCTCTGGACGGCTCTGGACGGCTGGACGGCTCTGGACAACGCTGGCCAGTGTCTGACCGTGCCCACGCACGCACGCCGCCCACGCTGCCGCCGCCCACGCACCAGTGTTGCTGCCTCCCCCTCTCCCCCTCCCCCGCGTCTGCCGTCACATGTTCTCGCTCGCCGCTTGATTCGCCCTTTGCTGATCGCCTAGGTTGGGCTCTCCTCCCCGTCTCCTCCTGCTGCCCCCAGTTCCCTGCCTCTGTCCCGCCTGTGAGCAGAGGCTGTCGCTGTCGGACCGATGGACGCTCGCCGCGTCGTTTCCTCTTCGCTTCCGCTTTCGCTGTCCCCAAAAAACGTCTTTTACTGACTCGCCGCGCCGCTCTGCAGTCGTCGCCCGACTCGACCACGCTCACGACGCGCGCCAAGCGCGCCGCCGACGAGACCGCCAGCGATGCCGCCGCCGCCGCTAGCAACGAGTTTAAGCGCGGCCGTGCTTACACATAGGAACGTCGTGGACGCTGGACGTGGATGCTGGACGTGGACGCTGGACGTGGACGCTGTGATTGCGTCACGGCACTGCACGTCATGAAAACGGGGCTGCGTGTCTGCCGTACGTTACGAGGTTAATGCAGTTTGGTGATTCTATTGTTTTTGGTGTTTCTTTCTGAACAGACGCCATGCTGGAGTCCGTACGGTGTTGCTCTTTTCACAACTGCCTACACGTACATACTCGTATTCTCCCGCAAAGGATGCGCTCTCCCGCTGGCTGGTATCCCATCGTGTCGTGTTGCGCGGGCTGTTGCGCGGGCTGAGGCGTGCCTCGTTCCTGATAAACGCATTACATGAAACCACAAACAATGGAAACCCGGCTGGGCGAATCTCATGCCGTCTCGTCTTGTCCATCTCGCTGGGCCAAAGCTTCCCTTGGGGCTGAGCTGATAACGGGGGGACCCTCTTTTATTTTCACGGAGATGCCGATGGAGAGAAGGGGTGTGGCGCTGCAATGCGACGAGCGGTTGAGGGTGCATTCTTTCTATCTTCTTTCCTATTTTCTTTCCTACTTTGTTTCTTACGTTCTTTCGATTTTCTTTCCTACTTTCTTTTTATTTTATTTTTACTTTTCTTTCCCTTTCCTTTCCTCTTTTCTGCCGTCTCGCCTCAGCTCGAGTGGCCTGCAATAAATGACGCGCCGCTAGCTATTGAAATGGATTGGAGGAGATTGGAAAAGAGATTGAGATGAGCTGTTCTTCACCTCACCCGCTGGAGTTGTCTGCCTGGAACGGCTTGCCCGCTGTCTCTGCTTCCGTCGTCTTTTCGGCTGTCCGTCTTTGTCTTGGCTCGTATCTCTTGCCTCCCCCCGTCTCCTTTGCACTCGTAGGGTCAACGTCCAGATCCTCTGCGATCCGTCAGATATGGCAGCCCAGCGCACGGCCCTGCGCCTTGCGCACGGTAGCCTCCAGGCTGCCAACAGCCGCTTCCAGAAGGCTTCCATGCGCCTCTATGGCATGCTTCCAAAATGCTTCCAGAAGGAAGGCACGCCCACTTTTGTGCTTACGAGTACTACTTGTACATGGGTACTTTCGATGCACGCTGTGCCGCCTTCCTTCATTTTTTGCAGGCCGACGTCAAGACGACCGAGTACATAGGGTGCGCATGTTCTGATCTGTGAAGCTCGGAAGTGACGTCTGAATACGATAACAGGAAGAAAGGAAAAAAAGGAAGAAAGAGAAGAAAGGAAGAAAAGAAGACGGACAGCTTTACGAGTCTGTTGAATGCAGAGGCAGAGCGGCAACAAAAGCATACGAGTACGCACGACGAAAAGCATACTCGTACGTCTGCACGACGCACAGCGCGTGATCCCATTCAGCCGTTGGTGTCGGTGCCGAGTGCAAATCAAACAAAACAAGAGAACGAAGCAAAGAAACTCCACTTTCCATGTTAAAAGCTTCGAATTGTCCGACCCACTCTCCGCCCCCACACACACTCTCCTGCACGCCCCTTTTTCGAGAAGGAGCGGCCTGCGTCTCCATTCTTTCCTTCGAGAAGGCCCATCGAAGGTTTCTCGCACGGGTGCTGTGCAGGACAAGGACAAGCACGGGTATGTACAAGGGTACGTGAGATTCTGTACATACGTACGAGTACGGAGTATATCTGAGAATCAGAAGAGGAAGCTGGAAAAAAGTCATCGTGTGAGTGGTGCTAACACAAGGTTGGTGCCAATGTCTGCTGACGAGAAGATGACCTAGCTAGACCGTGAGCCGTACCATAAATGCGTGTCCTACTGTACTCAACGTGCCTACTCAGCCGTCCTCTTTCATCTCATGTGCGTCCTTCACAAGATAAGCCCGAGAGTGTGCATATGGCGCTTCGCTGTCTTTGGTGGTCGTGCCTGCCTGCAATCTACAAAGTGGAGTCGCCAATATACATACGTAGACTACCGTACAAAGTACAAAGTACTGGCACGTGAAGAGGCTCAAGCCAATGTTTCGTTGCAGAAAAGAAACGACAAACAGGGGCCGGCCTTATTTCAGCACAGGCCGAGCGATCTTCATCACGGAGCAGGGATGGGCACGCAGGACGTTTAACGACGAGAAGACGACAAGAGGACGAGACGACGAGAAGAGACGAAAGGAGACGAGAAGAGGACGACAAAGAGGACAAGATGCAGAAGAAACCAGGCGAAAAGCACATGCGTGGTAGGCCGGTCCACAAATGGAAGAATGCGCGGAAGGACGAAATGGAAGAACAAGATAAGAAATCGAGGGGAACCTTCCACGGGCGTTCTGGAAGGGGTTGGCTTGCACGAGCAGGCGAGCAGGGGTCTGTTTGAGGCTTGTGCGGTTGAAGACAGCGCCCCTTTTGTTTCGAGAAGACGAGCAGTGTTTTACGAGTAAAGAATAGTCGTCTTTTGTCTGTAGCGTACGAGGTACTCATAGGTCTGGCCGTACGGAATAAACAGCAACCTTTACTTTTCTGATACCTGTTGGTGCTCGTACCGTCTGCCCTGCTTGTCAAACGTCGTGATTCTGGTCAGAGCGGTTCAAAGACAGCACGGCCACGGCCCATCTACGAGTGCTCGTAAGATACGTCGTATCTCGTCATCTGCTCCAAAGGGCACTGGCCGTTTCAGCCGCTGCACGCCGACAGACTCTCTCTCGCCCTGTCCGCTCCCCTGCACCCGGCTCTGCTCCACTGCATCCACGCGACTCCTGGATGCAAAAATAGAACCTCCCCTGCCAACGCCCTGCTGCCCCTGTCGTCCCCCCCGTCTTTTCCAGCCCTTTTGCTTCCATCCAAGCTTCCACGGCTTCCACGCATTCCCGCCCTGCACCCAGGAATACGACGTGCAAACGCACAAACCTCGTGCCGGCCTGTTTGCGCTCGTCATCCGAGCACAGGACGTCTGGCCGCAGAGCACACCCCAGGGCACGCCGTGTGCATCTTTGTGTGTCTGCGTGTCTGCATTCTGCATGTTTGCTCAGCCGCAATGGTGTGCATCGTAGTTTCCCTTTTCGTCGCCAATCTCCTCGCCTTCTCTGCCTTTATGCATCGCGCCTGCCCCTGCGTTCTGCTGCCGTTCGCCCCTGATTCTCTGCACCTGCCTCGCGGCGTGCTATTTCGGCCGGTTTGCTATTTAGCGTTCTTTCCCCGATTACCGCATGTCGTACGGACTTTGTACATGTACATGCGCACGCTTTGTGCAAAGCGGCAGAACGCAGCTGCAGCGACGTACACAGTAATGTACTCGTACACAAGACCCCTAAAACGGCCAACGACAAACGCCAAACGACCAAAACAGCCAAAGCAACCCCTAGCTGCGCTAGCGACAGGCGCCCCCCCAAGGCGGCCCCAGGCTAAGCAATAAAATAAAAGCAATCCAGAATTAAAAATAAAACACGGCAGGACACCGAACCACGACACGCTCGCCGGCCACGCTGCTCCTTTTCCATCGCATCTTGCATGCGGCGCTGCCCTGCCCCTGCGCTCTTTCCGCCTGCACCCCGGCGAGCCTGGCGCCTCTCCTTCTCTTTCTGTCCTGCGGTCTCTGGCTTGTCTTTTGTCTTTTTGTTTTCTTTTGTCTTTTTTCTTTTCTCCCCTCCAGCAAGCCTCTCGCCGTTTTGCTTCGCTCCGTCTTCGTCTGCGTTGTTCGTTTCTTCTCGACGACCGTGAATGAACCCGCTCGATCCCTCTCGATCCCTCTCGCTGGTACGTCTCTCCGCGTCCCTGCCGCATCGCATCGCGAACTCGCTCGACCTAACAAACGCAGACAATCCTTGCCTCGTCCCCCGTCTCTAACCCCCAACGCCGCCCGTCGAGCCGTCGCGGCCTCCCTGCTCCGAGCGCCCCCGCTTGAGCCCTGCTGCCTGTCTGCATGCTTCTAACCATGAGATCACCGGCACCGGGCGAAGTCATGGGCGTCGACAACCTGCTCAACGAAAAGGGCATGCTGGAGAATGAGCCGCAGCAGCAGCAGCAGCATCACCACCACCAACACCACCACCAACAACACCACCAACAACACCAACAACACCACCAACAACACCACCACCACCAACAACAACAACACCACCACCACCACACCCAAGGCCACTTCCTCCCCCCCGTCTCGCTCCCCGGCATGCCCATGCAGCCCTTTGCGGCACACACGCACCCGCTCGACCGCGCCGACTCCCCCCACGGCTCCGACCACTCGCGCTTCTCGTCCGCGGCCCCCGGCTCGCTCAGCGGCCTCGACGCCGCCTCCGTCGGCAGCAAGCCCTTTGGCTCGCCCGCGGCCCTGCACAACTCGCCGCTGCACATGCCCGACCTCGGCGCGACGCCCGCCAGCAGCAGCAGCAACGGCCTCATCCTGCCCAGCCTGCCGCCCGCCATGGCCTCCATGACCATGGCCATGAACATGGGCCTGGGCTCGCCGCTCGTGCTGCCGCCGCACGGCCTGTCCTACGCCAAGATGCCCATGGCCGGCGACCAGCCGCCCAAGGCCTACCCCTGCGCCACCTGCGGCAAGGGCTTTGCCCGCCGCAGCGACCTGGCCCGGCATGGTGAGACTTCCCGGCCTGGCCTCCCCTGCCTCGCGTCCCCCTGCCTCGCCCCCCTCCCCCCGCTAACCTCCAGAACGCATCCACTCCGGCGTCCGGCCGCACGTGTGCGACTTCCCCGGCTGCGGCAAGCAGTTCATCCAGCGCTCGGCGCTCACCGTCCACCGCCGCGTGCACACCGGCGAGAAGCCGCACCAGTGCGAGCGCTGCGGCAAGCCCTTTAGCGACTCCAGCTCGCTCGCGCGCCACCGCCGCATCCACACGGGCAACCGGCCCTACCGCTGCCCCTACGCCGACTGCCAAAAGACCTTTACGCGCCGCACCACGCTCACGCGCCACCAGAACCACCACACCGGCACCATTGAGGAGGCCGCGCGCGCCACCGCCGCCGTGCTCGCCCGCGGCGCCTCTGCCCAGATCGGCCGCCTCGCCGGCCGCCCGCCGCGCTCCGCCGACGCCTTTAGCGCCCCCGGCTCCGAGCACGGCGGCGGCAGCATCGGCGGCAGCGGCGCCTCGCCCCTGTCCACGCCCTCGCCCGCCCAGCAGCGCACCCTGTCGCTGTCCCCGGCGTCCGAGCTCGCCGCCATCAACCAGCAGATGCAGCACCACCCCTTTGCGCTGCCCACCAGCAGCTCGCTGCCCGTGCACCTGCGCGGCGACCTGCGCGGTGATCTGCGCGGCGACCTGCGCGGCGATCTGCAGGGCAGCAGCGGCATGGGCAGCCCCGTCTCGACCACCTCGTCCCTGGGCCTGGGGAGCACGGCCAGCGGGGGCGGGGTCAACAGCGGAGCCAACGGCGTCGGCAGTGGCGGCGGCGGCGGCAGCGGCAGCGGCTACACCAACATGCGTCCAACGTCCCATCCCACCGGCTACGGCCCGCCATCCACCCTCGAGCCGAGCATCGAGCCCTCCGGCGGCAGCATCAGCGGCGGCGGCGGCCCCGGCAGCGTCGGCGGCGGCAGCCCGCACATGGGCAGCCTGGCCGGCTGGCAGTCGCCGTCGCACCACCTCGGCGTCGGCGTCGGCTCGCCCTCGGCGCACCTGCGCGCCAACTCGCCGGCGTCGCACCACCTGGCGCCCTCGCCCGCGCACAGCCACAGCAACTACGTCTACCCGGACCCGGACCCGTCGTACGGCCAGCTGTTTTACGCGCCGACGAGCTCGGCCGCCAACGCCGTGGCCGCCCCGGGCACGGCCGGCACCGGCAGCGCGCATCCGCACCCCCTCCAGGGCCGCCGGCCGGGCAGCAGCGAGCCGCCCGCGGGCGCCTTTGACGTGAGCAAGCAGCCGCGCCAGAGCGAGCTGTGGGCCATTGCCCAGTAGTATGAGGCATCCCTGCAGATGCTGTGACGCGCCGCTTCTTCTCCTTCTCTGCGCCCGACTTCTCTGCGCCCGACTTGCTTACCACCTTGTAATCTGCTTTCCTTTGTCGATTGATGGCCGAGCTGGATCTCTGGGACACTACAGCCAACACAACACCAACACCTACACCTGTTTTAATCACTTGCTTTTGACGACCAACCTCGGCCTCGGGCCGGTAATATCTCCTCTCCCCGCCACTGCAGCCTCTTCTACGACGACCGGACCGGCCAGTGTACAAAAAAAAGACAGACGTTTGAGACGACGAACCGGGCGACCACCACACGAAGAACCATTCCAAAGACGATGAAAAAAGGGAGAAAGGGAGAAAAGGGAAGAAAAAAAAAAGACTGCCGCGCCGGTTTTACAGAAAAACGTCTGTCCATCTGTTTTGTTTTCAAATCATACCCCTTTGTTTGTAGTGTTTTTTTTTTCCCTTTGTTCTCTTTTCTTTTTTTCCTTTTTTTTTCGCATTGCTACCCGGTCATGTCTGTCCAGCTTGTCGCCATTTGTTTCTTTTGTTCTTGTCTGTTGCTTTTGCCGTCTTCCTGACCGACTCATGTGCATCTCTGTCTGTCTCCTTGTCCGAATGTATCTTGCTTACTATAGACTGCATTGATCTTTTTTTTTATTTGCCTCGCCTGCCTCCCTCGCTCTTCTTTCGTGTTTATTCCCTGCGTGGCACCGCTCTTGGCCCTTGTGTTTCTGCTTCAGCCCAGATAGCCTCCATCAACAATGGACGTTGTACTCGTTGCTTTGCTTGTGCTGTGAATGCCCGCGTTGGTTCAGGAAATGCACTGTAAATTCTACGGCAGTCTGTTTTTCAACCGCGTCTGAATAATCTGGTCCAGGAAGGGGAAAAACAAAAGCAAGAAAAGAACAAGGAATAAAAAAGGGGGGAAAAACAAAAGCAAGAAAAGAACAAGGAATAAAAAAGGGGGGAAAAAAAGAAGAAGAGGAGAAAAAAACAATTCTCAACGCCGGTTCATGACCTGATCCAAAACGCCTCGCTTTCTCTCGCCTTTTGCATCCAGCGTCCGCCGGCCTGTGTCATCCTCACCGCTGCTTGTCACTGCTGCTCGCCTCGCCCCTTCACCGCTTCATCTGGCTGTAGTCCTTGAGCAGGTGCTCCATGTGCGTGTTGGTCGACTTGCCGGTCCGGCGCGCGGCGCGCTTCTTTGCCTTTTTCTCCTTGGGCTGCTGCATGGCGCGCAGGCGCGGGTCCTCGCTCGTCGGCTTCTGGCCGGCGGCCGTCAGCTTGGCGACAATGTCCTCGACCGAGGGCACGGTGGCGCGGTGCCACAGGGCCTGGAACTCGGGCTCGACGGCAAAGCACAGGCTGGGGTCGTCGAGCCACACCATGCGCGGGTGGTTGTCCTTTTTCGTGCGCACCACGAGCACGCGGTGCTCCTTTTCGAGCGCCGCCAGCGCCGCCTCGCAGTCGGGCCAGCCGTCCTTGAGGTCCTTGACGTTGACGCCCTGCGCGTCGGTGCGCCGCTGCAGGTACTGCAGCAGCGCCGTGCGGTCCTTGACGTTGGGGATGATGGGCTTGTGCTCGTACGTGCCCGTCTTCCAGGCGTCCTCGGCGGCGGACGCCGCGCCGTTGTCCGGCCGCCACGTGATGCGCGGGTGGCCCCGCATGCGCTCGACAATCTGCTTCTGCACGGCCTCGGGCTCGCGGTCCAGGTTGAGGTGGCCCAGCACCGCCGCCAGCGTCACCGGCTTGCCGCCCTGCTGCTTGAGGTAGTCGAGCGCATACACAATGTTGGTGCTGATCGCCGAGCCCACGCCCGTGTTCTCCGGCTGCGAGTAGATTGCCCCGGCCGTCGGCACGCTGACGCCGCCGCCGCTGCTGCCGGCGCCCGTCTTCTTCTTGACCGGCGTCAGCGCCGCCGTCGCCGACGTCGTCGACGCCACCGACGGCGACGGCGAGGCCGGCGCCCCGCCGCCCAGCGAGGGCAGCGGGCTCGGCGCCGACGTCTGCGCCACCCGCCTGGCAAGGCCGTCGCGCTGCCGGTCCAGGTAGGCCATGGTGGAGAGGGGGAGAGGGGGGGGGCCGCGTCGAGAGGTGGGGTGGCGCCGCGCCGGTGCTGCAGTCGGACCAGAGGGAGCAGGCTGTCGGAAACGGTGAGCGGATCGCGGGGGAGGGGCGCAGGCACGAGCGGCGCAGAGTGAGCGGCGGAGAGGGAGGATGCGCGGACACGGAGCGGCGGAGAGGCGACGGATACTTGCCTTTGTTCGTGTCGATGTGCATTGCTGACTCATCACGTGAGCGGTGTGCTTGTCACGTGGATTCTGCCACGTCACATTTCGAAGCGGTTCTCCTCCGCATGTCGTCCTCGGCCGCCGGATGCAACCGTCAGAGTGTCGTGTGCGGACACGGCCTCTCGAAAGTGTACGAGTATCTCGCGATGCCAGGCGTTCAGTCGACGAGACTGCAAGACTCACTTGCATCGCAGAATACCAGCAGTTGGCACACAATTTACAGCATGCGCAGTATTAGTAAGCAGCCTGCAATACTGCAATAAGCCGCCTGAAGGCGGAACAGGGCAGAGTTGTCGGCGCTGTACAGTTACGGCGTGCCTGCGGAGTTACGGCGTGCTTGCGGACGCAGGAGTTGAGCACCTGCGTGGCCCGTTGACGTCGGCAGTCAGCGCGGGACAGCGTCTGGCGTTCCGGAATCGGATTCGTTTTCCGCCAGGTCGAATGGCGAGCTGGCAGAGAAAGCCGCAGAACAGACGGCCGTTGCTTTTGTCGAGGCGCGATTGGGCAGAAAAGCCCGAGGAGAAAAAGGCGGAGAGACGGGGCTGCACTAGATTGCGAGATAGCTCCGAGCAGCGCACCGGCAGTGCAGACGTCTTGCGAGGCAGAACGAGGGTATACGAGGGTATTATGAAAGCTGCGTGTTGAAATGCCGTATTGAAATGTCTTGTATTCTGTTTCGTGGCTGTCTCGCGTTTACGCTGTCTCGCCTCCACGTCAAACGAAAGAACAGAAACAGAACTGAACTGAAGAACACAAGAAACAGAACAGAAGAAACAGGAATACAGAACAACAAAACATAAAAACACCCTACGCAGACGGTTGTTGCTGCTGCTGCTGCAGGTACTGGTAGCCAAAGTAGGCCAGGGCGCCGCCGATGGCCACGACGGCGTACAGGCCGATGCCGAGGCCGGCGGCGTCCGTCTGGGCCTTGGGCGCGACGGCGTTGGTCTGCGCCGTCGGGCCCGGGTCGCCGGCCTGTCTCTTCAGCTTGCCGACGTACAGCTTGGCGAGCGTCTCGCGCGCCTCGTCCGAGTGGCCGACGTCCTCAAAGGCCTCGGTGGCGTCCTGGCCGCCGACATCGAGGAGGACCTCCTCGCCGCCGCTGCTGGGTCAGTAGGGGACGACAGACGGGGAAAGGCAGAGCAGACGTCAGACGTACGGGTGCTCGTCGATAAACTTGGTGGCGTCGTAGACCTTGTCGTGGATCACGAGGAACAGGTCCTTGTTGGTGTTGTGCTCGGCAACATCCTGAAAGGTGTACTCCTTTGCGTCGGCCATTGTCGTCTTTGTGTCTTGGGAACGAAAAGAGAGACGGGGAGAATGTCGAGGTCGCGCAGAGGTCGGAGGAGAGGCGGCCGAGGTGGACGATCGAGTGGACGTTGAGGGAATCGAGAGGACGAGGAGATCGGCTGAAAAGAAAAGGAGACGAGAACAAAAAAAAGAAGCCAGAATGGATCAGGGAAACCGATAGCGCTAGATTCGACGTCTGCCCTGTAAATTGGACGGCCAGGGGCTGGGCGCGGCTGTTGGGTGGCCAGCATGTGCAGTACCTGTCCAGTACGAATACGGCCCTGAGGCCCCAACAGCGGTCTCTGACCCACCAGCCGAACGCCAGAGAAACAGAAATCCAGCTGCTGGGATTGGCTAGAAGGAGCTAGCTCGTGGTGCGGTCTGGGAAACAATTCGCACAGGTGGGGCAGCGGAAGTACATATCACGTCGGCTCCACTGTGTACTCGTAGTGACGATTTTGGCATTTTTACTATCTTACGAGTATTCGTACATTGTAAGAGTGCGCTCTGTTTTCGCGTTCTGCTATCTCATCGGGTAATTTTTCGGTTTTTTACGACTTGGAATTTTTATAATATTGCACGGTGGATGTGCTGTCGAAGCAAAACTGGAGATGACTAAGCACTACTGTAATAATAAAATACCTGTAAAAACGAAACAATTTGCCCGCAAGAAACGTGAAAACAGGTCGAAAGAAAAGTGTTGACAGCAGTGCCGGCCTGCCTCCCGTCCCCACTCTACGGAAGTCTGCCGGCAGAGAGTTTCCAGCAAAGATACTCCGCACACCGACCAATGCCTAAGCAAGGCTGGAGTTCTGACAACATTGGATTTTTACAATGGCCTCTGCAGTATCGCATCGCTTCTCCTGTCTCACGGTCCGGCATCTTTGGAATATCGGGTTCCTTTTACCCTTGCCACTCTGGCTTCCCAGGCAGATCACCCATTCTGCATTTCTGTTGATGGACAACGGCAGTCCTCTTATTGTCTGGTCTAAGCGTGCTTTTCTCGCCCTCCTCCCCTCCTTGCCTACCTCCGGCTGCTGCTGCCGCCGCCAATGTCTTGTCCCAGCCGGTAGCTGGCCACCTTGTCCCACTCAATCTTTTGCCGCGTCACCGGCAGCTGCCGCCGCAGGCCCTTGAACGCGCCCTCGCTGAGGCTCAGAAACTTCTTGTTCAGCTCCTCCTGGTACGCCTTTTCGAGCGCCGCAATCTCGCGCGCCAGCGCCGCGCCCGTCGCCCCGCTCGCCACCGCCGCCGACTGCGGCTTGTCCGTCAGCAGGCGCACGTTGCCGTCCTCGTAGTAGTGCACGTCGACGCGGATGCTGCCCTCGAGGCGGCCCGCGGCCGCGTCGTAGACGTAGCGCGACCGCCAGCGGCCGTTCCAAAAGTTCTGCGGGCTGTACTTGTTGCTGACAATGAGGATGGCGATTTTGGTCGAGCCGCCGTCGAGCGGGTAGACGCCAAAGGCTGGGCGCTCGTAGTGGTCCTTGACGTAGGCGGCCAGGGCTTTGAGGGTGGAGGATCTAGAACGTGAGCAGGTGACAAAAGAGTGAGGACAGAGCGAGGCTCGGCCACAACATACGTCAGGTCGCCCTCGACAACGTGGGACTGCACGCTGCTGGCCTTTTGCGTGCGGTGGTCAAAGGCAAAGCTGGTGGCGCTCGACGGGTCGTAGTAGCGGTCGGTGCTGGCGGCGTCGACGCGGCTGTCCGCGCTGACAATAGCCGGCTGGCTGCCCGAGGCCGCGCCCGGCAGCTGCACCGTGACAAACTGCTCCTCGTTGTACTTTGCAAACGACGGCGCCAGGCCGTCAAAGAGCCGCGGCTTGGCGAGCGTCAGCGACTCAATGTCGGCAATGACGCTGGCGAGCTGTGAGAGAAACAACACTGCTTAGCAAAAAGGTCCCCTCGCGTCCTTCGTCGTCCTCCTCCTCCTCGTCACTTGTCCGTCTGCGGCCCTACCTCGCCGGGCGGCGCGCCCTCGACAAACGAGGCAACGATCTCGGCGTCGGACATTGCGGCCGTTGAGAGCAGCCAGGGGGGGGGCTGGAGAGCTGCGAGCGCGGTGTATACGGAGAGAGGCGCCGCCGTCAAGCTGCATCGGCGGGCGTTGGTCGAAGCAAAGAGGTTGTTGATGCACGCGAAGTCGATGCGGGGCTAGGCACGCAAAGGGAAGGGGCGAGGGGCCCGAAACGGACCTTGCCGCAGCATTACGAGTATTACGTCAGCAGCTCACCGAGTACATACTGTGCACGACTCATCTACTGTAATGTAATAACTACATTCGGTATTCATTTGTTGACTTTAAATCGCACGCTGCAGTTCGCTCGCACCCTCAGTACTCCATCGACGTCTTGATCGCATCGTATATCCCTGCAAATGTTAGCTCGCTGTCGCCCACGGTCGCCCACTGTCGCCCACGCCCCGACTACGCTGTACTCACTGGCCACGTCTGGCACGTTAAACTTTTCAAACGCCAGCGGCATGTGCGTGCTGAAGCCGGCCACGCGCAGCACGGGCGCCTCCAGCCGCACAAAGGTGTCCGGGTCTTCCTGGATCGTCGCGGCCACCTCGGCGCCCACGCCCTGGTTGACCATGGCCTCGTGCACCACGATGCAGCGGCCCGTCTTGCGCACGCTGCGCAGCACCGTCGCCTTGTCCCACGGGTAGATGGTGCGCAGGTCGATGAGCTCGACCGTCACGCCGCGGTCGCGGAGGTCGGCCTCGGCGTGCCGGAGGGCGCTCATGCAGTTGTACAGCGGCTGGCCGTACGACACGAGCGTCAGGCTGGCGCCCTCCTTGACCACCTCGGCGCGCGACAGCGGCAGCTCGTACGCGTCGACCGGCACCTGCTCGACGGCTGCGCGGTAGAGGATCTTGGGCTCCAGGAACACGACGGGGTCGTTGCTGCGGATGGCCGCCAGCAGCAGGCCCTTGGCCTGCAGCGGCGAGCGCGGGATCACGACGCGCAGGCCGGGCACGTGCGCAAACAGCGCCTCGGGCGACTGCGAGTGGTACAGCGCGCCGTGGCCCACGACGCCGCACGGCATGCGCACCGTCAGCCCGCCGACGCTTCGCCCGTTGCTGCCGTCGCGGTACCGGAACTTGGCCGCCTCGTTGACAATCTGGTCAAACGCCGGGTACACGTAGTCGGCAAACTGGATCTCCGCAATCGGCCGCATGCCCTCGGCCGCCGCCCCAATCGCAAAGCCCACAATGCCCTGCTCGCTCAGCGGCGTGTTGAACACCCGCTCGTCGCCGTACGTCTCCTTGAGGTTCATCGAGCACCGGAACACCCCGCCAAACGCCACGTCCTCGCCAAACAGCAGCACCGACTCGTCCTCCGCCAGCGCAATCGACATGGCGTCGTTGACCGCCTGGTACAGGTTCATGCGCTTCGTCGCCCCGCTGCCGCGGATCTCTGCCGGCAGCTCCGCGTTGCCCAGCGCCGCCTGCGCCGTGTGCGCCAGCAGCGGCGTCGTGCCGTAGTCAATCGGCACGTTGAGACGCGCCGTCGCCGGCGCGCCCGCCGAGTAGCGCCGCCGCCACACGAGACCCGGGCCCGCCGCCGCCGCCGCCGCTCGCCGTCGTGTCGAAAAAAAGTCTTGTGCGGCCGCCGACGCCGAAAAGGGGGGCCGGCAGAATCGCCGGGGGGCCGCGGCGCGGAGCATGCGCCGGGGCACCTGGGCGGATGCCATCTTCGTCTTCGTCTTGGCGGGGATGCGGCACGCGGACGCGAGTCGTACGGCGAAACGATTCGTGGGAGACGCTGCAAGGCAAAGGGCGGCCGTCAGAGACAAGGTCGTCAAAGTTGAAAGGTCTGACGCTGCATTTTGGCCGGGAAGGCGCAGGCGTCTGAAGGAAGGAGCAAAGCTGACGGTCAGCGACACGTCTAGCCACGGCTTATATCGGCTTTCGACGGCGGCTAGCCTGGTTCGGCGCGCTTCCCCTCGTTTTCAAAAGTGGAGCGTACCACAGTATGGGGATGGCCGCTCCGGGCAGGTGCGATGGACAACAACAATGAACAAAAGAGAAATATGAATAAATATACTCGTAAATTCTGCAAACACATTCGCGTCTGGAAGTGTACATCTGCAGAAAGCCTGTCTCTGGAAACGTCGCTGACGACTGACGAAACGAGATGCAGATCAAAACGGGGCACCTACAGTCCTCCCAATCTCCAAGCTGGATATACCAGATGACCACAATTGAGCCCTCGTCTATTCGTACGTAACTCAGTGTGAAAAGAGCCTGACATTTATTACTGTTTTTGAAAGCGGCTTCAAGAAAAACTGTCGTGAAACAAGCTGAGATGGAATGCATGGCGCCGTACCTGACAGTTGTCTCCTCTTTTTGCAACCAGAAAAGCCAGACAACAGCAAAAACTGAAAAGTCTATCGTAACGCAAGCAGCACCTCCAAACCATACTCCTTGTATGTTTGGAATATCCGTAAAACTCGTCGACTCGTATTTCGTGACAAAATACGAGTACAGAGTATCGAACTTATTTCGCTGTTTTGCAATGCCCTGCTTACGTAACACCAGCGGCAAACTGTTGCTGGGGCAACTAGTCGCTTGCGTGGCACGCCGCGCATACCCACACAAACAAACGGCAGGCGCAACCGCATCGCATGGCCAGAACAAGAAAGAGCGCTAGGCTGCTTCCAGTCTTGGCACGCACCTTCCCGCGGTTTGCAGGGCAAAACATCGTTCTGTCGATGCTCAGGAATGCTGCTTCATTCCGCACCACCACCCGCCGACACCACCGCCACGAAAAGCATTCCCCTGCACCCCGCCGATGCCGTCCTACGACTCGGACGGGCGGCACCGCGAGTCGAGCGCCCGACGACACCACCGGTCCGAGAGCAGCAGCGGCACGCCCAAGAAACGACGGCCGTCGAGGAGCGGGCGCGGCACGGGCTCGCATGCGCTGTCCACTGACGCGCTCGCGCAGTACAACGAGGCGCGGGCGCAGGCACAGGCGCAGTCCAGCACCGGCGGCAGCAGCAGCGGCCGACAGGAAGACGCACGGGACGAGAGACGAGAAGCGCGGCGAGAGCGGGACGACAGCCCAGAGCGGAGAGAGCGAAGAGAAAGGAGGGAACGGAGAGAGCGGAGGGAACGCCGGGAACGCCGTGAGCGTCGAGACCGCGAACAGGCTGCGGAGCGAGAAGCGCTGCGGCAGCAGGAGGAGCGTCGAGAACGGCTGGAGAGAGAAGAAGAGCGAGCCAGCCGACGAGCCAGCGGACACAAGGACCACCGCGCGAGCGCCAGCAGAGACCGGCACGGATCGTCGCGGCCGCCGAGAACACAGACACAGCGTGGGCAAAGCCACGACCGGCGTCGACGGCGCGAGTCGGGGCGCGAGTCGGGGCGGGACTATACAGACGACGAGAGACACAGACGCTATGGCCGATACGACCGATACGAACGACACGACAGACACGACCAAAGGGAAAGAACGTCGACGGACCGGCGAGCAAGGGCCTATTACATTGACCACGAAGACGACCCGGACGACCATGACGGTGACGGCTACGACAGGGTCGAGGCAGGCGGCACGGCGGACCGACGGCACCGCAAGCAGCGGGACCGGAGGATCCCCAGCGGAGCCATGCTCGAGGAGGGCCGCTCACACGGACTGCGGAAAACAAGCGCCGGTCGAGCTGCTACTGCTGCCGCTGCCGCTGCTGCCGTTGGCGCCGGAGCCGCGGGCGCCACGGCCGCCACGGCCGCCCCGGCCGGCGGCGGCGGCTTGTTTGCCAAATGGCGGGGCCACCTCCGTGGCGGCCTTGGCGGGCCGAGCAGCCGCGGCAGCAACAGTAGCGGCTACACACGGACGAGCATCGAAAAGGCCAAGGAGGAGCATCTCTACTATGCAAAGCAGCGCCAGTCTCGGCCGTGGACGAGAAAGAAAAAGTTTTGTGAGTACATCCCGAATACACGTCCCATGCTGTTGGACGGCGCTGACAAGCAGTGGTCTTTGGTGGCATCGGCGTGGCGATTCTCATCGTCATCATTGCCGTCGTGGCCGTGGTGGTGAGCAAGAAGCACGGCGGCAGCAGCTCCTCGGACAGCTCGTCCTCGTCGACGGGCAGCGGCCTCGGCAGCATCTCGCCCTCGAGCATCCCGTCGGACGCCCCGAGCTACCTCAACCCCTACGTCTGGGTCTCGACCACCGACTTCAACCTGACGTACACCAACGAGACCGTCGGCGGCCTGCCCGTCATGGGCCTCAACACGAGCTACGACAACGCGGCCTCGGCCAACGCCAAGACCAAGCCGCTCAGCGAGGCCTGGGGCTCGTACGCGGCGACGCCGGCGCGCGGCGTGAACCTGGGCGGCTGGCTGGCGCTCGAGCCGTTCATCACGCCGTCGCTGTTCAACTACAACGCGCAGCTCGGCATCGTCGACGAGTACACGCTGTGCGCGTACCTGGGCACGGCCAAGTGCGCGAGCACGCTCGAGAACCACTACGCGTCGTTTGTCACGGAGGCGACGTTTTCCGAAATCGCCGCGGCCGGGCTCGACCACGTGCGCATCCCCTTTTCCTATTGGGCAGTCGAGGTCTACGACGGCGACCCGTACCTGTTCCGCACCAGCTGGCGGTACCTGCTGCGCGGCATCGAGTGGGCCCGCAAGCACGGGCTGCGCGTCAACCTGGACCTGCACGGCCTGCCGGGCAGCCAGAACGGGTGGAACCACAGCGGCCGGCAGGGCGCCATTGGCTGGATGAACGGCACCGACGGCGACCTCAACGTGCAGCGCTCGCTCGACGTGCACGACCGGCTGTCGCAGTTCTTTGCGCAGCCGCGCTACAAGAACGTTATCTCGCACTACGGCCTGGCCAACGAGCCGCGCATGACGTTTTTGTCGGTCTCGGCCGTCATGAACTGGACGCAGACGGCGGCGGCGCTCGTGCGCAAAAACGGCGTCGACAACGACACGGTCATTGTCTTTGGCGACGGCTTCTGCGGCCTCGACCGGTGGCAGGGCCAGCCCAACGCGTACAACCTGGCGCTGGACGTGCACCAGTACGAGATCTTTAACAATGCGCAGATTGTCTACACGCACGAGGAGAAGATCCAGTACGCCTGCAGCAGCTGGACGCAGCAGACGGAGCAGAGCATGGACACGTCGACGGGCTTTGGGCCCACCATTGTGGCCGAGTGGTCCCAGGCCGACACGGACTGCGCGCAGTACCTGGGCAACGTCAACAACGGTAACCGCTGGACGGGCACGTACGACGTCGGCAACGCCTCGCTCAACGCGCTGACGCCCATGTGTCCGTTCAAGAACCAGACGTGCTCGTGCACAAACGCCAACGCCGACGTGAGCGCCTACTCGTCTGCGTACAAGGAGTTTCTGCTCATGTTTGCCGAGGCCCAGATGGACTCATTTGAAAAGGGCTGGGGCTGGTGGTACTGGACCTGGGACACCGAGGCCGCCACGCAGTGGTCGTACAAGCAGGGCCTGGCCGCCGGCATTCTCCCCGCCGACGCCTCGACGCGGTCGTTTTCCTGCAACACCAGCACCATCCCCTCGTTTTCCGACCTGCCCGAGTTTTACTAGGGTCGAGGTGAAGCGGGCAAGCCTTGCGTTGCCCGATCTGGTCGAATTTGTGTCGTGGATTCTTTTGGGTTGATTTTGGTTTTATTTTGATTTTATTTTGGGGTGGTTTTGTCTATCTGCTTTGATTTGTCGTTTTGGTTGCTTTTGCATGCGTTGGCGTTTCTACACCAGCATCTGCATATCGGTGTCTCTGCAGCGTTCTCATAGACTCGGTTATTGTTTTGGATAGGCGACAAGGGCAGGTTGGGGGCCATGCAGGCGGAGGTCTACGTGTCTTGTGGCCGTGACGGAGAGCGGGATGCTACTAAAAAGATCATCTGCCAGGGTATTCTACTTTTTGTTTTTATTTCTTGCTTGGAGTATGTCCAATTTCACCATTTCCATTCGCGTCTCTGGACGACCCTTCCGTGGGGGTCCTCGCTTTGTATCGGCTTCGGCCTAGCTCGCGGATTGTTCAGCCTTGCCTGGATGCAATGTCACACAGAACGAGGCCGAGGAGAAGGATGGGGTGAGAGTAGGATAACACGTTTTTCAAGGTTTTAAGCCGGGCACTCCGTTTCAGACCGCCGACTAGACCATCGTCCGCATTATATATTCTGCATGTCTACCAAATAACGTCCGGGGCGACTCTGCTCGAACTACATCTTGTTGTATAGTTGACGAGCAAAGCTCGCCCTGCCCGCGTTTCATCTGGTTAATGACGTTCGCTCCTTCCTCAAGGCCAGCCGGCGCGCAAAGGGCCGACGCTAGTGCGCCAAGCCTTTTGGGAAAAACGTCGAGATGGGAAATACTTTGTGCCTCATTACTTTGCAACTTTCGCAACCCTGCATTTTTAATACGAGTAAACTTTTCCCCGACTATATCTATAAGCAAGACAAGCTGTGACTGTGTTCTAAATGAAGGTGTATATGTAACAGGTGATGAGGTCTATGTGTACACTATATACTCGTACGTACGAGTACTGTACTCGTAGTCGAATATTCTCCGGATATACGAGTACGGTGTGTTTTTCTTAGTCACATTGTTCGTACTCGTACTTTCGTGTGTTCATTTATCCGCTCACTTCCCCACTTCACGCTTGGGCCAAATTTCGAGCACCATCACATCAAGGGCCAGCCCTTTTCCACTACGACGTGCTCGTACTCGAATATCTTTTTGTTCTGCTCTCTATGCTCTGCTTCCTGCCTTCTACCTCTGCCTTCTACCTTGCCTTCAGCTTTCTGCCTCTACGCCTTCTACGCTGTGCGCCGGCGTTCGGCGTTCGGCGTTTTAGATGATGCCTCTGTCAAGCGGACGGCTCTCGTTGTCATCTCGACTGCACAACGGCAGCCATCCACCGATACACCTCCGCAAGCACGCCAGCTGATCAGCATTGCATCGCAGCAGCCGTAGCCCCGAGTGGAGACGAAATATGTCCGTACGTCGTATTTGTGCTGTATCGAGTGTGCATAGCGTGCCGGGTGCCGGGGTCGCTCCTGCCCTCGGCCGGCTTGCCTGTTCTAGTGCCGTTTAGTGTTGGGAGGTGCAAATCATACATAGGGCAACAGCGACTGATGACTGCTCTTCTTGGTCTTTGTGCAATTATCCCGGCTCTCATCACCTCGCGTCTTCGCCCTTTTGCCAGCCCTCGGTCTGCTGTTGGGTTTCTGTGTCTGCTCGCCGCAGGTGCTCCTGCTCCCAGGTGCTCCGTGTTTGAAATCACTTTTTCTCCAGACCCATTTTACTTGCCATCGTTCTTTCCATTTTGACTGCTTTGTTCGATCCCCACTAGCCCTGCTCCACACTGCTCTTTCCCGGGGCAAACGATTTCCCACCGCTGAATAAACAGCTCCTTTGCCCGTTGCGACAGCTGCATTATTTGTGCTTTGCTTTGTGACATGCTCGTCGATGACTCGTTCTCCTTGTTATTGCCATTATCCCCGTCGCAGGACCGCCGTCGTCGGCCGTCGGCCAGCAAGCAATACAAGCGCTTGGTCATCCTGGCCGATGCTCTAGGCCACGCCTTCCTGTTTTTTTTTTTTTTTAATATACATATACTCGGTCGCACTTGCCGATCGGACCTGTGTCCCTTGGTCTTCGTGTCGTTGCCTCCTTCCGTTTGGATGCTGTTGCCCTCTTTGTTCGTCTTCCTCGCGTCCTGCAGACATCACGAAATCGGCAACATATCACACGTCAACAACGTGATCAACGTGCTTGGCCGATACTCCGCCTGTGCCTCGCCGGCCGTTTCGGACGCCACACCGAAGCGCTAACAACTAGCCTGCTGGTTGCGCGGGCGACATAAATTCTCCAAAATCAGAACTCGATCCCTTTCTTTCTTGCCCGAACGCGGCCGTTCATCCTCTCGCCCCTGCCCTTGCCGGCGCACGCCCGCCGCATCTCGCCACATGGAAAGGGACCCCGAGAAGGCCTTGGAAGGCGGCGATGACGCACAGTCGGCGCCGCCGGGCAGCATACCGGACACGGAAAAGCGCCGCGAGGCCGTCCAGCCCAAGCGCGAGGACGGTGGCGACGGCGACGACGACGACGACAGCAACGCCGGCTACTCGTCGCCCTCGGAGACGATCACGCTCGACGAGAACGAAGACGTGGCCGACCCCGGCGTCCAGCCGGTGCACATCCGGACCCGGAGCCGGACTCGGACTCGGAGCCGGAGCCGGAGCCTGAGCCGGAGCCGGAGCCGCGGCAGCGTTACACGACACGGCGAGCCGCCGGCCGATGGGCCGGCCAAGGACCCGTTCGAGGTCGCGTGGGACGGCGGCGATGCGGACCCGCTGTGTCCGCGCAGCATGGCCACGGCGCGCAAGTGGCTGATTGTGTTCATCACGTGCTTCGGCTCGGCGTGCGTGACGTGCGCCAGCTCCATCTACACGTCGACGTACGCGGGCATGAAGGCCGAGTTTGGCAACTCGGACATTGTGGGCACGCTCGGGCTGTCGACGTTTGTGCTGGGCATCGCGCTGGGGCCGGCGTGGAGCCCGCTCAGCGAGTTCTACGGGCGCCGGCCCATCTACCTGGGCTCCTTTGTGCTCTTTATCATCTGGATCATCCCCGCGGCCGTCGCGCAGAACATCCAGACGATCATCGTGGCGCGCTTCTTCCAGGGGCTGTCGGGCTCTGCGTTTCTGTCGGTGTCCGGCGGCACGGTCGGCGATCTTTTCTCGCGCGAGAAGATGCAGGGGCCCATGGACTTTTTCTCGATTGCGCCGTTCATCGGCCCGTCGGTCGGCCCGCTGGTCGGCGGCTTCATCAACAGCTTCGCCGGCTGGCGCTGGACGCACTACGTCCTCATCATCTGGGCCTCGTGCCTGTTTGTGGCCATTCTCGTGCTCGTGCCCGAGACCTACCACCCCGTGCTGCTGCGCAACAAGGCCCGCCGGCTGCGCGCGGAGACGGGCGACGACCGCTACTTTGCGCCGCTCGAGACCATGACGCAGTCGCGGTCGGTCCTCGGCACCGTCGCCAACGCGCTCAAGCGGCCCTTTCAGCTGCTCGTGCTGGAGCCCATGGTCCTGGCGCTCAACGTCTTCTCGGCCATCCTGCTCGGCGTGCTGTACCTCTTCTTCGGCGCCTTCCCCCTCGTCTTCAAGGGCAACCACGGCTTCAACCTGTGGCAGTCGGGCCTGTCCTTTATGGGCCTCTTTGTCGGCATCGTCCTGGGCGGCTGCTTCTCGCCCGTCTGGTCGGGCATCCGCGCCCGGCTCATGGCCAAGCGGCAGCTCGCGCTCGGCCGGGACGCGCCCGTCGCCGCGCCCGAGGACCGCCTGCCGTGCGTCATGGTCGGCGCCGTGCTCGTGCCCATTGGCATCTTCTGGTTCGGCTGGACCTCGTTTTCCCACGTCCACTGGATCTTGCCCATCATCGGGTCGTCCATTTTCGCCATGGGGTGAGTTTTTTCTCTTTTTTTTCTTCTTCTTCTTTTTTCTTCTTTTTTTTCCCTTTCTTTCTCCCTCCCCTCCCCTGCACCGGTTAAAAATAGCTTTGCATCCGCCTCTTCCTATCCGTGTACGCGGCCGGCCTGCGGTCTCCTCTTCCAGTATACGAGGCCGGCCCGTGCTCGGTACACAACTGTTCTACGCGACCTGCCGTGCACCGAGCGCACAGCGCCATGAATCCTTTCACTCCTGCCTTTCTCTTTGCCCTTTGGCAGCCTTGCTTGGCTGTCACGCCCCGTCTTTGCAATCGAGGCTTGTCATTAGTCATGTATTGGTCAAGAGGCATCGCCTCGCCTCTGTTCCCCTTTTTCTTTTTTTTTTTTTTTCTTTTTTTTTCTTTTTTTCATTTTTTAATTCTTTTCATTTTTCTTCTTCTGTTATTTCCACACTTCCCTTCTTCTCCCTCCCATACCTTCCGTCCAATCTCGTCTTATTCCGCCGCGTCGTGTACCCATGCAGCTAACCTTTTCTCGTCCTCTAGAACCGTCTTTTCCTTCAGCGGCATCTTTACCTTTCTCGTCGACACCTACCCGCTGTACGCCGCCAGTGTGCTGGCCTCCAATGCCTTTGTTCGCTGCTCGTTTGCCGCCGCCTTCCCCCTGTTTGGTGTGCAGATGTACAGGAAGCTGGGCGACCAGTGGGCCTCGTCCCTGCTGGCGTTTCTGGCCGTTGCCATGATGCCCTTCCCCTTTCTCTTCTTCAAGTACGGCAAGAAGCTGCGGAACAGGAGCAGGTTTGCTATGAGCGCATGAGCTGTTTGTGTTTATTCCTTGCTCTTTTCGTCCCTGTCGTTTCTCATTTTTGTGTAAAAGGCGATAGACTGCCATTGCATGAGCCGGCGTGGGGAGGTGAGATTTGTTTTTTTTTTTTTTCTTTTTTTCTTTTTCCTTCTTTTTTTGGTCAACCAGTCACATCTCCCGTCACATCTCCCGTCACATCTTCCAAGAACGCAAACGCAACGGCCAGCGGGACGGGCCTCCGTTGGCAGGCCCCGCATGTCCAGCAGACGCTGTTCCGACCCTGTTTGGTTAAGAATATTGTCGCCCTGTCCTTGAAAGGATCTTGGACGGAACGGGCCAGACCTGTCCGGTTTGTCTGTTTATTTTACTGGCGCTTGCGGGCCGTCGTTTTGCATATTGTTCATATTGTTTGCTGTTTTCCGTTTGTCATCGGCCAATCGTATAGAAACGGGGGCAGACTTGGATGGCTGCTCCGCGGGCATTGCATAGCCTTTTTGGGTCTCACAAAAGTACATAATAATTCTCAATCAAGAAAGACTGAGAAAACAGCTGCGCGGTCTTTTCTGCGCGGTCTTTCCAAAGTTGCAATGCGTATCAGAGGATATAGTTGGTGCTGCAGCAACATGGGCGACGTCCGTCCTGTTCCGCTGTCCCACAAAGGCCAACACAGTGGCACATTGTGGACAGGGGATCCGTGGAAAGACGACGCCCCGCGGATGCTGTGCAAGGCTGGGCACGGCCGGCTGACTGGCTCTAATTTGACGAGAGCACCGCTCATTACAAAGCCCACGACTCGCCGGTCCTCGAGCCCAGCGGCACGCATGCAGTGTCACAGAGAGGAGACTGGTGGAATCAAACAAATACGAAATATGAAATAAGAGGGAGGGACAAGGAGACACGGCATGGTGGAGGGTGTATTCGTACATGTACTCGTATATCCAACAAGCGTCACGGCCCAAGCGTCACGGCCCAAGCGCTCTTGCGTTGCTCCGTGTAATCGAGAGGCGGCCCTGGACGCGGATAGGCACGGCCATGAGGGCCTGCAGGTGGCGGGCAGGACAGGCCATGTCTGTGTTTGGCCATTCTGTGGTTCCTCGTATGCTGTGCGAGTGTGATGAGATAATGGCGAGGGCAGAAGAGGGCCCAAGCGCTTTTTTATTTATTTTATTTATTTTTTCTTTTCTTCCAAAGGATGTCTTGCGCACACTCGGCGTCATGATGTTTTTGCAATGTGCAGTCTTGGCAGAAGGGGGAGGGCAGCGGCAGCTGAAAGAGCATGCACTCGTGCCGGCCTATCCTGTGCAAAGGATCAACTGGCGTTTCGTGTGCTTCTACGGCATCAGACAGGCCCTCCCAAAAAAACCTCACCCTCGCAGCTGCTCACAGCTGCGCTGCTGGAACTTCTCTCGCTGTTTTTTCCGGGCCAAACTGCGCACATGAACCCAAGACGAGCCGATGAAGATGGCGAGCGGTGCGTGAGATGCCATGCGCACACGCTGGCGGCGTCGAGGAGGGTGTGAAGCAGAGAGGGGTGGGCTCTTTCAGCAGTGTGTTTTGTGTCGTCTGGCCAAACCCCATGGCCGTCGTGCACGGCACAGGATTACACACTGCCCTGGCGTCTGTGCCGTCCCTCGTACTCCATGGTTTGACTCAATTCCATCCCTCATCCTCGCTTTGACAGTGTCTCACCTGTTGTCATCGCCAGAGCATAAAGACGCAAGACAGGCACGGTGACCCAGGGCCGCCGTGCTGGGAAAGGAGAATAAAGGACTGTCACTGCCCGAAAGGAAAGTCAGACAAGCCGACGCAGGTCGACGCAGGTCGATGCAGGTGCGGCGAGCCGTTGTCTTGCTCCCCAGACGTCTCGCCGTGCCAGCCCTCGCCCGCACAGGCAGGACAAGGACGGGAGGCCTGGTCCAGTCGTGTCCTTTGCTGTTGGCTGCAGGACGTGCGCTTTCTTTTCGATTGCCTTTCCTGACGAGCCACCTCGTTCTCGCCCGCTGCGAGTGGACAAGTTTGGGTTTATTTTGTACTGCCATTTGTGTGCATTCGTATTTTGGGTTGCACAAAAAGGATTGCATAAAGTAGAAACGAGTGAGACAATGACAAGCAAGGCGGATTCTGTAAGATACGTGCTTCTGATTTGAAAATCATATCATACGTTGTTTTTTAAAATAATCATGAGCTGAAAATAAAATGTCTTTTATTTTTTTTTTATATTTTTTTTTTTTGGGAAGCATCATCACTCACATCCATATGTATATCATTCAATGCCTCCCATTCTGACAGAAATAAGTACTCGTACTCCATACTCGTACTCGTACACCTGATAAATGAGGAGTCCTTCCTACACCTCACCGTCGTCCCTGATCACTTCCAGTGCAGCGCTGCTTTGGCGCGCTGGAATGGCGTTGCGGAGCTCCACCTGCCCGGTCACTGTTACATATTCCGTCATCATGCGGGTACTCTTCCGCAAGTACCCCTACTTTGGACAACGTGAAGTGGCACGTTAGGGCAGGTGTTAGCGAGGAAAAAGGCCCGCAGTGCGTTTCGGCGTCTCGTACTCGTAGTTGTACTTTTTCGGAGTAAGAAGCCGAGACACGCGGAAATGCGCATGCTTTGTAGGAGAGAAGGAGCGACGGGGAGATGGAGCGGAAGAGGAAATCGCGATCCTGGATGGTGCCAGTCCCCGCCATGTGCCTGCCCCGTTGCTTACCTCGCTGTTGCCCCTTCCCCGCCCATTGACGATTCTTGCCTCCGCGTGGTTAGGTACCCAGGTATCTTGCTTTCTGGCAGCTACGACCGGCAACTGCAGCGCATCGCCCAATCCTTGTTTCTCCAGCGCTCGCGTCCTTTTCTCTTCCATCTTTCAAACGCATCGCGATCTTGTCGCCATCATCTCCATCTGCTCGGCACGGCTGAATGGGCAGACACGGCAGCCGCGTCTCTCGCATCACCTCGTCGTAGTCGACTCGACGGTGTGAGAAACGAAAGGAGCAGAAAAGGAAAGAAAACAAAAAAAGGAAAGAAAGACAGAAAAAAAAAGACAGACAAACACGAGCTGCAACCATCAGACCGCCACCGCCGCGCAGGCCTCTTTGGTGCAGGTAGCCGAGGATAGCCTGGCCAGGCGCCCCTGCGCATCCGATCCCCGGCGCCTCATTGGTCCGCCAGCTCCTTCAAAGTTTTATGCCCCGTCGCCGACCCTCCACCGCCGACGAGCGTCCCAGCCTCTACGAAAAAAAAAGAAAAAAAAGCTTCGGCGCTCTCGCCCCACCACGCGACCAGACGACAGCTGGAGAAGCAGCCAAAGGACGGGCGATTGGCAGCCGACGACGACTCGCCGCGCAGAGGACGACGTGCTTCTGCTTCTCCCTCCTCCTCCGCCTTGTCCTCCTCGGGCACCTCACGCGGCCTTGTCTGGTCGGCGACCATTGCGCATCCTTCCTGGACGCAGAGACAGCGAAAAGGCAGCCCGCTCTAGGGACTCTGGCCATCCCTTTGCACGGCAGCAGCGCAGACGGCGGGCCGCTGCCAGAACGACAAGGCCCGCAGCCAGACGGCCGCCTGCATCGGCCTGTGTTCCAGCGGACTCGACGCCTCGACCCGCGGCCCCGTCTGCTGTCCTCGACGTCCGCTTCCCAGGAGGGCCCATGCCGCTCCCCCACGACACGGCCCGGCCTCGACGTTCCTCCTGATGGATGCCTGACCATCTCCTCTCCGCTGGCTCTTTGCACCGTTCTGCTTCATTTCTTTCTGCTTTTGCCTCTCGTCGCACAAGACGCCACGCCTCTCCACCGCCATCTCGCCATCCTGGCCTTCCTTGCTGCTGGAAGCTTGCGCACGCCCACGGCCAACACGAGAAAGAGGCTTCTCTTCTTATACGACGTCTGCATCGTTTGTTTCTGCACACATTGAACGACAGACTCGACAGGAGAGGAGACCAACGCAGCTCTGCGCCGCGCCGTGCATGCTCTCGGAGCTCCTCTCTTTGCTTGGTTCTTGGTGCGCTGTGTCGTGCATCGACCGCGCCGTCTCGCGCTCTGCGGCCGCCTCATTTCTGTCCGGCCCTCTGTCCGCCCCCCTGTCCAATATTGGCATCTGGCCTCGAGCTCCTGCGGACATCGCGACGCCATCCGCCGTCGCATTTGCGCCCACAGACAAGACATACAGGACGCACGAACTGCTTCCGCCAAACCCACAATCGGCTGGCTATCCAACCTCGAGAGCGAGCCACGTATGTGTCCAACCGACCAGGGGCCAGACAGCGTCCATCGGCAGGCGTCTCGCACTCGCAGCAGTTCTCTGCGCCGCCATTGTCCGTTTTGAGGTCTGACCAACAGGCTGAACAACACGCATCCAATCACCGCAGCCGCTCCCTCGACAGCAGCGCGCAAGCCAAGCTGGCCCTGCCGTGCGACTCTTCCGGTGCCACCACCTGCAGCAGCTGGCATCCTTTCCGTCCTTGCATCTGCTGCTTCGACGCCTCGTGACACGCTGGCTGTCTGCGCTTTCTCTGTACACGCCCCCTCCCTACCGATTCTTTGGCCTCTCGCGCTCCCTATCCCGTCCTGACCACGTCCTACGTCCTGGCCACTGGACGTCGCAGCCTCTGCCCCTCTGCCCAAAGGAGTGCTTTTGACGGAGCTGTTACATCTCTGGCATTTTTTTTTTTTTTTTTTTTTTTTTTTTTTTTTTTGTTTTGGCAGGCTCTCGAGCACGCTTCTCGCCATCCCCCACACGTCCACGCACGCCCCTGCTACGTCCCCCCTGCTGCCTGCCCAGTCTGGTTTGGGGGAAGGGGTTTTGAGTGTTTTCTCTTCTCTTCCCTCCTCGTGTCTCCTGGGGTCCCTCGCGGCCGTCCTATATAAGACCGGCAAGGCGAGACATTTGCCGCCAGGCCATGGTGGAAGACATGGAGCCCAACGACGAAGTATCAGACGGTGTGTCGGACAACGAGTACGACGAGGCCGACCTGCAACTGCTCAGCAAAGCCGACGACAACGACAGCAGCGCAGTCCATTTCCACGACGACGACGACGACGACGACATGGACCGCCTCAACGACAGCATGGTCAAGACCGAGGCCAGCGTCGACGGCTCGGCTCCGGAGCCCAAGAAGAAGTACGACCCCAAGGACCCATTGCGGCCCCGGCGGAAAAAGGCGCGCCGAGCCTGCTTTGCTTGTCAACGGGCCCACCTGACGTGCGGTGTGTATTTTTTTATTTTTCATTTATTTTTTTATTTTTTTCTCATTTTTTCTCATTTTTTCTCATTTTTTCTTCTTTTTCTTCTTTTTCTTCTTTTCTTTTTCCTCCTTCTCTTTCCTCGCACAATCTGACAATCTAGGCGACGAACGGCCGTGCCAGCGCTGCATCAAGAGAGGCCTGGCCGACGGCTGCCAAGACGGCGTCCGCAAAAAGGCAAAGTACCTCCACGATGCCCCGGCCGAGGCGCTTCGGCCCGTCCTCGGCCCCAACTTCAACGCCGGCGCCTCAAGCACCCCGTCCAGGGCGGCGAACGGCCACCGCCACCCGTCTAGCGCCGGCTCCGATGCCTCCGCCTCCAACGTGCCGTCCTTTTTCACACAAACCAGCGCCCAGTCGTACCCCGTCTTCACGGCCTCGCAGACGCCCGCCGGCACGCTGGCCGGCGACCTGGCCTTCCCCGGCCCGCAGTCGCCCGTCTCGCCCAGCTTTGTGCCCACCACGAGCGACTCTGGCGGGAACCCGCTGAACCGCATGGGCCTGTCCTCCGCGTCGGCCGCCTTGACGAGCTTCTCGCCCGCGCTCTTTGACCCCAGCAACCCGGCCCTCTTCAACTTCAACCTCGAAGGCATCAACTTTGGCAGCCAGTACGCCGCCATGGAGTTTGGCATGCTCGGCCACATGTCGTCGGGCGCCGCAGACGACCTGAACGACCCCTCCTCCATAGGGCAGCAAGACGGACGCCACGACTCCGTCGTCGGCGGCAGCTACGGCTCGGCGGCGGCGACGGCGGCGGCGGCGGACGTCTTTGGCAGCCAGACCCTCTACGACGGCGGTGCCGTCTCGGGCGGCGGCGGCGGCGGGCTGATGAACGATTTCATGAGCCTGGACAGCGCGTCTGGCACCGGCTTCTACACCCAGGGCAACCTCCAGCACGGCCTGCCCCATGCGTACGCCATCGCCGCGGCGCCGCCCAGCCTCCAGAGCCCGAGCACGGACAACAACAGCCCGCAGGCCACCGGGTACGGCTTTGACGGGTCGCCGACGACGGCCGTGTACGGTCTGAATCTGAACAACAACGGCAACGACAGCAATGGCCGGGCGTCTCTCGCGCTACAGCAACAGCAGCAGCAACAACAACAACAGCAGCAGCACAAGGCCAAGTCTGCCGTATCCAAGGTGCTGCCGCAGTCGATCCTCGGCAAGCGCCACCGGGACCCGTCGTCCATCTACGAGCTGGTCAAGGAGCCGTACATGTACGTAAACGGGTTCCACCGGCTGATCGCCCTGCTGCAGCGGCGCTTTGCGGCGGCCAAGATTCTGCGCATTGCCAAGGCGCTGTCCAGCATCCGGCCCTCCTTCATCTCGTGCACGCGGACGCTCAACCGGCAAGACCTGGTGTTTATGGAAAAGTGCTTCCAGCGCACGCTCTTTGAGTACGAAGAGTTTATGATGCAGGTGTCGAGCCCGACGATTGTCCTCCGGCGCACCGGCGAGGTGGCCGCCGTGAACAAGGAGTTCACCGCCCTCACGGGCTGGTCCAAGGACGTGCTGCTCGGCAAGGAGCCCAACCTCAATGTCAACGTGGGCGTCTCGCCCGCTGCCGGCGCCGCGTCGGGCACGCTCGGTGCGGGCGCGGCCGCCGACGACGCCAACAGCGCCAACAACACCAACAACGCCAACAACAGCGGCAACACCAGCACGGGCCGCACCGGCCTGTCGACGCCGCGGCTGCGCACGCTGAACGCCGAGATCGCCAAGGCGGCCGAGGGCAAGCCGCAGCCGCTGTTCTTGGCGGAGCTCATGGACGACGACAACGTCATTGAGTTTTACGAGGACTTTGCCCACCTCGCGTTTGGCGACAGCCGCGGCTCCGTCAACCGCAAGTGCCGCCTGCTCAAGTACCGCACGCGCGACATGGTCGCGTCGGCGGGCGGCAGCGTGGTCGACGAGCCGCACGGCGCCGGCGGGCCGACGGGGACGGGGACGGGGACGGGGACAGGTACGTCAACGTCGACGCCGACAGCGGCGGCCAATGCTGGCGTCGCCGGCACGTCCGCGTCGGGCGCGCTCCGGCCGCCCAGCAGCATCCTGAGCAGCCGCGTGGCGCGCATCGACGGCGAGCACGGCATTTCCAAGATTGAGCGGGACGGCAAGCTCGAGTGCTCGTACTGCTGGCACATTCGGCGGGACACCTTTGACATTCCCATGATGATTGTGATCAATGTGAGTATTCGTACGGCAGCTGTGACGTGGGAGAAGGAAAAAGAGCTGCTGCTGACCGTGTCTAGTTTTTGCCCTGCTACTTTCCCAACCAAGAGCCGTACCAACTGGCTGTGTGAAGGATACACGTCCTCAGGGTCGTTTGTTGACAAGTTTTGTCTTGCATTGTTTTTGTTTACGTGGGCAGGCACAGGCGGAGTTTATTTTTTTATCCCTTTTCTTTTTCTTTTTCTTCTTTTCTTTTCTCTTTTCTTTTCTCTTTTCTTTTCTCTTTTCTTTTCTCTTTTCTTTTCTCTTTTCTTTTCTCTTTTCTTTTCTCTTTTCTTTTCTCTTTTCTTTCTTTTTTCTTTCTCCTTTTTCCCCCTATCTTTATTCACCTTACGTTTACGCATGTTTCTTACTGGGTCATCTTCCACGAGGGGATATGCTTTGGTTTCTTTCCGTTTCCTGCTCCTTTTTTTTGGTACTTCCTGGATTAGCTTCTATACCTGCCGGTGCATGTTTTTGAATAAAATACAAAAGCAATAACGACTCTTGGATAAGATGCAGTGACAATAACGTGTAAAGGGCACATTTTCTTCCCACAAGGCTACGTAGTACCTACCGCGAGTCACGTGCGTCCCCGCCAAAATCGGCACGTTATGCAGCCGGCCGCAACGCCCACCGGCGTAAGCCTCCGACTCGACGCATCTGCGCTCATCTTTGTATTCAAACAGCTTCACCACTTGCTGTCCCTGCCCGTACGCCCAGCCGCCTTGACAATGCCCCCACGACCGTCGATTGTCGGCGCCGATGCCGGCCCGGAGCCGCCGTTTCCCGTCAGGATGGAGGGCCCCGTCATCAGCGGCTTCGGCCGGGGCTCCCGCGAGGTGCGTTGCCCTCGCCCGCAGCATCCTGTTGTCTGCTAACGTGCGGCAGCTCGGCATCCCCACGGCAAACCTGCCCGTCGACGCCGAGGCCACGCCGTGGATCGCCGACTGCACGTCGGGCGTCTACTTTGGCTGGGCCGTGCTGGAGGCGGCGCGGCCCGGCGAGGCGGCCGCGGCCGAGGCCAAGGGCGTGATTGGTGGGGCGGCGTCCAAGCTGCCGGCGTCGTCGTCGTCCGCGGCAGACGCCGTGCCGGCGGGGCTCTATCCCATGGTCATGTCCATCGGCTACAACCCGTTCTACCAGAACACGGCGCGCACGGCCGAGGTGCACCTGCTGCACCCGTTTGCGCGCGACTTTTACGGCGCGCACCTGCGGCTCGCGATCCTGGGCTTCATCCGGCCGGAGCAGAACTACGACGCGCTGGACGCGCTGGTGGCGGACATTCAGTTTGACTGCGTGGTGGCGCGGGCGTCGCTGGCGCGGGCCGGGTGGACGCCGGCGGGGCAGTCGACGGCACTGGCGGGCGCGGAGGCCGGAGCCGCCGAGGCCGTCGCCGGAACGCTGGACATTCCGTGGCTGCTGGGGTAGGTTGCAAGGCATCGGTTGGTGTTTTACGGCGCATTGCGTGTTTGGCTCGGGGTGCAGACAGGGACACGGAGGAGGACAGGAGCACGGCGATTGTCCGATACGATACAAGTTTGGTGGCAGCCGTAGATTAACGTGTCTTCTGGTTGTACACATTCGCAATGTGAATGGACTGACAGAAAGAAAGCAGAGTACAATCAAGGGCCCTCATTGGGCGTCGGAGAGCCGGCAAGAGCGACCTACGGCACCGATAAGCCTCGCTCTTTCCTGCTACGCAACGCACGCGCTTTCTACGTCGCATCGCTCTAGGCAACGGCCGCCTCTCGGTCCTTCCCTCTGCGGCACGGCAAGTGGGCCTTGCCCGTAGTCAAGATCAACGTTCTATTGACTGTTTTGGAGCTCGTCCTACTGGTCAAAGTTGGCCTTGCCCGCCAGGCGCTCGTTCTGCACAATCTCGACCCAGTAGCCGTCCGGGTCCAGCACAAAGGCCACGTTCTTCATGCGGCCGTCGGTCAGGCGCTTCTTCCAGCTGACGTTGAGGTCTTCGAGGCGCTGGCAGGCGGCGGCCACGTCGTCGACGGTCACGCAGATGTGCCCAAAGCCCTGGGGCGCGGCGTTGCCGTCGTGGTAGCGGAACGCCGGGTCGGTCTCGGTGCCGTGGTTCCACGTCAGCTCCAGCACGCCCTCGCGGAAGGCGGTGCTGACGACGCCCTCGGGGGCCTCTGCGGCGACGTTGCCGGCGGCGTAGCCGAGGAAAAAGTTGGTAAACTTGGCGGCCGGGTTCGGCGCGGTGCGCAGCAGCGTCATGCCCAGGACCTCGGTGTAGAAGCGCAGCGACGCGACGCTGTCCTTGACGCGGATCATGGTGTGGTTCATGCGGTAGGTGGTGACGTCGGTGGTGGCGACGTCGGCGGTGGCGGCCAGCGGCTTCTGGCCGATGAGCTCGACCCAGTAGCCGTCGGGGTCGAGCGCAAAGGCAATGTTGCGCATGCGGCCGTCGGTCAGCTTCTTCTGGAACGTGTAGCCGGCGTCCTCGATGCGCTGGCAGGCGGCCTGGATGTTGTCCACGGAGATGCACGTGTGGCCGAAGCCGCGATGCGGCTCGACATTGCCGTTGTTGATCTTGTAGGCGGGGTCCGTCTCGGTGCCGTAGTTGTGCGTCAGCTCAATGACGCCCTCGCGGTCAAACACGCTGCGGCCGTGCGACAGCGCCGCCGGCGAGTCGTACGCCAGAAAGTAGAGGTCGAACTTGGCCTCGGGGAACTGCAGCTTGCGGATCTGCGAGAGCCCGAGCAGCTCGTAGAACTTGACTGCGGGTGTCAGCGGCGTCAGCACACACCGCGAACCTCTCCCATGCCCGGTACCTACTCGACGCCTTGGGGTCCTTCACCCGCAGCCTGGCCTGTCAGCAAATGCACCGCAACGACGGGCGTCCGCGGCAGCTCACATGGTGTGGTTCAGCTTGTAGGTGCTGACATCGGTCGTCTTGGCCGCCATCGTGGCAAACAGGCGCGTCGCCGGCGGGGGCGTGGGAGACAAGAGGTGCTGCTGGACGGACGCGAGACGCAGTGCTGCGCGGAGCGAGTTCATGGGACGGCAGAGGCGCGGTTGGATGCAGCAGAGAAGAGAAACGACAGACGGGGAAAGACCGTTTCTTTTTACGTCCGGCCGCGGCTGCCCCGCTCGGCGTCACAACACCGAGCAGCGACGGATAGCGGCAGCACTAAAATACGCAATTCGGGTACAACGAGCCCACCAAGCTCACTGTAATTCCGAGAAGCTTAAGCTCAGTTTAAGACGCCCAAAAGGCGTAAATATATAAGAAAACACCAAAGAATGAGCCAAATTAAAGCCGTATAGTACAGGTCAACACCCCAATGCCTCCCATCTCCAGACCTCAGCCTTCTGCGCTCGCCTAGGCACTGCCCGAGGCCTCGGGCTGCGCGCTGCTGGCGCCGGTGGCCGCCGCCGGCTTCTGCATGGCGCGCTGCCACGCGGGGATCGAGGCCTTGCCCGCCGTGGCGGCCACGGGCGGCGTGCTGCTGCTGGCCAGGTTGGCTGCCGCATAGCCGTTGACGAAGCCGTTCTTGCTGGCGCCGCTGCCGCTGCTGCCGGCGTCCTGCACCGTCGTGGCCAGCGGGTTGCTCGGCGCGGCCGGGGCGGCCGCCTTGCCGGCCGCCTCGGCGCCGTCGCTCTCGACAGACACCACCGACGGCGCCACGCTCGACGGGCGCAGGTAGCCGGGGACGCCGGCGCCGGCGCCGGCGCTGCCGACGCCGCCGATGCCGCCGCCGGCGCTGCTCGGGCCGGGCATGCGCTGGCCAATCAGCGTCTTGAGGCCCTTGAGCTCCGTGTTGACCTCGCGCAGGCGGCCGTCCGTCACCTCGCGCTGCGTGTCCAGCGCCTTGGGCAGCGCGTCCTTGAGGCCGCGCACGTCGTCGCGCAGGCGCTCGGCGTCCTCCTCGCGGCGCTTGCTGGCCGTCTTGAGCTCGCCAATGACCGACTCGAGGTTCGTCAGCGCCTGGTCCAGCCGCTCCGTGCGCTCCTTCTCCGCCGCCTTGAGCGCCTCCGTGTCCTTGGCCAGCTGGTCCACGAGCGCAAACGCGCGCTCAAACTGCTCGTCAATGGCCTTTTTGTCCTGCTCGAGCCGGTCTGGCGTCGGCGGCGCAACCAGCGGGTAGACGTATCTCTGGCAGACAGTTAGCGGCTCGCGGGGAGAGAGAGAGAGAGAGAGAGAGAGAGAGAGAGAGAGAGAGAGAGAGAGAGAGAAAGGGCACCGCCACCAACGCACCTTTGTCATGCTGTAGAGCCCGTAGCCGACGCCGCCGACGACCGTGGCCATGATGAACCAGTCGCGCCAGTCGCGCCGCGGCAGCGCCTCGGGCGGCGGCGGCGGCTGCCAGCCGTACGGAGGATACTGCGGCGGCGGGCCGTAGGCGCTGCCGTACGCGGGCGGCTGCTGCGGCGGCACGACCGCGCCCGACGGCGGCGGCGCCGTGCCGTAGCTGACGGGGCCGCTGCCGCCGACGCTGTCGAGGCCGGCCCGGGCGAGCGCCGCCGTGATCTCCTCGGGCGTCAGGTTCTTGGCCTTGAGAAAGGCCACGCGGCTCTCCGGCGGCGACGAGGCCACCGACGGATCCTGCAGGAACTTGGCCGCCGAGACGACCAGATCCTCGCGGATCGCCATGGCGCGTAGAGGACCGTCGAGAAAGGGGTTCTGTTGTTGCTTCTGCTTCTTCTGCTTGCTGCTTGCGCTGCTTTCTTCTTCTGCTTTCTGTCGGCTTCGGCACGAGGATCGCGCAGCGGTGGCGACAAAGGGCGGCCGACGCGGATGGATGAAGCTCGATGGAATGGAAGAAAAGCACAAGCAAAGAGGACCGGAAACGAAAGCGCCTTCTCCACGAAGATCCACTGCGCTGGCGCCGTTGGCCGTCCTTTTTGCGGAGAGCGCTGCAGCAAAATTCAGGTGGCCGGGCTGGGCCGAGGCTGCTGCGATTGCGTGGATGAATAAGCAGTCGCGTGGTGCACGTGATTCGATTAGTCATCAGTCGGCTGCCGCTAGCGCCTTTTCCGTGTTTGGCTCAGCCACAGCCAGCCAATCATACCCCGCCATGCGCCTTGTTTACATTTTCCCCAAGCAACGGTGTTCCTTCCGCTTGCGCATTCGCATCGAAACGGCAATCGCGACCGATGTGCGACAATCACTGCTCCAGTTGATGGCAACGACACAACACAGCGAGAGCGACGACAACGACATAACAGGACAGCGAGACTAACGACAACGACGCCAACAACAACAGTGACAGCGACAACAACAAACAGACCGGTATGGCCCAAGATAGCGGGCATTGGAGTGTCCGCCGTCCCAGAGAGGTGAGCACCGCTGATTTCCTCCTCTTCTCCTTTTCTTTTCCTCTTTTCCTCCTCCTCCTCCTCTTCTCTAACAGCGCAGACTCTTGGCGGCCTCACGCTCAACGCGACTGCGATTCCCCAGCCGCCGTCGGCCCTGAAACGATCCAACTCGTCTGCGGGCGCGGGCGCGGGCGCCGTTCCCTTCTCCACGTCCGGCCACATGCGGTCGCTGTCCGGGTCGCGGCACTCGCTCGCGCCCACGCGGCCGAGCCAGCCGCTGTTTCAGCGCGCGTCGACGTCGGGCGCCAACAACCAGACCACGCTCGCCGACATGGGCCTGGCGTCGGTCAAGCGCTCGTCGGTGCGGCCGCCCTTTACGCCCAGCATGGCCGGGCGCGCGTCCACCGACGGCGGCAACGACCGGAGGAGCAGCGTCTACCGCGGCGGACGCGCGTCGACGGTCGGCGGCATGGGCGGCGGCATGGGCAGCCTGACGGGCCTCGGCGGCGGCGTCGCGTCCATGGGCGGCGGCGGCGGCGGCAGCGGCAGCCACCAGAGCTTCTTCTCGCAGACGCCGGCGCCGGCCGGGGCGCTGCGCGACCCGCGGCCGCTCAAGGACCGCGCGTACCTGGCGCGCATCGGCCAGGAGGTCATCGAGTACATGACGCAGCACAACTTTGAGCTCGAGATGAGCCACACGCTGTCGCAAAACGTCATCAAGTCGCCGACGCAAAAGGACTTTGTGTACATGTTCCAGTGGCTGTACCGGCGCATCGACCCCAGCTACCGGTTCCAAAAGAGCATCGACCAGGAGGTGCCGCTGCTGATGAAGCAGATCCGCTACCCGTACGAAAAGGGCATCACCAAGAGCCAGATCGCGGCGGTGGGCGGGCAGAACTGGGGCACGTTCCTGGGCATGCTGCACTGGATGATGGAGCTGGCCGTGATGCTGGAGCGCTACGCCAGCAACCGCTACGACGACGCGTGCGCCGAGGCCGGCATCGACGTGGTGGCGGACCACATCACGTTTGAGTTTCTGGCGCACGCCTACCAGGACTGGCTGGTGATGGACGTGGACGCCGACGGCGACGAGGGCGGCGCCGGCGACGACGACGCCGAGCAGCTGGCCAAGATGCTGGCGCCGCACATTGACACGATGACGCGGCAGCTGGACCAGGCGTACGCCAAGCACGAGGAGGAGCTGGCGCTGCTCGAGGCGGAGCACGCCAAGCTGATGCAGGACATTGACGCGCTGGAAAAGTCGACGCCGGACCTGGCGGCGCTGGACGAGGACTTTCGCGTCATGGAGGAGGACAAGGTCAAGTTTGAGGAGTACAACGAGCTGGCGCTGCAGCGCTGCGAGCGGTACGAGACGCGCATCCCGCTGTTCCAGGAGGAGCTCGACCGGCTGCTGGAGGAGGTGGCCGAGGCGGAGAGCGAGCAGCGCAGCCTGCGGCAGGCGGTGGACGACCAGGGCATCAGCATGGCGGATATCGACCGCATGAACTCGGAGCGCGAGCGGCTGCAAAAGGGCATCGAGGCGGCCGGCCAGCGGCTCGAGGACGCCAAGCGCAAGGTGGCCGAGCGCGAGGTGGACGCGAGCCGCCGGCTGGACGAGCTGGAGCGCACCGTCGACCGCTACAACACGCTGGCGTACCAGACGGCGCTGATTCCGAGCACGGCCGCCAACGCAAAGGGCCGCGACTACGAGCTGCGCGTGCGCGTCAACGAGGGGCCGCGCTTTGGCGAGTCGATGGGGGCGGCGGGTGCGGCGGGTGCGGCCGCCGCGGGCAGCATGGAGGCGGAGCGGCTGCTGGCGGACGCGGCGACGGGGTACCAGCCGGCGCACATCCTGAGCCTGGACCTGCGGGGCCACGTTAAGAACAGCCTCCTGGCGCTGCGCAAGGAGGTGGCGGAGCGGCGCAGCACGGCGCTGGAGACGATGATGAAGGACCACGACCTGCTGGACAGCATCAAGGAGGCCATGGAGGACAAGCGCAGCGAGGTCGAGGCGCTGGAGCACCGGGTGCGCGCGGCGGAGCAGGAGCACGAGAAGACCAAGGAGGTCACGACGGCGCAGCGGCTGGCGTCGGACGCGCAGATTGAAAAGATGGAAAAGGAGCTGGCCAAGATGCGCGCCAGCCTGTCCGAGTCGGTGCAGCTGATGGAGCAGCGCGAGATGAACACCAACATTGAGTACGAGCAGCTGACGCTGCGCGCCGGCGCCCTGCGCGAGGAGCTGCACACGGAGATTATGCGCATGCTCAACGACGTCATCAAGTTCAAGATGCACGTGCAAAAGAACCTCGAGGAGTACGAGGAGTTTGTCACCGAGGAGCTCGTCAAGGAGCTAGGGGAGGGGGGGGAGGGGGGGGAGGGGGAGGAGAGGTAGGGGCGAGGGAACGGGCCGAAGGCGTTGACGACGAGATGACGGGCGTTTGTGTTGCGTGGTCTGTTTTTCTTTTTTCTTTTTTTGTCTTTGAATTTGTCTCTTTGGTCTTTTGTCTTTTTGGTCTTTTCTTTTTTCTTACTTTTGGTATTTTGGTATACACTACAGCCGGCCAGGCACGACAAACGATTTTTTGGACGACACGCCATGCAAACCACATGCACAAGGTGTTGCGCTCACGGCATAAGTGATGTTGTCGTTGGACATTTGGCCGCGCCTTCCCCGTCAACCAATTAAAGTGGGGCGCCTTTCATCACATGCCAGTCAACGACAGACAGCAATCGTCTCTTCTTCCAACCTGCACATACAGCCTCCTCAGAATACAGCCTCCTCACCACACCGTCGCACCCGCCACGACATGGGCCATGTCCGTCAAGATCTGGATCTGGGGCGTCGTCGCGTTCCCGCTCGCCGTCCTGCTCTGGCTGCATCGCATCTACGGCTTCGTGGCCGGCCTCTTCACCTGGGACCGCTCGCTGGCGGCGCTCTGGGGCCGGCTGCACCACGCCGAGACGTTTGAGGAGTGGGAGGCGGCCGGGCTGGCGCTGGACCGGCGCTACCGCATCGACCGGTGGCGCAAGGTGGACAAGAGCCGCGCGTATGCGTGGGAGCTGATTGGCGACCGGCTGGCGGCGTTTTCGCTGGCGCTGCAGGCCGGCCACGTGCAGGCGCTGGTGCACCTGCTGCAGTCGGGGCTCGTGCGCAACCTGGGCAACATCACGGTGCCGGCGCTGTACAACGTGTCGTTTGCGGGCACCAAGTACCTGATTGAAAACTACATTTTGCAGGTGTGCGAGATCATCCGGGACCTCGCGGCGCTGCCGGGGCCGGAGGCGGCCGACGGGGGGGCGGGGACGGTGACGGCGACGGTGGCAGGGTCGGCGCCGGGATCGTCGCCGGCAATCAGCCCCGCGCTGGCGCGCGCCGTGGCCGAGGGCCGGTGCCAGCGGCTGTCGGTGGGCGAGAAGCGGCGCCTCTTTAGCAACCTGCGGCAGTCGTTTGGGCGCACGACGCTGGTGCTGCAGGGTGGCTCCGTGTTTGGGGCGTGCCACCTGGGCGTGGCGCGCGCGCTCTTCCTGCGCGGGCTGCTGCCGCGCATCCTGACGGGCACGGGCACGGGCGCGCTGATTGCGGCGCTGCTGGGCACGCACACGGACGCGGAGCTGCCGGGCGTGCTCGACGGCGAGGGCATCGACCTCTCGGCGTTTGGCGGGGGGGCCTCCTCCTCCTCCTCCTCCTCCTCCTCCTCCTCCTCCTCCTCGCCCCTCGCGTTCACGCGCTGGGCGACGCTGCGGCGGCGGCTGGCGCGCTTCTGGACCGAGGGCTACTTTCTCGACGTGACGGTGCTCGAGCGGTGCGTGCGCGACAACGCGGGCGACATGACGTTTGAGGAGGCGTTCCGGCGCACCGGGCGCACGCTCAACATCACGGTGGTGACGGGCGGCGCGGCCGACGTGCCGTCGGTGCTCAACTACGTGACGGCGCCCAACGTGCTGATCTGGACGGCGGCGGTGGCGTCCAACGCGTCGAGCGTGGTGGGCGACGCGGCGGCGGCGGCGTGGTACGGCCGGCGGCAGACGGCGCTGCTGTGCAAGGACGTCGACGAGGCGGGCCGCGCCGTGGTGGCGCCGTGGCCGCTGGCCGACGCCGTCGAGTTCCGCCACTGGACGTACGGCAGCTACGGCACGCGGCACTCGCCGCTGCAGCGGCTGGCGCAGCTGTTCAACGTCAACCACTTTGTGGTCAGCCAGGCGCGGCCGTACCTGGTGCCGTTCCTCGAGCCGTCGATGCACTCGCCGGCGATGCGCGGGCTGGCCATGGGGGCGCTGGCGCGCGCGCAGGCCTTTGCGATGCGCCACGCCGGCCGCCTCGTGCGGCACCGGCTCGACCAGATGGTGCGGCTGGGCTGGCTGCCGCTGGCGCTGCGGCGGCTGCTGCTGGACGAGCAGATCCCGGGCGGCCACCTCGTGCTGGTGCCCACGGTGCCGCTGGGCGACTACGTGCGGCTGCTGGACGCGCCGTCGCCGGCGACGCTGCAGTACTGGATCCGCAAGGGCGAAAAGGCCGTGTGGCCGGCCGTGGCCGCGCTCAAGATCCGGTGCTCGGTCGAGCTGGCTCTCGAGCAGGCCTGCACGGACCTGGCGGCTCCGAGAGGGATGTAGGGGGGTCGATTTTCTTTTTTTTTATCTTTTGATTTCATCTAAGATCAAACACTAGATTACTTTTTTCATCCAAGGTCAAACAGTTTGTACGCCGTGTCAACGCCAAAGCAGCAAACGACTCCCATCGCTCCTTCCTACATCAGCCTACATCCACAGGCGGCACGTCCCGTCGGCGCCGGCCGAGACGCACCATGCCTCTTTGGGATGCCAGGCAACGTCGAGGGCGCCGAGGGCGTCGACGACCTTGTGGGCGCCGCGCTCGAGCTTCTTGAGCGGCACAATGGTGGGGTAGGCGAGCGGGTCGTTGTAGACGCGGCCAAAGTAGATCTGCAGGGTGCCGTCGTCGCTGGTGTCGGCAAACAGCGGCAGGCCGCCGCGGTGGAACTTGGCGGCGCGCACGGCGCGGTCGTGGTAGCGCATGGTCTTGTAGGGGCCGGCGCTGGCCATCTCGACGTCCTGCCAGACGAGGCGGCGGTCGTAGGCGCCGACGAGCAGGTGCTCGCCGTGGGTGGGATGCACGTCGAGCGAGGCGATCTGGCGGGCGCCGGGCTGGACGGTCTTGACGAGCTCCATCTTTTGCAGGTCGTAGACGCGGATGCGCTGCTTGGTGGCGACAAAGAAGAGCGGCTGCGACGGGTGGAAGCGCGCGGCCTGCGGGATGTTGGGCATGCGGCGGAAGGGCACCTGCGTGCGGTGCCGCGACAGCGTGTGCACGGCGACGGCGCTGCGGCCGCCGGCGGGCGACACCGTGGCAAAGTGGTCGCCGCGCCGGTGCCAGCAGACGCTGGCAATGGGCGCGCGCACGCGGATCTGCAGCAGCACGCCGGCGCGCACCAGCCGGGCGTCCTCGGGGCGGGACCAGCGGGCCCCCGCCTCCTTGTCCTTTTCTTCCGGCTTCGGCCGCGCCGCCGCGTAGCCGAAGCCGGCGTCGACGACGGCGCGGCTGGCCTGCTCGCGCTCCGGGTCGACGACGACGGCCGGCACGACCATGTACAGGTCCTCGCCGGCGGCGGCGGCCAGCACAAAGGCGTCCTGGGCGTCGCGGGCGGGCCGCCACTCGAGGGCGCGCACGGGCTCGTTGTTGTCGCCTCCGGCATGGCCGCGGCCGGCGGTCAGGCGCGCGCTCCACACCTGGCGGCCGGTCAGCAGCTCCCACAGGCGCAGGGTGCCGTCGTCGCCGCCAGACGCGAGCCAGTTGCCCGAGGGGTCGACGGCGACGGCGCGCACGGGGCCGGCGTGGCCGCGGAAGACGGTCTGGCACACGGTGGGAAAGGGCCGCAGCTCCTCGGCCGGCGGCAGCGTGGGCAGCAGCGCGGCCGGGTCGATGTGCAGGCGGTTGCGGCGCACGCGCGGCGCCAGGTACAGGTCGAGGCAGCGCTCGAAGCGCTCCTTGACGAGCTCGACGTAGGCGGGCACCTTGCGCAGGGCGTCGTAGCGCGCGGGCAGAAAGGCGGCGTCGCGGTCCTCGGGGTCGGCGGCGGCCCAGGCGGCGCGCTCGGCCGCCGAGGGCAGGTACTCGGGCGGGCAGTTGTACGACTCGCGGTGGCCCGGCGGCGGCAGCTTGGGCATGGGGATGTGCATGGCGTGCGGCTCGGCAGGCGCCTCGTCGTGCCACAGGTCGTAGACGGGCGCGGCGCCGTCGCCGTCCTCGCCGTCCTCGCCGTCGGCGCGCCGCGGCTTGTACGGCAGGATGTGGCCGGCGCGGATGGCGCGCACCAGCTTGGCCACGCGCACGGCCTCGTGCTTGGACGGCACGAAGCGGCGCTTGGGCTCGGGCGCGGCGCTCAGCGGCATGGTCTCGAGCACGCCGGAAAAGTACTCGACCGTGTCCGGGTAGGGGTCGTAGTCGCCGGCGCCCGGGCCGGCGCCGGAGCCGTCGCCGGCCTGCGCCGCGTGCACGCGCCGCAGCAGCGCCAGCTCGTCCTTGCTGAGCCGCAGCGGCTGGCCCGTGGCGGGGTCCGTCAGGCTCGTCCAGTCCTCGGGCAGCTCGATGCTCTCCAGCAGCGCGTCGAGCGCGTCGCCCGTGGCCGGCCGCATGATCTTCTTGCCGTTGATGTCGTAGCCAATGTGCGGATATGCGTCGTAGAACGACGCCGGGATGTTGCCAATCGTGTTGGCCTCCTCCTTGTCGCTGTCGTCCGAGTCGTACACGGGGTCGATCTCGTCGTAGACGTAGCGCACGCCGCCGTTGGCGTCTGTCGTCACGCGGTAGTTTGGTTTGTCGTCGTCGTCGTCCTCCTCCTCCTCCTCAAAAAGATTCTCCTCCTCCTCCTCCTCCTCCTCCTCCTCGAGCGTCAGCTTGGCCATCTCGCCGCTGTCGGCCTCGTCTTCCTTCTCCTCTTCACCGTCCTCGTCCTCCTGGCCCTCGTCCTCCTCGCTGTCCTCGCCGTCCTCCTCGGACACATCCCCCTCGGACTCCTCCTCGCTGTCGGAAAAGACGCCGTCCAGCAGGCCGTCGATGCTGCCCTCGCTGTCCGACGCCTCGGCCGTCGTGACCGACGCCTTGCGCTTCTTCTCTGTCGCCCGCGGTGCCATTGTGCGTGCCGTTCTGTCTGGGTCGGCGGTGGCGTTCGACTCGTGTCGTGGTCCTGCAGCGGCTGGTCGAGGTCTGCACCAAAATTTTCTTGCTGTTTTTTTTGGCGGTCGCGTTTTTCTGCCGTCAAAATTCAAAGCCTCTGTGATTACGTAAGCACACCCGCCTCACCGCCTAATTGCCCTCCCTCCGTAAACGCCGCTTTCTCCGAGCGCCGCCTGCCCTTTCCTGGTTGGGCCACGCAGCCTGAAAAGTCTCCGGGCTTACACATCGGCCAGCGCCTATTCCCCCGCAAAAGTCTCCGAGTGCGAGTCCATCGTGTTATTGGCCGCGGTCTGGACTCATGGACAGCCGTCGAGTCGCGGTCGTGCGGTCGTGCGAGTCGCGTGTCGTGCCTTGTTGTCGACACCGGCAAACTCAGCTGTCCTCTTGCGTCGCTCCTTCCGTGTCTCCCAGTCTGCGTGACTGCCTGGGCTTGCTGGATGCTTCGGGCCGCGCCTGCCTCAGCCTTGTCTAGGTCTCTCCTTCCTCTTCTCTAGCCTTGCATTGGACCTCCGTCTCACGCTGCCGGCGTTCAGTACGGCCATTCGTGCTTCGTCAGTTCGTGCTGTAGCATCGCGCAGCATGAATCCAAAGGACTCGCCCGGCGGGCCGGAGACAAAGAAGCGTCGCGCCTGCGACGAGTGCAGTAAGTCGCCGATGTTCTTCTTCTTTTTTTTTTTTTTTTTTTTTTTTTTTTTTTTTTTTTTTTTTTTTTTTTTTTATTCTTTCTTTCCTTTCTCCCTCCTTCCCATTTCCCCCATTTCCCCCTCTCTTTGAGCCACGCTCATGACCAGGAACTCGCAAGCTCGCCTGCTCCAAAGAGGCCGACGGCTGCCGCCGCTGCCGGCGCGAGGGCATTGCCTGCGTCTACTCGGCCCAGAAGCCCATGGGCCGTCCGCGCAAACGCCCGCGCGCCGACGGCGAGGCCGGCGCCAGCACGGCCCACGGCAAGCCCTCGGGCGGCCCCGGCGACGGTGACGGCGACGTCGGCTTGCCGATGCCGGCAGACCTGGCGGCGCCGGGCCTTTCCTTTTTCGACTTTCTCGGCACGGGCGACGGCGCCGGCGTCCTCGACCCGTTGCTGACGCTGCAGCACCAGCAGGCCCAACCGTACCAGCCACACGGCCAGCCGCAAGGCCAGCCGCAAGGCCAGCCACACGGCCAGGACGTGGACCCCGCGGCGCTCGCGTCGGCCCCCGGCCTGGCGCCGCCGCCGCCGCCCAGCGCCGCGCACCGCTACGACAGCCTGTTCCCGCGCAGCCTGTTTGGCATCAACTTTGACAACATTGAGTTTGACCTCGACGCGGCAGACGTGGCCAGCGGCGTGCCGACGCCCAGCATGGCCTCCACGGCGTCGGCTTCCAACACGACCTCGCCCAGCGGCAGCCAGCCGGCGCAGGACGGCTCGTCGGCCGGGCTCGCGGCCGGGCTCGCGGCCGGCCCCGGCCCGGCGTCCGCCGGCGCGCCCACACTCCTCGGCGGCATCCCCACGGCGACGGCGGCCGACGCCTACAGCAAGGCATCGGCGGCGTGGCTGCTGACGGCGCCCAACCGCGTGTGCGGCTGTCTCGCGCGGCTGTACCTGGCGCTCGACTCGCTGCAGCACCTGCCGGCCGAGGTGGGGCCGGCCATGGCGGTGGCGCGCAACGCGGCGCACGCGGCGCACGACACGGTGCTGTGCCCGAGCTGCTCGACGGCCGACGTGGCCGACCTGCACTACCGGCCGCCGCTGCAGGCGTTCCAGAACCTCATGGTGCTGGCCGCGCTGCTGCCGTCGATTGCGCACGCGTACCGGCGCATCGTGACCATGGTGGACGAGGAGGCGGCGCGCGCGGCGGCCGAGAAGCGGCGCCTGCGCGTGTCGCTGACGGCCTACGGCGGCGTGTGGGGCAGCATGGCCTGCTGGGACGACGTGTGCGCGCAGACGTCGTCGCTCGACAACAGCAGCGTCGAGCCGCCGCTGTGGCGCCTCGTGCTGCGCGCCCTGCTCAAGATGGACGTCTACGGCATCCACCTGGACCGCGAGCACGCCAGCAACGACGCCTGCGGGACGGCCGCCGCGCAGGCCGCGTCGGCCGCGGGCCCGGCGGCGGCGGCGCGGCGGGACAGCGGCCGGGGGCGTCCCGGGGGCACCGCCGGCCCCGGCGGTCCCGGCCCCGAGGGCCCCACAGTGGATCCCGAGAACAGGCCCAAGCAGGGCTTCTTCATGGTGCCAGTGCACTTTGGGCTCAAGGACATTGCCGAGATGATGGAGGAGCGGGCCAAGGCGCGGCACCGGTTCATGGACGCGGCGTACGACGCGGGCTTGCTGCCGGCCGGCGACGGCGGCGGCGGCGACTGTGTCTACCGACGGCTGCCGCCGGGCGAGCTGCACAACTGCGAAAAGGTGATTGCCATGGCCAAGCAGGAGATTGACCGGCTTGTGATTGTGTAGGCGGCGGGGGGATACCCAAATGTGTTATGCGGAGTGTACGAATAGGAATACATGAAATAAGAAATATGAAATAAGAAATATGAAATAAATGAAATAAATGAAATAAATGAAATAAATGAAATAAATGAAATAAATGAAATAAATGAAATAAATGAAATAAATGAAATAAATGAAATAAATGAAGAATGAAAATTGAAATATAAAAAAGCACAATAAAACAGTCAATCCCCCCTAATAGTACGAACTTGTGCTTTTCGCCCCCGTGACCCCATCGTCGTCCGAGCTGCTCAGCCCCACGCCGTCCACGCCGTCGGCCAGCGCGTCCAGCGGGTCGGGCGGCGCGCGCATGGCCTCGAGGGCGGCGGCGTCGAGGCGCGGGGCGTCCATGGGCCGGGCGGTGTGGATGTCGCGGCCAGAGGGCATCTGGGCGAGCAGCGGGGCGGCGGGCGGGACGCGCTGGGTGTTGACGGTGTCGTTCTGCTTGGTCCACTTGGCGTCGAGCATGGCCAGCACGCGCGCCTCCTCGAGGCGGCCGGCGTCGGCGCCCCAGTTGGTGCCGCGCTCGGCGCGGCGGTCCTCCTTTTTGTCGCGGCGCTCGGCGCGGTCTCTGCGGAAGCGGTCCAGGAGGGTGTTTCTGTCGGCGGACGACGACGCTCCCGACACGGAGGCGGACGCGGCCGGCGGCTCGCGCAGCTCCTGCAGCGCGGCGTGCACCCAGGCCAGGGCGGTGCCGGTCTGGGCGCCGAGGTCGGCGTCAATGGCAAAGAAGCGGCAGGCCTTGGCGCGGCAGGTGTGCTGCAGGTCCTGCAGGTAGCGGACAAAGGCGCGGCTGAGGCCGGGCGCGGTCGAGGCCGCGACGCTGCCGAGGGCGCGGGCGGCGTGCTCGGCGGCGGCCAGGCACAGCCGCGCAAACAGGTGGGCGCGCACCTTGGGGATGTCGGGCGCCTTGTACATCCACTCGCGGTCGTGCTCGTTGCGGTCCTGGGCCACGACGGCCGGGTAGGGGTCGTCCTTGAGGACGGCCAGCAGCGTGGCCTCGGCGAGCGCGAGCGCGGCCAGCGCGCGCAGGGCCGGGGGGGCGATCTCGGGCGTGGGTGGTGGGGGTGGTGGCGCGGCGGCGGCGGCGGCGGCCGCCTCGACAAAAGCTGCCGCATACAGGAACACGCCCGCCGCCGCCAGCAGGTGCTTGGTGGCCGCCGTGATGGCCGCCAGGCGCTGCTGGGCGCCCACGGGCACGACGGCCGTGACCACGTAGAGCGGCTGCAGGGCGGCGCGCGCCTGCAGCGTGCGGGCGTGGCCCAGGGCGGCCAGCGCAAAGGCGGCCTCGGTGTCCAGCGCGGCCGGGTTGCCGGCCAGCGGCACGCGCACGCGCGCCGGCGCGTGGCCGGGCAGGCGGGCGTCGGCGAGCACGGGCCGCCACTCGAGGGCCTGCGGCCGTTCGTTTTTGTCCTTCGTTTCGCGGGCCGCCGTCACGCGCACGTCGCGGGACCGCCCCGCCAGCCCGTCGGCCGCGGCCGCGAGGTACGGCAGGTAGTCCTGCAGGCTCTGGACGACGAGGCCGAGGTTGGCGGCCTGGGCCTCGGGCGGCAGCCGCTTGTGGCGCTTGAGCGTGTCGCGCACGACGCCGCGGTATGTCGACGCGGTGCGCAGCAGCGAGGGGTGCGTCGGGCACGCATAGGCCGCCGTCAAGGCAAACGCCGACGTCGTCGGCAGCACAAACGGGTAGGGCATGGGGGGGGGGGGGGGTGGAGGAGGAGGTAAAGTATATGTAGGTAAAGTACTCGTAAGGTGGTTGAGTCGCACCTTCCGCACGGGGTGGGGCGTACGTATTCGGGGTACAAGGTACATGTACGCAGCCTTGCCAATTGAGTCGTGGTCGTGCCTTCCATTTTCTGGACGGGAAGAGTGGAGCCATCTTAGGCCACATTTCGACTCAGCATCACGTCCTCTAACCTCATCACGACGTCCTCACGACGTCGTCCGTCCTCTTCCCCACCCGCGTCCCGACGTCCCCGACGACACGCGCCGTCTCGTTCGCGCCGCTCGTGCTGGATGCCGGCCTAACCGTTCTGTCTGTCTTTTCCACGAGCAAAGCTCGTCTTTTCATCTTTGTCCTCGACCTCGACCTCGACCTCGACCTCGACACCTCACATCTCGACACCTCAACACCTCGAGACCTCGACGCCCCTCCCCCCATGGCTGGTCCGTCGCCTTCGCCGCACAAGCCGCGGCGGCGCGTCAAAAAAACGGGAGGGCTCGCCGACACCAGCGCCCCCCCCGAAGGCCTCGCGCGCACGCCCGCCTTCCCCCTGGCAGCGTTCCTGTGGCCGGCGCGCGGGTCCGTGTCGCAGTGGGAGCTGCTGCCGCTGATACTGATGGCGGCCGGGCTGGTGCGCTGGGCGGCCGGGCTGTGGGGCTACTCGGGCATGGGCCGGCCGCCGCGCTTTGGCGACTTTGAGGCGCAGCGCCACTGGATGGAGCTGACGACGCAGCTGCCGGTGGCGCAGTGGTACTCGTACGACCTCGCGTGGTGGGGGCTGGACTACCCGCCGCTGACGGCGTACCACAGCTGGCTGCTGGGCCGCGTGGGCGCGCGCATCGACGCGTCGTGGTTTGCGCTGGACGCGTCGCGCGGCCGCGAGACGCCGGGGCTCAAGACGTTCATGCGGGCGACGGTCGTCGTGTCCGAGTTCCTGGTGTACGTGCCGGCCGTCGTCGTGTTTGTGCGGCGCTTCAGCCGCCGCAGCGGCGTGGCCTCGTGGACGGCCGCCGTGGCGCTGGCGGCCGTGCTGCTGCAGCCGGCCACGCTGCTCGTCGACCACGTGCACTTCCAGTACAACACGGTCATGCTGGGGCTCGTGACGGCCAGCCTGTCGAGCATGCTGGCCGGCCGCCTGCTGTGGGCCGCCGTGTTCTTTGTCGGCGCGCTCGGCTTCAAGCAGATGGCCCTCTTTTACGCGCTGCCCGTCTTTGCCTTTCTGCTGGGGAGCTGCGTGTTTCCGCGCCCGCGTCCGGCGCGTCTGCTGGCCATTGCTGCGGCCACGGCGGCCTCTTTTTGTCTGCTGCTGCTGCCGCTGGTTGTGGGGGCGCTGGCGGGCGCCGAGGCCGGCAGCACGACCGGCTCCGACGCCGGCGCACCCCCCCTCCCCCTCCTGGATGACCTCCTCGCCCCCCGCCTCGACCCAGCCGCCGCCTACTACCCCGTCGTCGCGCAGCTGCTGCAGATGCTGCACCGCGTCTTCCCCGTGGCGCGCGGCCTGTTCGAGGACAAGGTGGCCAACTTTTGGTGCGCCGCCAACGTCGTCGTCAAGCTGCGCCGCTTCCCGCCCGCGCTGCTGCAGCGCGCGTCGCTGGCCGCCACGCTGCTGGCCGCGCTGCCGCCCAGCCTCGTGCTGTTCCTGCGCCCGCGCCGCCTGCTGCTGCCGCACGCCTTTGCCGCCTCCGCCTGGGCCTTTTTCCTGTTCGGCTACCAGGTCCACGAGAAGAGCGTGCTGCTGCCGCTGCTGCCCACCACGCTGCTGCTCGCCGGCCCCGGCGGCCTCGGCCCGGCCACGCGCGCCTGGGTCGGCTTTGCCAACCTGCTGGGCGCCTGGACCCTGTTCCCGCTGCTGCGCCGCGTCGGCCTCGCCGTGCCCTACGCCGTGCTGACCCTGCTGTGGGCCTACCTGCTGGGCCTGCCGCCGACGTCGCTCTCCGCGTACGTTCCCGGGGTGGAGGGGCCGGCCGTCAGCGGCAAGGCGCAGGCACCCCCGCCGCCCGCCTGGGGCACCCTGCTCCTCCACGGGCCCTTTTACCTCGCCATGCTCGCCTGGCACGTGCTCGAGGCCGTGCTCGTGCCGGCCGCCGACAAGCCCGACCTCTGGGCCGTCGCCAACGTCGCCGTGGGCGCCGCCGGCTTCGGCGTGTGCTACCTGTGGTGTCTGTGGCGGCTTGTTGTCGACAGCGAGCTGCTGTGGTCCAAGGGGGAGGGGAAGGAGAAGAAGTAGCGCGGGTGGACAATGAGAAGTGTGCAAGGAGTGCACAGGGCTGCCTTTTTTGGGTTCTGTCTGGACAATAGACAGGCAGGTAGAAATGGAAGCAGACGAGTTTCGAAGCAGCTGACGTGGATATGCATATTTGGACTCGATACGCAAGGTGTGTTATATTGAATAGATAAATGCACGCAAACCAAGATCCATGCCATTTTGTCCGTTTCCGTTTGTCCGAGGCCACGGCTCGCCGTTCTCGCCGTCACACACCCCCCGCCGGCTGGTAATACTCCCCAAACCGGTCCGTCTCCGGCCACCCCCATTCCATCCCCAGCGCCCAGCACCCAATCAGCAGCCCCGGGAACCGCACCGTCCAGAACGCCAGGTAGCCCTCGGGCAGCGCCCCCACGACGCGCCGCAGCGCCTCGGGCATGTCCTCGTAGTGGTTGCGCTTGTTGCGCAGCGCGCGCAGCAGGTCCAGCAGCCGGTCGCCGCGGTACTTGCGCTGCTTGCCCAGCGACTCGACAAAGTCCTTGGGCAGGCGCCGCAGAAAGTCGCCCCCACGGATCACGGCCGGCGCGCGCGCCTCGAGCGCCGCCAGCGCCGCCGACGGCGGGTCGCGCGGCTCCTTTTCAAAGTGGTCCGACACGTCGCACAAAAAGGCCAGCCGCTTCTTGGCCGCCCAGAAAAACGGGTGCGCCAGCACCGCGCGCGTGCGCGGCCGCTGCTGCGGCGCCCGGCTGATCATGTGCGCCACCAGGTCCTTGGCCTCGCCCGCCACGTCGCCCAGCGCGTCCAGCCCGCCCAGGTCGTACGTGTCCTTGCGGATGTTGACCTCGCGCATGTAGCGGTCGCCGCAGTCAAACGGGTGCGCGCCCTTGGTCAGCACGTAGTAGAACACGAGCCCCAGGCTGAAAATGTCAATCGCCTTGGTCGCGCGGCGGCTCGGCCCGTCCCCGGAGCCGCTCAGCCCGCTCAGCCCGCTCAGCCCGCCCGACTGTGACAGCTCCACCATCGTCCCCGCGTCCCGCGCGTCGTCGTCCAGCAGCAGCTCCGGCGCGCGCCACCCGCTCGTGCCGGCCGCGTGCGCCGTCGTCGCGCCAAACGAGCTCTGCCCGCCCTCGAGCTTCTTGCACAGCCCAAAGTCCGAGATGAGCAGCCGCGGCTTGCCGTCCGCGCCCATGTTGACCAGGATGTTCTGCGGCTTGAGGTCGCGGTGCACGATGCTGCGCGCGTGCAGGTGGTTGAGCCCGCTCGTGATCTGGTACAGCACGCCCGGCAGGTCGCGCTCGCCCGCCTGCGCCAGCGCGCGGAACTGCCCGGGCTTCTCAATCACGTCCGCCAGCGACGCCTGGCACAGCTCCAGCGCAATGTAGTGGAAGTTGGCCCGCTGCTGCTGCGCGTAGTAGCGGATCACGTTGGCGTGGTCGTCGCTCTCGCGCAGCAGCTTCGTCTCCTGCGACGCAATGTCGTAGAACTGGATCAGCATGCGCTTGACCGCCACCGCCCGCCCGTCGAACCGCCCCGCAAACACCACCGTGCCGTTGCTGCCCGTGCCCAGCTGCACGTTCTGGTTGACCTCGAGGCTGCCCATGCGCAGGATCGGCGTCGACACCTCCTCCATGTCGTTGTCCTCGTGCGACACCGTCTGGATGTCCGGCTCCAGCGGCGCCGTCTCGCCCAGCTTCTTGGCCTGCCCGACTACCTCGTCCACCGTCGGCGCCGCCGTCTCGTCGCCGCGCGACACGCTGGCCTCGTCGCTCTTCTCGTCGTTTTTCGGCTTGCCGCCTTTGCGGTGCTTGGCGCCGCCGCGCCGTCCGCGGTGCGCTTTCTTCTTTTCTTTTTCCGGCTCCGTTCCCGGCGCCGTGCCCACGTCGCTGTCTGTCCGCGCCAGCGGGGGCGCGGCCGGGGAGGGGGAGTCAGCGGGCGACGCGTCGCCCGGCGAGGTGTCGCCGACCCCCTCGGCCCCCTCGGCAGCCTCGGCAGCCTCGGGCGCGTCCTCCACGCGCCGCGACGCCCACTGCATCTTCTTCTTCTGGAACCACCGCCGCAGGTCCTTCTGGTACACGTAGAGCGCGACCAGCAGCACAATCGACAGCACGGGGTTGCGGAAAAAGTCCACCACGAGGCTGGCCGCCACCTGCGGCAGCGCCTTGACCTTGGTCATGACCGCGTCGGCGTCGCCGAGCGCCAGCGACGGCGCGGGCGCCGACCCGGGCGACGACCCGGGCAGCGTCAGCGGGATGGGCGTGTCGTGCGCGTCGTACTCCCGGCCGTGCGCGCCGCCGTCCCCGTCCTCGCCGCCCGGCAGCGTGGGGTAGTTGGCATGGTCCGGCCGCCGCTTGCGCGGGGCCAGCATGTGCTTGCCGGCGAGGGCGGCGCGGTGCTCGGGCGGCAGCCGCCCGTCGCGCGCGTGGCGGTCCCACCAGCCGCGGCGCGTGCACGCGGCGGCCGGCCCGTCGACAATCAGCGGGTACGCCGTGCCCGACAGCGCGTACCAGCCGCCGTCGGCCGTCTGGTTGACAAACACGGCCACGCGCCGCAGGCCCGCGTCGTGCTCGTCCTCGGCCGGCGGCGGCGGCTGCGGCAGCAGCGCCAGGTCGGGGCTGCTGCGCAGCGGCACGCTGGGCGGCCGCGCCACGTCAAACACGCGCACCACCGGCGCCGCCAGCCGGTGCGTAAACGCCAGCTTGACGTCGCCCGTGCGCGGCGCCACGCTGAAGCCGTACACGTCGCCGCTGGGCTTGCCCGTAATGTAGCGGTTGTCCGGCGGCGCGCGGTACTGCCGGTGCAGGTCGCTGTCGTAGTTGTTGGGCCCCCACTCCGAGTAGCGTAGCGTCGCCAGCGTGATGCCGTCCGTGCGCCGCACAATCACCTTGTAGTCGGTGCGCCCCAGCGTGATCGTGCCGCCCACAGAGCACGCGTCGCCGCCGCCGCCGCCGCCGCCGCCCGCGCCGCCGTCGTCAAAGTAGTCGTCGCTGGGGCGCAGGCAGCTCTCGGGCGCGCCGCCGTCGCCGCGCAGCACGCGCGCGTCGGCCGAGTCGTCGGACCCGTACCACGCGCGCACGTGGCCGGTGGCCGCGTCGAGCGTCATCATCGTCGACTCCTTGGTGCCGATAAAGACGACCGGGTGGTTGCGGTCGTGGTACGGCACCTGCTCGACCACCGTCTTCATCGTGAGGCCCGTGTCGGCGAGGCCGTCGCCGTCGCCGCCGGGGATCATGGCGTAGATGGCGCCGCTGCCCGACGGCTCGACGGCCCACGTCCAGTGGTCGAGCGGCGCAAACGTCTCGTCGTCGGGCGCCACGCCGGTGCGGTGGTGCGCCGTGGCCACCACGGGCTTCTCGGACTCGGTGTGCCACAGCGTGCGGCCCGTCCTGCGGTCCAGCGCGTGCAGGTCGCCGTCGACCGTGGCCAGCAGGACAAAGTCCTCCACTTCCCAGTCTGCCAGCGACCGCGCAAGATGCGGCGAAGCGAGGCCCAGCCCGCCAGAGTCGACGGCGCCGAGGTCCCGGTGCGCTAGAGAAGGTGCTCGAACGGACAGGTCCGGAGCTACAGTGGTGTCGTTGTCGGGTTCAGGTTCGGAGGGGGGGTTTGGATGGGGCTCCCGGGGGGGCGCCCGGAGGACCGGGCTCAATCGTGCGGATTGGCCGGCCGGCGTCTCGGGCCGCTGGATCTTGGACGCGCGTGACGCCTCGGCCGGCGACACGTGGCTGGCCACGGCCGTGCGGAGGCTGTGGCCGGGCCTGTTGTTGTTGTTGTTCATGTTCTTGCTGTTGATGTTGTCGCTGTTGTCCGTAGCGCCGCGGTCCGGGACCACGTCAAAGATGGCCGCGTCGTCGGCGCTGCCGGCGCTGCCCGCGCGCCCAACGTGCTGCTGGCCGGCCGCCTCGGCCAGCTGCAGCGCCGGGTGCAGCAGCAGCAGCGCCAGGGACAGCAGCAGCAGGCGCTGGCCGCCGGGCCGCCTTCGCGTCATGGCGGGCGGCTGGCGGAGCGTCTTTCACATCGGCTCCGGCGGGGTCTGTCGGCGATGCGGCGACGTCGATGCGCGGCGTCGATGCGGCGTGAGCTGGGAAGGGCGGCGTCGTCGAGAGGATGCGTCAAAGACGGTCGATGAAAGAAGGACGCCGATGAAAAGAAGAACGAGACGGACGGACGCGGAGAAAAGGAGGCCCAAGAAGGAAGGAATGAAACAGGAGGGTGGGTTCGTGGCCTCTGCAGGGAAGGGGCGATGGCGTTGCGTTGCAGGGGCAGGAGCGTGGTGCACATCTTTTGCTGTGGGTCTCTTGGGCGGCTGGGCTTCTGCCCCGTGGCCCACCCGTTGTGGAGTGGGTCGGGCGCTGGTAGCGAGTGACCTGGTGGAAGGCGCTAGAAGGGTGCAGCCCAAAGTTCCCTGGCAACTGCTGTGAAAGGAAGGAGCGCTTTTGTGGGTGCGTTACGAGTCTACGAGGTACGTGTACGAGTACGAGTACTCGTTCATACGAGTATTCGTACAGACGTCGAAATCGACTTTTCAGAGAGTGTTCTCGGCGTCAGCGTGTGCAGCGAGCGCATGAAGAGGCTGTCGAGGACAGCCAGCTTTCCAAGTCCTCGTCTCAAGAACTCGTCTATTTCTTCTTATATTCTTCTATTTTTATTTTTATTTTTATTTTTTCATTTTTTTGTTTTGTTTTGGTGTGTATGTCTCGGTCGAGTGATTTTTCTCTCGGACAAAACAAAAGGGAAAGCCAAAAACACGGCAACGCAGCATTCGTAGCTCGTGGCGTTTTCCTCTTCTCCCAAACAGGGCATATTCACCGCAATACGAGTACTCGCACCGACTCGTACGTCAATGTACTCTACACGCGCCCCGCTATGCACCCCTTTCTTGGACGTTTCGTTCTGCGTGTGCTTTGTTTGCTGCGCAAGGGCGGCTTGAAACATCTCGCTGCCGCGCACTGTGCGGTTGCGTTTTTTGCTGGAAATAGTGTGCGCAGGCGACGTGGCTACAGTGCGCATACTGTGTGCACGTCTCTTTTTTTTTTTTTTTGTGTTTTGTTTGATTTTTTTTTTTTTTTTTTTTTTTTTTTTTTTTTTTTTCTTTTTTTTTTGTTCGTTGTTTCTTGTTTGTGTGCTCAGTTCCTTTTACCTGATCAGCCGTGTACTCTCCTTGGCCGTCAAGATGGAACAACAACGAAAGGGAGAAACTTGCAGACCGCGACGCATCCCTTGCTTCAGTTGGGCCACCGTTCCGGCCTTTCCAGCCTTTCAGCTTTTGAGTGATACGATGTACCCTCCAGCCCACTGACACCCCAGCCACTGCGTTGCCGTTCAAAACACTGTTCCCGCAATCTGCATGCGAGACATGGTGGAGACAGGAAATACAAGTCTCGTAATAGAGCCTGCTCGTTGCACCAGCGTCCTCAGCCAGCCACGTCTGTCTCACATCGCCTCGCATCGCCGATTCGACTGCTGCAAGTTCTTTCCGATCAGTCGTCGGTGTCTCGCACTTTTCACAAGACGTCTCGTAGGCAGAAGAGGAGCGTACGCGGATGTATCCAAGCCCGGCGAGAACGCTACAGGTTCATCAACCGGCGGAACGCAACGTTGGACACGAGCGGAAACTGGCCCAGCCACTCGACGTCGCCCGCCTTGTCGGCGTCGGCCCGCAGCGGCGCGCTGTACGCGCCGGCGGCCGCCCGCGCCAGGAACTCGCCCAGCGGCCGCGTCGGGCTGTGCAGGCTCGGGATGGCGGCGCGGACGACCGGCGACAGCACTGTGCGCGTCAGCCGCAGCGACAGCGCCGGCACGTGCGGCACGTACGGCTGCAGGCCCGCGTGGCCGTGCGGGTCGACGCCGGCCGGGCGCACCGAGATGCCGCGGAACGGCCGCTGGCCGGCCGGCGTCGGCGCGTTGGTGCGCTCGGCCAGCGCCCGCTCCGTCTCGCCCTTGACCACGCCGAAGCGCGCCGTCGTGCGGCCGGGGTTGACGTCGGCGCCGTGGCCCGAGACGTAGACAAACGTAAACGGCTGCTCGGCGGCTGGTGTCGCTGTGTCGGCCGGCGCAATTTTCTGGAACGCCTCGGCCGCCGCCAGCGTGTAGTCGCGCGTGATGGTGACGTACTCTCTGGGTTGTCAGCGTCCTCTTCTGCTCGCTTCCCTTGCTCGTTTCCCTTGTTCTTTTCTCGCTCTCTTCCTCTCGTTCTTTCTCCTCGCTCGCTTCGCTCACTCGCTTTCTTTTCTCCTCGCTCGCTTCGCTCACTCGCCGCACTTACTCCTTGGACACCTGCAGCTGCGAGATGCCCAGCGCCCACACAACCCCCGCCGCGCCCGCCAGCTGCCCCAGCAGCGCGTCGTCGTACTGCAAAAAGTCCTGGTGCAGAATCACGCGCACGCGGTCCTTGGCAACGGCCGCGTCGTGCGCCTTGATGCGGTCCTCGATCATCGGCACGGGCCGCCGCGAGAGGACGGAGATGCGCGTAATGTCGGGCATCGCCAGCATGGCGTCGAGGACGCTGCCGCCGACGAGGCCGGTGGCGCCAGTGAGGATGACGTGCATGATTGTCGATGAGTCGATGGAGCGCTGGAAAGAGGACGACGGACGGACGGACAGACGCGGCCCTGAAGCCCTTATAAATAGCGTGCTCTTGCTGATGCAGCTGGCGTCAGCAGCGCCATGTCCGGTACGACGCATCCCCGTTGCTTACGCCACCGTCAGCAGATCCACTGGCTCAAATAATTTATACTTGTACGGATACTGTCTGCATATCTAAAAACCCCCTACAGCGTGTACCGGAACAGCGGCGAGTCCTCGCCCATGGCGCCGAGCTGCGCCGGCGTGTACTGGGCGTGCACGGCGTCGGCGTCGAGGGCGGCGCGGCGGCGGTTCTCGCGGCGCATGAGCAGCCAGTGGACGGTGGCCGGGACCATGGCGCCGAGCACGGTGGCGCCGACGGAGAAGCCGAAGCCGAGCGGGTAGACGGGCGCCTGGCTGGCGAGGTAGATGTTGCTGCCGATGGAGCCGCCGCCGACGGAGCCAAAGAGCATGAGCAGGCCGATGGCGGCGGCGCGCTTGGACGGGTTGACGACGTTGACGGCGGTCCAGGCGCCGACCAGGGGCGCCTGCGCGGCGTAGCCGGCGGCCGCCAGGAAAATGGCAAAGTAGGACACGCCCGCGAGGTGCCGGTGGTGCACCGTGATCCACAGCAGCACGATGCCGGCGAGGCCGAGCGCGTAGCAGCCCATGAGGCTGGCGTAGCGGCGCTGGAAGCGGTCGCTGAGCCAGCCCACGAGCACGCACACCAGCGTGGCAAAGAGGTAGGGCGGCGTGCTGAGCGCCTGCGCGCGCACCGCCGTGTAGCCGAGGTTGAGGATCATCGTGGGCAGCGTGTAGCTCAGCGAGTACGTCGGGATCGAGCCGCCCCACCAGAAGAGCATCATCATCAGGTACGTCTTGCGGTCGCGCGCCGCGGCGGCCACGTCGGCCCAGCGAAACGTGTACGTCGGCGGGTTCGGGCCGGCTGCGTACTTGATGCGCAGGTGCGCGTACTCGAGCTCGGGGGGGGAGAAGTAGCGGCTCGTCTTGGCCGGCGTGCCCGGCCCCGTGCCCGGCTCCGACTCCGTCCCCGTGTCCGCCCCCCCGTACTGGTGCGGAAAGTGCGGCAGCACGAAGCGCGTCGCCAGGCCGGCCGCCATGGTGATGACGCCCTCGATCAGAAACAGCCACTTCCAGGCGCGCCAGCCGCGCGCGCCGTCCAGGTTGCCCACGCCGTAGGCAATGACGCCGCCAAACGCGCCGGCCGCCGTGTTGGCGCCGTAGAACACGGCCATGCGCGTGGCCAGCTCGCGCGGCGCGTACCAGCTCGACAGGATAAAGTACGAGCCCGGGTACAGGCCGGCCTCGGTCAGGCCCAGCACCAGGCGCACGGCCACGTACGCGCCGTAGCTGCGCACGAGGCACGTCAGCGTCGTCACCAGGCCCCACGCCGTCACAATGACCGGGAACCACACGCGCGGGCCCAGCCGCCGCAGCAGCACGTTGGACACGGGCTCGCAGAGCCCGTACGTGAAGAAGAGGTACATGAGCGCCAGGTTGAACTGCGTCGCCGTCATGCCCACGTCCTCGAGGAAGCCAAACAGCTTGGCGTTGCCCGCGTTGCTCTTGTCGAGCGAGCACATGAGGTAGAGGAACGACAGCGAGGGGAGAAGACGCCAGTCGACTGGGCTGTCAGAGGAGAGGGAGAGAGAGAAAAAACAAAGAGAAGAAAAAAAAGAGAAACGCACGCTTCCGGATAAACGCTTTGCGGTTGGCGCCCTGAAAGTGGCGGTCCAGCTCGAGGAACCGCTCGTACTCGGGGCTGTGCTCCGACACAAAGGCCACGGCCGTGTCGACGGGCGGCACGCCTTTTTCGGTGTCCTTCTCGGCATCCTTGGCGTCCTTGGCCGACGACGCGTCGGAGGCGGACATGTTGTGGACGGTGGTTGTGGCGTTTGACGAGGGGACGACACGACAGACGCGGTGTCGACTCAAGATGCGAGACAGCTGGCAGGCACGCCCGGACAGTCGCGTCTTCTTATGCGTCGCCGTGGCGCTGGCCAGCCTGTCGCCTTGTCCTTGTCTCGGTGCTGATGAAGGGCAGACCAGAAAAGAGGGTCGCCGCAAGGCGGCCGGCGCTCGGAGGAGCAAGATAGGCCGGCGAAGACGAGGAGGTCCTGCATGCTGTCTCTCCCCGGGCATCGCACTCCGGACCGACGATCTTTGATACCCGTCTCTGGGGCCTTATATCCGGTGTTGTTGATTGGCCCATCAGCGCCGGTCGATAGCATTGGGCCTTTGAAAGTGGAGAGACATAGTACACAACGTGGATACCAACGAATACGGCAGCTGGAAACGAAGCAAAGGAACGGAAACCACCGAGGGCACACGCCGTGCATGCAGTGTCCCCGCAGCATGTGAAGGAAACGGTTCTTACTCGTGGTCACGTCAGCCATTGTTCTAAAGCAATATAGTCAGCGTGGAATATAGGAGCGCGTCTGTGGCGAGGCTGAGTACGCAAGGCTGTGATTCACCATCACTCATCCCATCCCGGAGGCGACATGTGGAGGCAGCTCGTGCTTGGTGGCTCCTTCCGTCTGAAATCATGCTGCGGTACGTGCCGCCTCCGTCTCCCGAAGCGCGCCTTCCTATTCTGTAAAACAACGTCGTTCTTTCCAGTGCATGTTATGGCCTTGCGGGGGATGACACAACACCCAGGCGTCGTGTTGTCCGGCATCGCCGCCGCGCGTCCGGGCCACACGCAAGCCGACGCCAGTAAGCCCGCCGTCCGAATGACTGTGTGTCATGGGCGGCGAACAACGAGTGGTTTTGCGGTTGAAAAGTGACATAAAACCTGTGTTTCTCTGCACTCTGCTCTCCTCGATTTCTTTCCTCGATTTCTTTCCATTGTCTTTCATTGTCTCTCAGCTGTCTCCTTATTGTCTCCCTATTATCTCCCTATTGTCTCCCTATTGTCTTTCTATTCCACATCAAACCCTCGCATCCGTTCACATACATCACAACGACCATGTCTGACTTGGTCACTGTAAAGGCCGTTGAGCGCCGGTCCAGCTGGGGACAGCTGCTCGGCGCCGACGGCCTCCCCATCGAGGACCCGTGCGGCTTTGAGGCCCTGGAGGCCGAGCAGCCGCCCGAGCAGCCCGAGGACGCGCCGCCACCCCCGCCTGCGGGCCCGTGTCCGCTGCTGGAGCTGCCCGTGGAGCTCGTGCAGATGATTGCGGGGCAGCTCGGGCCGGCGGACAGGCTGTGCCTGTCGCTGACGAGCGCGTCGATGAAGCGGGTGCTGCCGTGGAAGCCGCCAGTGTACCTGACGGCGCCGCGGGGCGGGTCGATGCACAAGCGCAGCCACCCGGGGCGGCTGGCGTTTTTGGCGCAGCTCAGCCGGGACTCGGCGACGCACTGGTTCTGCTTTGCGTGCCGGACGCTGCACCCGGTGCGGGAGCAGGGCCTGCTGTGGTGGCACACGCAGAGCGCGCCGGCGACGACGGCGCCGCAGCTGCGGCGGTGCGACCGGCTGGACAGCGGCAGCGGCAGCAGCGACAACAGCGGCAACAATGACAACAACGCGGCCGTTCTCTCGGTGCACCAGCTGGCGTGCCTGCAGGCGGCCACGCACCACTTTGCGCTCGCGATTGCGCGGCGGCTGCGGGAGCCGCAGGGGCCGGCGCGCGCGCGGCTGGCGCACGAGCTGCGGCGCATCGTGGCGCCGACGACCAACACGGTGGTGCGGTGCCTGCGCGAGACGGACGTGGAGGCTGTGGCGCGGTGCGAGAAGCGCGTCGTCGAGCTGGCGGCGCCCAACGGCGACGGCGTGCGCGACCACTTTCTGGCCCGGACGACGGTGACGCTCACCGTGCTCAACGCGCGCGGCGACGTGGGCGGCAACGTCCAGCCCCTCGACGAGAGCCTGCTGGTGCTGTGCCCGCACTACTCGCTGGCGCGCACGCGCCGCCCGACGGCGGTGCCGGGGTCGTGGCGGCAGCAGTGGCGGTCGTGCATCCGGCTGGCGCCGTGCCGCGACCTGTGGGACCAGTGGACGACGGACGACGGGCCCTTTTCGACGGTGTGCCCGCTGTGCATGGTGCACGTGTCGCTCGCGGCGGCGGGCCACGGCCAGGTGCGCGCCGTCGTGCACAAGGACTACGACACGGCGTGGCGGCTGCACAACGTCGACAACGCGCTGCTCCGCGGCACGCGCGTGCACCCGCCGATCCCGGCCGTGCCGGACCTGCTGTACGCGGACAGAGACGGCGCCGGCGCGCGCTACCGCCGAGGACGGCCCGGCAGCCTCGAGGCGCTGTTTGCCAACGGGCGGGACGTGGCGGCGGCGCTGATCAGCGCCGAGCTCGGCGGCGGTGGGGACGAGGACGAGGCGGGCGACAAGACGTGCCTTATCGAGCAGTGCAGCTGCCAAACGCGCCGAGGTGCAGACGAAAGGCGCCGAGAGGCGGCCTCGGCGGGACTGCAGCACGTCGCGATGATGCTCGGCGCGGGCGCTGTCGGTGCGGCGGCGCTCGCCGGCTTCCTCGCCGGGCTCCTCGCCGGGCGCGGGTCAGCTCGGCGGTGTTGAGGGTGCAGCGCAGAAAATAGCCTAGAATACATGTATAAAACCGCCCACGAAAGTCATCCGTCTGTGCATCTCCACATCCACAACACCTTCACATCCACAACACCTACATGGCCCCCTCTGCGACGAATACGGCCCCCCCCGCGCTGGCGGTGCGCGCCAAAAACGACGACGGCTCGCCGCTGTACCCCGAGTACATGCCGTTCTACGACCCGCTCGAAAAGGTCGAGGACCTGGGCCCCTTTGAGCACGACGACCCCGGCCACCGCGCGGACCCCGGCTACCCGCACCTGCTGGGCGGGGCGGTCCGGGTGACGGAGCTGAGCCCGCACGTGGGCACGGAGATTGAGGGCGTGCAGCTGTCGCAGCTGTCGGCGGCGGGCCTGGACGAGCTGGCGCTGCTGGCGGCGCGGCGCGGCGCGGTGGTGTTCCGCAAACAAGATTTTTGCGACATTGGCTTTGAGAAGCAAAAGGCGATTGCGCGGCACTTTGGGCCGCTGCACGTGCACGGCTGGGCGCCGCACCCGGCGGCCGGCAGCCCCGAGCACATGGTGATCTACGACCACCGCGAGGACCAGCGCGTGCGGCGGTCGTGGCAGGGCCGCAGCCCGGTGCAGTGGCACTCGGACCAGTCGCCCGAGGCGCAGCCGCCGGGCACGAGCTTCCTGTGCATGCTCGAGTCGCCGGCGGCGGCGGGCGGCGACACGCTGGTCAGCTCGAGCGTGGCGGCGTTCCACGGGCTGAGCCCGCGCTTCCGGCGGCGGCTCGAGGGCCTGACGGCCGTGCACGCCAACGACGACGGCGTGGCGCAGGAGCTGAAGAACGGCGCCGGCGCGGTGATGCGGCGCCGCGTGCTCGAGCAGGAGCACCCCGTCGTGCTGGTGCACCCGGTGACGCGCGCCAAGGCGCTGTACGTCAACCCCGTGTACACGAAGCGCATCGTCGGCTTCGACGCCGAGGAGTCCGAGTGCCTGCTGCGCTTTTTGTTCGACCACATTGCCAAGCGCCAGGACTTTCAGTGCCGCGTGCGCTACGAGGCCGGCACCGTGCTCGTGTGGGACCAGCGCGTCACGCACCACTCGCAGACGCTCGACTACCCGGCGGGCGAGCGCCGGCACGCCTTCCGGCTGACGCCGCTGGCCAACAGGCCGATCCCGGCGCGTGTTGAGGAGGGGGAGGAGGAGGAGCGCGGCTAGGTGTGTCCATTGGGTGTGTTCATTGTTCCGGCAGATCTGGGTTGGGGCATTCAGTGGGCAAGCCCGAAGACCGGTCTCGGTGACGGGGGAGCCCGAGGACGCGGCTACCCCAGACTACCCCATGGTTGACCCCATGTTTCCCCACGGTCGGCGAATGCCGCGACCGCGGCTATTCAGTTTGTGGTATCTAGGTATTAGGTATAATGCATATATTTAGGTATTCTAGGTATATATATCTGTAGCCCATAGTGTATCAGACTTTATAGGCGTTCTATAGTGATCAAACACAGTACATTACCAGCACATATCCACACATCATCTTCCCCCCCACCATGAAGGCCCTCGTGATGCACGGCATCGGCGACATGCGCGTCGACAGCGTCGCCGAGCCGGCGGCCGACCCCGGCTCCGTCGTCGTGTCGGTCATTGCGTCGCCCGTGTGGAACTACCTGCCCGAGATCATGGACGGCCGCCGCGAGTACCCGCTGACGTTCCCCTTTACGTTTGGCACGTACGCCGTGGGCCGCGTGCACGCCGTCGGGCCCGACATTGCCTACATCCGGCCGGGCCAGCTGGTGTTCTGCGACGCCATGGTGTTTCTGCGCGACGCGCCGCACAACTTTTTCGTGCTCGGCTACCACGGCGGCTACACGCCCGAGGAGCGCGCCGTGTCGGGGACGTACTGGCGCGACGGCTGCTTTGCGGACCGCGTGCGCTGGCCGGCCGAGAACGTGCACGTGGTCGACGAGGCGGCGCTGGCGCGCGTGGGCGTGGCGCCGCCGCAGCTGGCCGAGGTGGCCGCCGTGGGCCCGGCCCTGGGCGCCGCCAACGCCATCGGCGTGACCGCCGGCGAGACCGTGCTGGTGCTGCCGTCGACGGGCTTCTTCAGCTCCGCCGCCATCACGGCCGTGCTCGCGCTGGGCGCCAACGTCGTCGCCGGCGGCCGCAGCGCCGCGTCGCTCGACGCCGTGCGCGCGCTCTTTGGCCGCGACCCGCGCCTGGCCACCGTCGTGCTGACCGGCGACGCCGCGCGCGACGCCGCGGCGCTGCGCGCCGCCACGCCGCACGGCCGCGGCGCCCACGCGTTCATCGACTTTACGCCGCCCATGGTCAAGGGCGCCGACGCCGCGCACCTCACCGCCGGCGTCCAGGCCCTGGCGCGCCGCGGCCGCTGCTGCTTTGCCGGCGTCATCCTCGACGACGTCGCCCTGCCCTACAAGCACATTATGGACAACCAGATCACCATCAAGGGCTCCTTTGCCTGCCACCGCGAGGACACCGCCCAGGTCCTGCGCCTCGTCGAGTCCGGCCTGCTGCCGCTGCGCAAGGAGGTGCTCGGGCCCTTTCCGCTCGACGCGTACAAGGACACGCTGGCGCTGGCCGAGGCCAGCCGCGGCTTCACCAAGATGGTGTGTTTTGGGGGGGAGGCGGGGGCGAGTGCTGCAGCGGCTCCATAGACCAGACTAGAACGAAAAGAGAAACTCGTCTGTCAGTTCCGGCTGCTGCCACGCGATGCCGCTGGTCCATGTGTGTGACGGGTGTGCGTCGTACGTCTGTGGCGCGAGCGGCAGAAGGTGCACGTCCGGGCTGCCGGCGCGGGCCTCGCCCTGGGGCAGGCCGGGCGGCACGGCCGGCGTCAGCACGGCGTGCGTGGGGAGGGGGTCGGGCTCGGCCCATCTGTCCGGCGACGCGGGCGACTCCGGCGACGATGCACTGTCCGTGGCCGACAGAGAGTCGGGCTCGGCTGCCGGCTGCGCCGGCGCCGGCGGGGCCGGCGCCGTGCGCGCCGACTGCTCAAAGAACTGCACCACGGCCTGCGCGCTGGGCCAGTCGACGGCCAGCTGCCGCAGCGACGCCAGCGCCGCGTCGTAGCGCCGCAGCGCCGCCACGGCCAGCAGCGGGTTGCCGCCGGGCGCCGCCTGCGCCGTCGACCGCTGCACGTCGCCGCTCAGCTGGATGAGCGCCGCAAAGAGGCTGTGCACGGCCGAGCACCACAGGCCCGCCGCCTGGCCGCTGGCGCACACGGCGTGCACAATCTGCTGGATGGCCACGGCGGCGTTGGTGCAGATCTCCATGTCGGCGGAGGAGGCGGAGGAGGGCGAGGACGAGGAGGACGGCCGGTGCAGCAGCAAGAGGGCCGTGTTGTACGTCAGATGCAGCGAGGCCGTCCAGACGCTGACGGCGGACGCACCGTCGCCGCCGTCGCCGTCGCCGGCGCCGCCGAGGTGCAGGTGCAGCGCCGGCGGCAGCCGCAGGTACCAGCCGGCGAGCGCCTCGTCGGCGCGGCGCAGCGCCGCCGCCGACGGCGGCCGGAACTGGCGCCGCAGCACGTGGGCCGCCAGCAGCGCGCACAGGCGCACGAGCTGCACCACGTACTCGACGGCCGTGCCGTCGCCGCAGTCGGCAAAGTCGGCCGCCGCCAGCGGCCGCACGTCGCTGTCGCCCGCGCGCAGCGCCGGCGGCCGCCCGTACTGCAGCGCCACCAGCACGTCGCTCGCCACCAGCAGCCACCACACGCGCCGCCACATGCGCTTGTTGTGCGCCACCAGCGTGCTGCCGTCCGCGTCGCGGTGCATGCCCAGCCCCGTCGCCGTGCGCGCCGCCACGCCCACCCAGTGCCACGCGTTGGCCGCCACGTCCTCGGGCCCGTCTGCGTGCCACGTCAGCAGCAGCGCCGCCTGCACCACCGTGTCGCGGTTGCGCTCCACGCGCGCGTCCAGCAGCATCTTGGCCCGCCGGAAGAACGCCGCCTTGTGCGCCGCCCGCGCCCCCGCGTCGTGCCGGTACAGCGCGTGCGCCCCCGCCACCAGCATCGCCTGCAGCAGCAGCAGCGACGGCGGGTTGTGCGGGTCCCGCGCCCGGTACTGCCGCATAAACAGCCGCCCGTCCACCACCGGGAACCCCGGGTTGATGTGCTGCAGGTACGCCGCCAGCAGCCGGTCCACCGTCGCCTTGCCCGGCAGCTGGAACGCTTCGAGCGGCACGCCGTCCGCCGCCGGCCCGTCCGCCGCCCGCGCGATCCGGCTCGTCGGGTAGTGCACCGCCTGCGCCCGCCGTCCCGTGGCCGTGGTGCTCCGCTGCCGCAGCAGAAAGTGCATGTTGGACAGCGCGCTGCCCACGTACAGGATGCGCGCCGTCTTGTCAATCGGCCGCTCCGCCAGCTGCGGCTGGTCGATGAACTCGACAAGGTACTTTTTGTACTCGCCGTCCGCGCCGTGCGTCGCCAGCACCGCCTGGGGGGGTGTGCGCTGTGCGTCCTGTGCGTCCTGCCGGCTGTCTTCCTGCTGCACGACCACCGTCTCGCCCGTGGGGACCGCCGGCGACAGCGGCTTCGCCGGCGCCTGCGCCTGCGCCTGCCGCTTCCGCGACACGCGCTTGTTCTTGCGGTGCAGCCGGCAGTCGGCCGCCGTCCCGCCCTTGACGCAGCGCGAGCAGGGGTAGCCGCGGTCGTGCGCGTCGCACTTGATCTTGCGCTGGTGGCAGGCCGTGCAGGTCGAGCGGACTGCGGTGTCGCAGGCGGGCGTTAGCGACGGTGTATCACGTGAGCGTGGCAAGGCGGGCCGGCGCGGCGGCTCGTGCCTTCCTCGCACAGCGCGCCCACCGAACAGGGAAGGAACGCACCCGCATTGGCCTGCGCCCGCGTCATGCCCGTCGGGTTCATGGCAGACGGTGTCTCGGCGTGTTGGCGACAGCCTCGGTGACGGAACGGTTGACGGTCACGGTGGTGGTCGGTGTTGCGGCGGTGTAGAGGACAGAAAGACGGAGGAAGCGAAAGGCGCGGACAATAAGAAGGCCGATGGCAGGAACGAGAGTGGATTCAGCCTCTTTATCAACAGTGACGAACGCATAAGGATACAGACTGGTGGATGTCGACGTAGTCGACGCTCGGCCGACGCTCGGCGATGTACGCGGTGATGTTCGCGGTGATGACCAATCCAACCAATAAAAAGCGCCGACATTCTATCAGTGCTAATGCTTGGCAGTTCTCCAGTTTTCTGGACATTTAGCAATTACAAGTACTCTAGTACCGAAGCTTATAGCCTACTCGTAGCGCTGTCGAAAAGTAAATTTGTAAGAGAATGCAAACCTACTCCACCGCAGCTTACAGAAACCGGTGCGATGCCTGGCGCAGCCGCGGCCCGTAAAAGAACATGGGAATGGCAAGCAGCGTGACGCCGTAGACGACGGCGGCGAGGATGGAGTAGGCCTTGGCGGCGCCCACCTGCACCATCCAGTCGGGCATAAAGTCGGCAAAGCCAAACGAGACGAGCGCGCGGCACAGGTTGTTAAAGACCATGACCTCGCCGCTGTGGAAAATGTACGAGTCGACGGCGTAGCTGTACGTGATGCTGGCCAGCACGGCGAAGCCGGCCGAGTGCATGGCGTAGCCGACGGCCGGCGCGATCCACGGCAGCCCGCGCTGCACGGTCACGCCGTACATGATGAGGCCGGTGCTGACGAGCACAAAGGGCACCGCCAGCATGATGAGCCGCTCCTCGGGCTTGTGCGCCTGGCCGGCGCGCAGGCGGCGCGCCTCGATCTTGCGGTTGACGACGTCGACGAGCGGCGACAGCCCGATGCCGCCCAGCACGGTGCCGATGAGGCCGGCGAGGCCAAAGAGGCCCTGCTGCGCCGCGTCAAAGCCGTACGGCGGCGCGGCCATGAGCTGCGGGATGCACACGCCGACGGCCGTAAACGCGCCGGCGGCCACGGCGTACACGAGGCTCGACCACAGGATGGGCAGCGACAGGAAGAAGCGGAACGGGCCGACAAAGCTGACCAGCCAGTTCTGCGTGTAGTCGACGTGCGGGTGGCGCACGAACCACAGGTTGCGGTTCATGGCCGTCCACACGGACACGGGCTCGGCGGGGGCCCGGGAGTCGGCGGCGGCAACATCGTCGTTGTCGGCGGCACTGCCCCCCTTGCCGTGGCACGCCTCGTCAATGCGCTCGAGGTCGCCGGCCGTCATGTCGGCGCGCAGGTTGCGGCGGTACGTCGTCTCGGGCAGCCACAGGACCATGGTGGCAAAGTTGACGGCGCAGGCGATAAAGGTGACCCAGACAGCCCAGCGCCAGCCGGCGCCGCTCGTGACAAAGCCCAGACACGTCTGGCCCAGGCCCGCGCCGGCCAGGATGCACATGGCAAAGAAGCCCAGCGCCGTCGACAGGTCGCGCTCGTACCAGATCTCGCCAATGACCACGGGCGCAAACGACTCGGACGCGCCCGACGCGAAGCCGCCGAGGATGCGCGCGGCCAGCAGCGAGTTGTACGACTTGGCGCTGGCGGCCCAGGCGATGACGGGCAGCAGCAGCACGCTCGTAAAGAGAATCGTGTAGCGCTTGCCAAACGTCAGCATCGTCGGCACCCAGATGATGTTGCCCATGCCCTGCGCCAGCACGTTGTACGCCATTAGGTTGGACGCCTGCGTGATGGGGATGTCGAGCGTGGCCGCGATGCTCGTCAGCGTGGGCACGAGGCCGGCAGCGCACACGTTGTTGAGGAAGGCGTTCATGCAGATGTTGAACGTGATGGCGATTTTGACCCAGAACGGCCATGTCTGGGGGTCAGCAGGAGCCACGAGGTTTTAAAGCAAGACAGAAAAGATGCCACTGTACTCACAAATGGGTCCATGGTAACGACCTTGGCCGCTGTCGCGACGGGCACGTCCTGCTTGGCGGACTCGACGTGCGTCGGCTCCTCCATCTTTTCCTGCAGAGAGCGAATGTCGGCCATGGGAGGAAACGGGAAAAGGAGCAAGGGGTGAAAAGAGGACGGGGAAAAAGAGTAAAGGGAAAGACAGGAAAGCCAGAGAACGAACGGCACCTGCGAAAGGCTGGCAGTCGCAATATATATACATGCAGGCATGAACGGGCCCGAGCTCGCGGTTCCCCAGCTGCCGGGGAGGCTCCCGTGGGGAAGAGTAGCTCCCCGCGTTCAAGAAACCGGGGTAATGTGCAGAAAACCCGGGGTAAAGACTGGGCCCTGGGGTGAATGCCGACGCAGGGCCGGCGATACCCCAGGCGGCGCCGGACACGACTCCAGACTAAGCCGCAACGGGCAGCACACGTGGCCCCGTGGCCGGGGAGCCTGCCACAGATTGGGGAACTACCCCAGAAAGGCGAGCTGGGGGAAGGGAGGAGGGTGGATCCCCATCTCCCCTCCCCGGCCAGATACCCGGCCAACACGACGTGCGGACAAGTATATGTATATGGGTGTTGACAGGCTGGAGCCTGCCTCCACCAGAGCACCTACTACAGCGGCCTGCAGACGCACGACAAAAGCACGAAGCACCTCCGCCATGACGACCGACATTCGCATCGACGCGCGCCACGCCGTCTACGACGCTATCGACCCGGCCGTCGACCTCAAGTCGACGGCGGACGGCAAGACTGTGCTCGTCACGGGCGCCGGCCGAGGTGCGTCTTCCACAGGCCGCGGGCGTGCTGTACGTCCGTGCTAACCGGCAGGCATCGGCCGGGCGATTGCCCAGGCGTTTGCGCAGGCGGGGGCGGCCGCACTGATCCTGACAGCGCTCGAGGACAGCGAGCTCGCGGAGACGAAGCAGCTGCTGCTGGGGACGCGCCCCGCCTGCCGCGTGTGGCACCGCAGCGTCGACGTGCGCGACGCGGCGGCCGTGGCGGCGCTGGTGGCCGACGCGGCGGCGTGGGCCGGCCAGCGCATCGACGTGCTGTGCTGCAACGCGGGCATCAGCCCGCCGCTCGAGGAGCTGGCGGCCAGCGACGCGGCGCGCTGGTGGACGGGCCTCGAGGTCAACCTCAAGGGCCCGTACCTGTTTGCGCGCCACGTGCTGCCGGTGATGCGCGCGCAGGGCGGCGGCGGCCACGTGGTCCTGACGGCGTCGCGCGCGGCCACGTCGGTGCAGCCGCTCATGTCGAGCTACCAGATCGGCAAGCTCGCCGTCGCGCGCCTCGCCGACTGCATCGACGTCGAGAACCGCGCGCAGCACGGCATCAAGGCGTTTGCCATCCACCCGGGCGGCATCGTCACGCGGCTGCTGACGGACATGGAGCAGCAGGAGGACCGCGCGGCCGCCCGTCTCGCCCGCGACCACATCCGGCCCGCGCTCAAGGACGACATCTCGCTGCCGGGCAATTTTGCCGTGTGGCTGGCCTCGGGCCGCGCCGACTTTCTCAGCGGCCGCTACGTCGACTGCACCATCGACATCGGCGACCTGCTCAAGCACGAGGCCACCATTGTCGCCAAGGACCTCTTGAAGGTGGCCGTGGGCGGCAACTGGAGCGCGGAGGGGGGGTTGGTAGCCCTGCCACGGACGGTGTAGATAGTGGACTATTCCCTGTCTCTGAATTTGTTGTATTGCTGTATTGCTGTATTGCTGTATTTGCTGTACTGTACAGTATATGCAGTATTTGTGGTATTTATACTGTATTTGCTGTATTTGTCTACTGATCCGCTCCATAGCTACTGCCTCCTCCTTGACGTATCCTCTGCCTCGGTCTACTACCTCAGGACAAGCGGTCCGTCTACAGAGTAAACGCCGTCTTTCCCGCTGTATCGTATGCGCCCTTTTGCAGAGAGAGGCCACTCTTGGCGATGCCCGTGCCGAAACTAAAAATACGAGTACGAGTACAGTGTGTGACTCGTCGCGCTAGCCAGTATAGGCCTCGTGCATCCGTCTGTGCAGCTCATGATTGGCCAACAGCGTGTGGAGTAGCGGAGCGCTCCCCGCTCTATTATACTCCACTCGCGGAACGACCCCAAGCGCGGCGTTAAGCCCCACGGAGCCCCAATATTGGGGAAGATGTCCGGGACGAGCCCCGGAGCACACGACGGCCGGCCAGCCAAGGCAGCGGGAAAAACAAAAGTGTTGAGTGCATATATCCGCCTTGGCCGTCTTCCTGTATATATAGAACTCAGAGTCTCGTGCTGTACTACAACGACAAGGACCATCCTCGCACATCCCCCAGTACACATCCCCCAGTATGATCTCCTCTGACGCTCCCGCTGCGGCCAATGGCACGTCGCCCACAAACGGCGCCGTGCCGGCCATGACTCCCACGAACGGCGCCGAAAAGACGCTTGGACGAGTCACCGGCAACGCCTTCCAGCCCCGGAAGCTGCGGATCCTGATGATCGGAGCCGGGTGCGTTGCTGTCCCCCGTCGCGGCCCTGTGTTGTGTTTCCTGTTGCTTTCGGCCGCTGACGTTCCTCGGCAGTATCTCGGGCATTCAATTTGCACACGACGTGGCCACGTCCATGACCAATGTCGAGCTGGACATTTACGAAAAGAACCCCGAGCTGGGCGGCACGTGGTACGAGAACCGGTACCCTGGGTGCGTCCCCCCCGTCCCTCTCCCTTCCCTCTCCCTTTTCCCTGGCACATTCCCCCCCGGCCCCCCCCCCCCCCCCCCCGCTGACCTTGCAGATGCGCCTGCGACGTGCCGGCACACACGTACCAGTTTGCGTGGGCGCCCAACCCGCGCTGGACCAAGTTCTACGCGCCGGCGCCCGAGATCTACGCGTACCTCAACGCGGTGGTGGATCAGCACGACCTGCGCAAGTACATGCATTTTGGCCACCAGTGCGTGTACGCCGAGTGGCACGAGGACACGGCATCGTGGGAGGTGCACCTGCGGCACACGCGCGCGGACGGATCGGTGGCCATGGTGACGCGCCACTGCGACGTGTTTGTGCAGGGCGTGGGCACGCTCAACAACTGGAAGTGGCCCGACATTGACGGGCTGCTGGACTTTCAGGGCACGCTCGTGCACACGGCCACGTGGGACCCGGCGCTGGACCTGGGGGGGAAGAACGTGGCCGTGATTGGCAACGGCGCCAGCGCCGTGCAGTGCGTGGCGGCGATCCAGCCGAGTGGGTTTTTTCTTTTTTTTTTTTTAATTCTTCTTTTTTTTCTTTTTTTTGTGCTGACCGACAGCCGTCGCCCACCTGTGGAACTACATGCGCACCTCGTCGTGGATGCTGCCGCACAACTTTTCCAAGGGCGTTGTACAGAGCGAGTGTGCGTTTCTCTTTTCCTTTTCCTTTTCTCCTTTTCTCCTTTCCTCCTTCTCCCTTCCCTCTTCTGACCACCCAGACTCGGAAGAGGACATGGCCCGCTGGGAGGCCGACCCCGAGGCGTACTACGAGTTCCGGCGCGGGCTGGAAAAGACGCTCGCCGGCGGCTTCGAGGCGCTGTGGCGCGGCACCAGCGCGCAGGAGGAGCTGCGGGCGATGACGCTGGCGCACATGGCCGACAAGATCAAGGACCCGGCGGTGCGCAAGGCGCTGGAGCCCGACTTTGAGATTGGCTGCCGGCGCTTCACGCCGGGCGACCACTACCTGCACGCGCTGCAGCAGGACAACTGCGCCGTGGTGACGGACCGCATCGTGCGCGTCACGGCGACGGGCATAGTCGACGCCACGGGGCGCGAGCGCGCCGTCGACGCAATTGTGTGCTGCACGGGCTTTGACGCGTCGTACGAGCCGCGCTTCCCGGTGTACGGTGTCAGCGGCTACCCGCTGGCGGACAACTGGGGGAAGGACAAGACGACGGAGAGCTACATGGGGGCGGTGGTGGCCAAGTTTCCGAACATGTTTGGTGAGTTTTTCCTTTCTCTTCCGTCCTCTTCCTCTTCCTCCACTCACAAACAGTCTTTATGCCCCCCATCTGCCCCGTCATCGGCTCGGCCTTTCCCGGCATCCAGGCCACCAGCAACTACATCTGCCGCCTCATCGACCGCCTGCAGACCGACAAGCTGCGCTCCATCACCGTCAAGGAGACGGCCCAGACCGAGTTCAACCAGTGGGCGCAGGCCCGCATGAAGGAGATGGCCTGGTCCGGCAACTGCAAGAGCTGGTGTACGTCCGTCCTACCCCCCCTGCCAGAACCAAGCTGACGCGCTGCAGACAAAAACGCCAAGGGCAAGGTCTTTATCCCGTGGCCCGGCACCATCCAGCACTTTGTAGACACGACCAGGCTCATCCGCTGGGAGGACTTTGACTTTGTCTGGGAGGACCCGACAAACAAGTACGCCTCGCTGGGCAACGGCGTGCCGAGCAGCGGCTTTGCGCCCGAGTACCCGTCCTGGCTGCCGAAGCCGTAGGCGGTGTGTCTGGTGTCTCAGGTTGGGTGTATGTTTTCATGTAGCGAAGATGGTAGATTCTGCTGTATGGGTGTGGGTAAGCTTCAGGCTCTCTGTATAGTTTAGACCTATCCCCTTTCTCTCTCTAGAGAAGTTCAGACTTATCCCCATTTCTCTCTCCAGAGTAACAGCATCTACTACAGCAGTCACAATCTATCCATCATGCACGTCCAACACTGGGCCCTTCCCGCTGGCTAGAAAAGGCATCCCCTCCGTGTCTCACCACAGCCACCACCACAACAACCACACCATGGCCTCGCCTATCCGTCCACCTACCCGCGCAGCGGCTCCATCAGGTCCACCAGCGACGCCCGCACGGGCCGCGCACCCGCGGGCTGCTGCGCGTGCCGCAGCCGCACCAGCCACCGCACAATGTGCGCCTGGGCCTGGAGCTTGCGGCGCGCGTCGCTGCGGTTCTGCAGGCAGGCAAACGCGCTGTCGGGCGCGAGCTCGCCGGCGCGGCAGTGCAGCAGCAGAAACAGTTTGGCCAGCCACCAGAACGGCGCCGGGTCGAGCGAGAAGGCGCGGTACTCGTACAGCGCGTCGCGAAACTGCCGCGCGTTCCACAGCTGCAGCCAGCGGTCCAGCGCCGCGTCCACCCGGCGCAGCGCCGCGTCGCCGCTCTGCTGCACGGCCTGGCTGGCCAGCGTCGCAATGGCCAGCCCCGAGAAGCCGGCCGCCAGCTGCTCGTCCAGCGGCGCCCCGGCCGGCTGTGCGCCAGCCTCGCCGGCCTCCCCCGGGAAGCCGTAGCGCGTCGCGTGCCACACCATGCAGTGCAGCCCGCTGACGAGTGTGAACATGCCGGCCGCCGACGCCTCAAACGGCGCCGGCGTGCCCGTGCCCTCGGCCGCCGCCTGCAGCTGCCGCATGGCCGCGCTGAGGAGCACCGGCCGCGGCGTCGACTGCAGGCTCTGCAGGCACGCGCGCGCCGACCGCGCCTCCCAGCACGCCTCGTAGCTCGGCAGGCTGAAGGCGAGATCCAGCGGCGACAGGGCGGGCGAGTCGCCGAGGAACACGACGCGCGCCACGTTTTGCGTAAAGACGACGTTGGCGATTCTGGGGGTTAGAGGGTGTTTTTAATTTTTTTTTTTTTTTTTTTCTTTCTTGGGACATACCTCGTTCTCGTCTCCCGCTGGATCCAGCGCCCCCAGTCAAAGGTCTCGCTGGTCAGCGCCGCGTAGTCGACGGGCTCCAGCTCGTCAAAGACGCGCGCCCGCTGCGCCATCTGGCCGGTCAGTTCTTTTCTTTTCTCTCTCTCTCTTTTTCTCTCTCTCTTCTTCTTCTCTACACCGTGTTGATACGCACCGACAGGAGCCTCACGAGATGCACCGACACAAACGTCTGCGCCGTCTCGTCCACCGACGACGCCAGCACCGAGCACGCGCAAATGGCCGCCTGGATGGACGACAGGCAGGGCTCCGTCATGTCCTTTTCGTGCTGCACAGAACCGTTAGCTGGGCTGTTATCATCGTCAATCTCGCCACTCCTCGCGCTCACCCGCTGCCGCTCAATCGCCGCCAGCGCCCCCATGGCCAGCCGGTACACCTGCCGCGTCGACGCCAGCGCGTGGTCGTACGACGCCCCGCAGCAGAACATGGCCAGCAGCAGGTGCGGCGCGCTCGCCGCCACGTCAAACGTCGCCGAGTGGATGATGGGCATGTGCCGCTGGAAGTGCACGCCGTACAGCTCGAGCCCGCGCACCAGGTTCGCCCGCGTCAGGCACGCCGCCGTGTCGGCCGCCGCGTCCGCGTCCGCCGCGAGCATCGCCAGAATCGCCTGCCGCTGGGCCTCCACCGGGTCCAGCTGCGCCAGCCGGAAGCAGCACCGGCGCTCGCCCACCGGCGGCGGCGCGTCCGCAGCCGGCGCCAGTCCCAGGCCCGCCACGCCGCCCAGCACGTCGCCGTAGGGGCTCTGCGCCGGCCCTGCCGCCGCAACGTCCATCCACGTCGGCATGCAGCCGTCGTCCGCCAGGGCCGGCACGGCCTCGCCGCCCAGCACGCCCAGCACGTCCCCGGGCGACAGCACACCCCCCGGCGACGCGGCGCCGTCCGTCTGGTACTCGCACGTCGTGTTGCGTCGCTCGCAGTGCTGGCACGGCCGCCGCTGATTGCACCGGATCTTGAGCTTCGCGCAGCCGCTGCACACCTTGCGCAGCCGCCGCCGCCGCGCCGGCTGCGCCGTCAGCCATGTCGCCTCGCTGGACCGGTCGCACGTCCGAGCGTGGCTCGACAGGACGTCCCTTTGTCGTCAGGCTGCAGTTAAAAACAAACGAACAAAAAAAAAAAAAAAAAAAAAAAGAGGAAAAAAGAGGAAAGAAAAAAAGAGGAAAGAAAAAAAGAGGAAAAACACAAGGAGAAAAGCCCGCACCTCCTACTAAACGCCTCACCGCACGCACACACGTACGGCCTCTCTCCCGTATCTGTGCTGTCAGCGTATAAAGGAACAGCTGGTGCATAAAGGATCAGCTGGCCGGATCGACATACGGCGCGTGCGGTGTCTCTTCAGATGCTCCGAGCGCGTAAACGACCGCGAGCAGCTCGTGCACACATAGCGGCGTCCTTGCTGGTTCATGGCGTTTCTGAGCTGGCCGGGCGTGTTGACGGGGGAAGAACTGACGGCCATGGCGGAGCGACGGCCATGTGTGGAGCTCCGGCTTGACGGGGGTAGGCCCGGGTGTAGAGCGGAAGCTGACTAAGCAGACGGCACTAGAAAGGCGCTAACGGGGAAGCGCTGGGCAATATATTGGATGTACGACATCAATGCTTTGAGACTTGTATCTAATTGATTATTTTACAGTCCATCTGAAGCCTTATTCTGAGTCTTGCTCGAAGATGAGACAAAAAGATTAATACTAATATATAGAGAGACGAGAGAAAAAAATGCAGACAAGAAAAAGAAAAAAGACTAAAGAGAAAATAAAAAAGAAAATAAAAGTAATCAACTCGGCGGTCGACTTCGCCGAGCTATCTTTCCTCAATCGCAGCACCGAACTGCGCCGCTCGAGACATGCTACAAATTCACGGCGTGGTCCCCCAAACGAAAACGCCTTGTCTCTGCATCCTCCGCAATGCCGCGACAGCTCCCCCATGGCATCTACACGCCCCTGCCGACGTTCTTCCTGCCCGGCTCGCAGGACCTGGACCTCGACGCGCTGCGCAGACATGTCGTGTATGTGGCCGCCGCCGGCACCGTGCCCGTGCTGGCCGGGTCGGCGGGCGAGGCGCCGCACCTGAGCGCGGCCGAGCGCGTCGAGCTCATCCAGACGGCCCGCGCGGCCCTCGACGCCGCCGGCCTCGCCGAGACGGTGCTTGTGGCCGGCGTCGGCGCGCCCAGCACGCGCGAGACCGTGCAGCTGTGCCGCGACGCCGCCGGCGCCGGCGCCGACTTTGTCATGGTGCTGCCGCCGGGCTACTATGCCGGGCAGCTGCAGGCCGACGCCGGCCGGCCGCTGCGCGCCTTTTTCGCCGACGTGGCCGCCGCCAGCCCGCTGCCCGTCGTGCTGTACAACTTCCCGGCCGTCGCCGGCGGCATCGACCTCGACAGCGACCTCGTCGTCGCCGTCGCACAGGCCTGCCCCAACGTGGTGGGCGCCAAGCTGACCTGCGCCAGCGTCGGCAAGATCACGCGCATCACGGCCGCCCTGCCGCCCGCGTCCTCCTTTGCCGTCATCGACGGCTACATTGACATTCTGCTGCCGTCCATGGCCTGCGGCGCCGCCGGCGCCATCTCGGGCCTGCCCAACGTCGCCCCGCGCGTGTGCATGCGGCTGTGGGCGCTGGCCAGCGGCGCGCACGCGCCCGGCTCCGCCGCCTACCGCGAGGCCCAGCGCCTGCAGCAGCTCGCCGCCCTCGCCGACGGCGTGGCCGCGCGCGTCGGCATTGCCGGCCTCAAGATGCTCGTGCACCGCTGCCGGCGCTACGCCACGCACACGCACTACCCGCGGCGCCCGCTGCTGCCCATGGACGACGCCGCCGGCGACGCGCTCCTGGCCAACACGCACATCCAGCGCCTGCTGCAAGAGGAGGTGCGGTTGTCCGCGGAAGAGGGGGGTAGTGTTCAATGTACCGCCGAATAGACACTGTTCCTCACAAAACCGGGTTGCCGCGTATAAACTGCTTGAGGATCGCCTTCATCTCGCCCTCGCGGCCCGCGTGGCCGCCCCAGACAAACTCGTCGAGGCTCATGTCGGCCTGCCGCAGGTCCGCGCCAAGCTGCCCGCGCAGGTGCTGCGCCACGCCCGTGCGCTGCAGCAGCGTGGCCATGGCGCGGTGGAAGCCCATCAGCTCCGGGTCCAGCGCCGGCACGCCGTCGTCGGCGCGCTCCGGCGCCAGCGCAAAGCCCGTGGCGCTCTGCTCGTCCGCCGCAAACGTCTCGGCAAACGCCCCAAACAGCGCCGCGTCGCGCTGCGTCATCGTCACGGCGTTGCGCGCGTCGTGCGCCACCGTGGCCGCGTCCATGTGCAGCCGGTCCCGCAGCGACGGAAAGTAGCGGTGCAGCGCCGCCCAGATCTCCTTTTTGTTGCGCCGCGCCGTGCCGCGCAGCCGCTGCGCCCCCGTCGCCGGCGCCAGGCCCGCGTCAAAGCCAAAGCTAAACGGCACCAGCTGCAGCGTCTCGCACGCCCGCACCGCCGCGTCCCGCGACCACGCCACGCGGCCCTGCTGCACGCTCTGCCGGTCCAGCGCCCGCGTGTGCACGCACCGGTGGCCGTCGCGCGCCAGCACCCGGTTGCGCAGGTCCAGCATCGCCTGCTCCGCGGGCGCCAGGGCGTCGCGGCCTGTCTCTGTCCCCGCCCCGCCGCCGTAGTCGTAGGCGTCTTGCGACCGGCACCACCGGGGCTGGTGCCCGGCCGCCAGGACGAGCGGCTTGACCACCACGTCCAGCAGGTAGTTGGCCAGCGCAACCAGGTGCTCGTCGCTGGGGTCCTCGAGAATGTCCACGGCCAGCTGGCGCGCGCCCCGGCCGAGACACGTGGCAAAGCCCGCGAGGATAATGCACGCCTGTGGGTGGCTGGCCTGCAGCGCCTCGCAGCGCCGGCTGACTTCCTCCAGCAGACAGGGCACGTTCCGGCAGCCAATGCGGGAAGGAGGCCCGCAGGGGTTTCTGGGCAGCCGCGGAAGGTACAAAAGGGGGTTGACCCAGGCGTTGTCTGGGCCCGGGGAGAGATCCTCTTGCTTTGAGATTGTCATTATGAGGTATCAAGGTAAAGTAAAGTGTGACAGCGTAGAGGCAAGGTAAAAATAAGGTGACTGGGTAGAGGACCAAGGCAAGGAAGGAGTTGACTGGGTAGAGAGTCAAGATGTGAAAAGAGTTGAGACAGGGCAGAGAAAGGGCAAGTAGGCGAGGCTCGACCGTGAACATGAAGCGAATATATACTTCTCAAACGACCTTACGTGAGTCGAGGTCTGCTGGTGCCGATTACACATATCACGAACCCTTAGTCGACGACAAGGCTGCGCAGTGTAAGGGCCCTCAACACTGACTCCAACAACCGCCGCCACGACGCTGGAATTACTCAGGCGACTTCTTTTCCTCCGGTCATAACCGCTCGAAAGCGTTTCTCGTCTGTCGGGGCGCCGACTCATGGTGCTCGCGTGACACGCAGCGTTTTTTACTGTGGGAGTCTGTTTTCTTGTTCTCGTCGTCTCTCATCAGGACGTCTCTCGTAAGGCCATCTCCCGCAAAGGCGCTCGGCCAGTCAGGCCAGTGTCCTCCGTCGGTCGTTCTTGCCGTTCTTTCGCACTTTATACGCATGTACGGTCTCGTGGCTCGTTCCTTCCGTTCGCTCTTTCCCGTCCCCACCTGCCGCTGACCACGGACAGCCAGCACACATCGCCAGTCGTTCTTGCCGTCGTTCTTTCGTTCTTTCTTGCTGACTAAACTTATATTATATGGTCCTCGTCATAGCACAGCGCACAGCGTCGCACGATGCGCACACCCGCGCGACTTGGAGCGGGTGCCCGTCAGCACCGGTGGGCTCAGTCACAAACAAGCAAGCCTCTGGAGGCGGCAGTGGCGATATCTCAGGAAAAAAAAAACACCTGCCTCAAAGCCTTCCTCTACTCCGACCACAGACATGGACGGGACGGCCTCGACGTTATTTTGTTACGCCAGACTACGGCGAGTTGATATTGACTCGCCAAATACTCTGCTGTTCTGCCACGGCGTTTTACCTGATTCTACTAGCGCCCGTTAATGGCCATGTTAGCGTGGGCTCGTCGCCTTTGTCACTTTGAAACATTTCGTGGCACGTCGTTTGACCGCCAATCACCATCGACCGTCTGCTCTTGGCCGCGCTTGCTCGGAGCGGCTGAGACAACTCGTTTGTCGGTCTCGCAGGCCACGCTTTGTGCGTTTCTCCGCCAGAAGATGGAGTGAAAAGAACTCTGCCTGCTCTTCATCGCAACGCCTCATCCGCGCAGCAGCCTCACCTCACCCTCACCATCACACTCACCCTCCCTTACCCTACTTCACTCTCACCCTCCCTCACCCTCACCCCGCACCCCGCATGGCGCCCGTCCGGATTGCCGTGTTCTCGGCCAAGCCGTACGACAAGCAGTACCTCGCGGCCGCGCTGGCGTCGGGCAGCTTCCGCGACAGCCCGCTCGAGCTCGTGTTCCACGATTTCTTCCTCGGCCTCGACACGGTGGCGCTGGCGCGCGGCGCCACGGCCGTGTGCGTGTTTGTCAACGACGTGCTGGACAAGGCGGTGCTCGAGGCGCTGCACGCCGAGGGCGTGCGCGCGGTGCTGCTGCGCTGCGCGGGCTTCAACCACGTGGACCTGGCGGCGGCCGAGACGCTGGGCTTCTTCGTGGCCAACGTGCCGAGCTACTCGCCCGAGGCGGTGGCCGAGTTTGCGGTGGCGCTGCTGCAGACGCTGAACCGGCGCACGCACCGCGCGTACAACCGCGTGCGCGAGGGCAACTTTGCGCTCGACGGGCTGCTGGGCACGACGCTGCACGGCAAGACGGTGGGCGTCGTGGGCACGGGCCGCATCGGGCTGGCGGCGGCGCGCATCTTCAAGGGCTACGGCTGCCGCGTGCTGGCCCACGACCTGCACAAGAGCGCCGATTTTGTCCGGGAGGAGCTCGGCGCCTACGAGGACGACCTCGACGCGCTGCTGCCGCAGTGCGACTTTGTCAGCCTGCACTGCCCCCTGACCAAGGAGACGCACCACATTATCGACGAGCACGCGCTGGCGCGCATGAAGCCCGGCGCGCTGCTCGTCAACACGTCGCGCGGCGGCCTGATCGCCACCCGGCCCGTCATCGCCGCGCTCAAGAGCCGCCACCTCGGCGGCGTCGCCCTCGACGTCTACGAGGGCGAGGGCGGCCTCTTTTACAACGACCACTCGGGCGACATTATCGACGACGACGAGCTCATGCGCCTCATGACCTTTCCCAACGTGCTCATCTGCGGCCACCAGGCCTTTTTCACTGTCGAGGCCCTCACCGAGATTGCCACCGTCACCCTGCAGAACTGCACCGACTTTCTGCTCAGCCACCCCTGCCCCAACTCGCTCGTCCGCTCGCACAAGCTGTTTGTGCGCCGCGACTCGTACCCGGTGCGCATCTAGGTGTGGTGTATAAGAAGCAACAGAAGCAACACGAGAAGGCAAAATAGCACTGTTTTTTATTCTTTCATTTGTATGACCCATGCAGTAATTCTGGCATAAATGTCCTGATTCTTGCACGGCCGTGGCTTGTGTGGCGGCTGCCTTGCCCGTGACGTATTTTACAACGTATTTCAACAGCTACAATACTGAAGAGCGCCCTACATCACATCCAAACGACTCACGGCTGCTGGTCCTCGGCAGCAGAAATCTCCTCCAGCACCATGCTCATCGACCGCCCCACCGCCCACACGTTCCGCTCATTGCAGCTCTGGATCATGAGCATCATAAACTTGCGCGCGCAGAGATTTGTGTCTTCCGTGAGCTCCAAGAGCCCCAGCTGTTCGAGGTTGCGCGTCGTCAGAAACGTGCGCTTGTTTCGGATGTGCTGCTTCAGCATGTCGTTGACGGTGGTGTACACAATCTGGGCCGGATCAAAGGGCTTGGCGGCCATGGGCGTGGCACCCTTTGCGCGCTCGTTCAGGTCGGTGGTGGCGAGCCGCAGGACGCGGTAGAGATCCAGGAGGGCGCGGAAGCCAATGACGCTCACCCACGGCGCCTCCCGCATGGCGGACTGCATATCCAGGCCCCAGATGCCGTTCATGGCATTCATCAGGTCCTCAAAGACCAGCAGGAGCCCCTCTTCGCCAAAGGGCCGCTGCGTGGCGAAATTGTTCCTCGACCGGCGCCCGAGGATCAGGTTGCCCAGCGACAGATGGGCGGCGGTGGCAAACGAGGCTGTGATTTCCGTGTCGACAATGCCGCAGATGAGAAAATCGTCCGGGATGGAGAGGCTGATCTTTGTGACCCAGCACATGAGCTGGATGGCACCCCACAGCGCGGAGCCCGTCTCACCGCTCTGTGTGGCATAGGCGGCGCCGGCGGTGGTGTTCAGGCCCAGGATGACCGTCAGCGCCGCCGCGACCTGGCTGTTTTGCCGTTGTGTCAGGATGTGGAACGGCGACGGGTTGGACGGGTTCGGCGGAAGCTGGTAGAGATAGTGCGTGAAGCCGCGGACAATCTGGTAGATGTTGACGGCGACGCAGAAGAGGGCAAAGTGCGAGTTGGAGAGCGCGCGCAAGACGGACTCGGACGGCGCCTCGCCCATCAGCGACTGGGTGGCGCGGAACAGCGACTTGAGGGCGAGCCCGCGGTCGCTCGTGGTGCTGTCCATGGTCTGGTAGCTGGACGCCTCCTGGATGATCTGCAGAGACCACTCGTGGGCGCTGTTGGCCTCCCAGCACTGCGTCGACCAGGGCAGGTCCCAGACGAGCTCCAGCGCCGAGATCTCGGGCCTTGTGTTGCAGGCGATGACCAGCTGGAAGTCGATCATGACGAGGCCGTAGAGGCTCATTTTCAGAGACTCTTCGTTGATAAACGAGTGCCACGCCTCGTTTGTATCCGCGGGGTCCAGGCTCTGCGACATGCTCGGGTCCAGCAGCTGTCTCCAGGAGGAGTAGTGGTACCCGCACATGTGTTGCTGGAACAGCCCGGCCTCTCGTATGTCCTGGGCTCCGGTCAGCTGACAGACCGCTACTACACGTACGCTACGTTACATGATCCGATTGAAAAAAAGCTGGACTCACGCTGACGAGTCGATTCAGCATCTGACGGCTCTGGGAAAACCGCTCGGCGGAAAAGGCCCCGTAGACGATGGACAGCAGCGACGCCTGGAGAATCCAGTTGTCTTTCCAATGGTTGGGGTCCGAGATGGCCTGCATGGATGGTCAGTCCAGGTCGAGGTCGCCAGGACCGGAAGACGCTTACCGTTCCCTGGAGACCCGCATTGGTTGCTTCCCAGAGGTCGTTGCTTTGCTGCTGAGCAGCCCCGACTTGGATGGTAAAGTCCATCCTCGGGCGATAGAGATTTCCGATGGCCAGGACGATGTTGGCCAGTGGCTTGGGCGTGGATGCGAGCGAGAAGGACGGCCGGTGCAGGATGGGAAAGCTGGGGTGGAAATTGGCAAAGTAGGACGCAATGCAGGCCGTGGTCGCTTCTTCGGAGAGACTGCATCGAATTAGACACGATCTACGCCAGAGGACGGGCGAGATGCACAAACGGGATATCTGGTGACGGCATGCTCTGGGCCTCCGCTGCCGCAAGCAAAGACTCGAGGCCGCCATCTTGTTGTGCCTCAACACCAGAAATCAGCTTGGCCGTCTCCATCGGCAGACTGGCCGCGGGCACGCGGGTTTCGCCCAGCCTGGTCCGTCTCGGCGTCGGGCGTCCATCGCACCGCTCTCGATGCCGTTTGCAAATGTCCCTACGTTGTCAGCAGGAGTTACCTCTAACGGCCGGGGCGCATGTCTCACCCCCTGCTAAAGACGGCGTGGCATAGCGGGCATTCAAAGCTCTTGCATCCGGACGTGCGATGGCCTGTGTGGTTAGAACGCCGGTATGTCAGGCAGTCCAAGGTAGTCCAGTTGACGAACGTGTTCTCTTGTGCCGCTTCAGGTTTTCCTGGAGAGTCAGAGCTAGAAGAGTAGAATCGTCTCCGATCAACTTACACTTCTCGTAAACGACTGGGCGCAAAAGGGACACGCAAAAGGGCGAGAGTTGTTCATGTCGGCCCAGCTCGATACAGCGCAGTTACGATGATGTTTGAGAGCCAGAGGCGTGGCAAGCTGTACGACGTAGTCGCTGTGATGTCCGACAACTGTACGAGATCGCATGGCATTAAACCGGGTCCGTCTCCTATTTTGTATTATGCCCTGGCAGCGAGTGAACTACGACTGATAGGGCTAGTTGTTCTGACCAGGGGCCAGGATAAAGGACGGAAGTCACTCGGCGGCCAAGATCTAATCGGGACTTTTAGGAGGCTGAATCTAACTGTAGATTTTACACTTGTACTCTCCTCCTGCCGTACTCCATAGATAAGAACGGACCAATCAACCACTTTCTCCTCTTCGGTATGAGTTACGAGTACGGCGTCTGCGACCAGTAAATTACGAGTATTCTGAATTGTTTTGTCCTGCATCTATATACGACATCGTGCTGCTTTGCTTCCATTACCGATGGAGAAACTCGGCGACGTCCTCCTCCTTGTAGACGGGCTGCTTGTCCTGGCCGTCCAGGAGACCTAGGTACCAGCTCAAGTCGTGGCCGTCAAACTCGCGGGCGGCATAGCCGTTGCCAAAGTAGTAGAAGCGGTTCTTGTTTGCGCGGGTCAGATGGTAGTCCTCCCACCGCGGCGCCTTGAGGGCGTCAAAGAAGTGGATGCGCGAGCCGGGCCACATCATGACCTCGCCCTTGATGCTGCCCTGCTTGAACCACGAGTTGCAGGTGCCGCTCCAGGCCGTGCGGGGGATAAAGGCGCGGCGGTGCTCGGCAAAGTCCTCGACGGCCTCGTCGGTCGGCTCAAAGGCCGTGATCCACTCGTCGGACATCTTGCGGATGATCTGCATAATGTGCTGGCACAGGAGCTCCATGACGGGCAGGATGCTGCCGTGGCCGTAGACGCCAAAGGGCCCGTTGAAGATGAGGTAGTTGGGGAAGTGGGGGACCGACATGGACAGGTACGTCCGCGACGCCTCCTTCCACTCCTCGCTGAGGCTGCGGCCCTCGCGGCCGATGGTCGGGTAGCGCGGCCGCCAGGTGACGTCGAAGCCGGTGGCGCAGACGATAATGTCCACCTTGTGCTCGGTGCCGTCGTCGGAGACGAGGCTGTCCTCGGTGATCTTCTTGACGCCGCCGCGGATAAAGTCCACATTGTCCTCGCACAGGGCCTCGATGAAGCCGTTGCCGGGCGTCGGCCGTCTGCAGCCAATGTCGTAGCCCTTGGGGATCAGGTGCTCGGCAACCTGGGGCTTCTTGGCCGACTTGCGCCGCATCTCGCTAATGGCAAACTGCACGGTCAATACAGTGCAGAAAACGAAAAGGAAGAAGACGGAGCAATGGACATACCTCGCGCGCCTCCTTCTGCTCCTCGGTTCCGTTCAGAATGAGTCTGAACCGGCTGTTGAGCTCGGACTCGATGAATTTCCGGTACGTCAGGTACTTTTTGGGGTCCTTTTTCATAATCTCCTTTTGCTCCTCCGTATCTGTGTGCGTTAGGGACGTTCCACGGCCGTTCTCGCCGGATATCACCACTCACATTTAAAGTTGGTGCCTCCAGGGCCGGCGAACCGCTGGCCGAAGCCGGCTGTAATCCACGTCGTACTCCGCACAAAGGCCTTGAGGTTCTTGACAACTGCAGCCAGTTAGTTCCATCACAGTAGACTCGGGACCATCAGGGATTTGGGGGCTTACTCGGCTGGAGGGCGGGGATGATCTGGATTCCAGACGAGCCGGCGCCGATGACGGCCACGGTCTTGTCCTTGAAGTCGACGGAATCATCCCAGTTGGCGCTGTGCATCATCGGGCCCTTGAAGGTCTCGCGGCCCTCGATGTCTGGCCACTTCCATTTGCTAGGCAGTCAGCGCGGTCCAGAAACGACGAAAAAAAGAGAACCTACTTGAGCACGCCGGTGGCGTTGAGCAGAATGTTGCACTCGTCCTCAAACACCTCGTCGGGCTTGTCCACCCGCTGGACGCGTACACGCCAGGTCTGGGTCTCCTCCTGCCAGAAGGCGCCGGTGACGAGGTGGTTCACGCGAATGTACTTTTGCAGGTCAAAGTCCTTTGCGATCTGCAGAAAGTACGTGTGAATCTCCTTGGAGCCCGAGTAGCTGGGCGTGTTAGCAGGACGTCGACACGCATCACACATCACGGAGGCTTACTATGTTGACCAGTCCGGCTTGGGGGCCCACGAGAACTGGTAGCAGACCGACGGGATGTCACACGCGCATCCGGGATAGCGGTTCTCGTACCAGGTGCCGCCGAGCACCGGGTTCTTGTCGTAGGCGACATACTCAATGTCGAGGTCGCTCTTGTTGACCTCGTGGCCAAAGGCGAGGGCGCTGGCACCGCCGCCAATGGAGATGACCTTGATCTTGCGGGGCGTGCGCATAGGCTCCTCGCGGATTGTGTAGGGCTTGCCGTCCGCCGCGGCCGGGCTGACGTGGAAGCCGTTGGCCTGCGGGCCAGTGCTGGGGGCGGCAGACATGGCTGCCGTGATGCAATAAAGGGGCGTGTAGGTGTGTTGGGCACAGACTCTGATGGGCTTGCGAGGCTTCACGTTGAGCTGGATAGCCTACCACGCCAAGGTTCGTGTCCAATATCGGTATTAAATAGAAGCAACGCCCGAACCGCAGGGACGAAAGTGGCTCGACGGCTGCTTTCGTGGGTGGCGCCAGAGAGGGCCTGGGGCCGTTCCCGGCGACGGCACGCCACGGAGCTCCGCTGCCTGCTCCTCTTTCGACGCTGTGGCTCGTTGATTCGTCCGTGTTCTTGAATATCGAGGCCCCTCGCCTGATGCCGGGTGGGTCAGATGGATCGAGAAGCGCCGTCCACTTCTTGTCCACTTCCACCTCGTCTTGTCCACCGTTGTCCGTCCCCACATCCACATGGAGCTGCCTGGTTGTCCGAGTCTACGCAGTCCCTAGCGCACTCCGCCTCCACATCAAGTCCCGGTATCTTTCCAGTCACGCATGCGTCCGTCGTATCTTACGAGGACTGGCACCTTGTGTAACTGCCAGCAGACTAGATAGAGCCCACGCCTCGTCCTTATCGCACCTCCCAGAGACCATTTCTCATCGTGGCAGCAAGGAGATTCTGCGCGAGAGTTGAGAAATACGGCGTGCCGCATCAAGATACCACTCATTGCCCCGTCTGACTTGCAACGGACTAGCGCTAGTTGCCCTTTGTTGCTCCACTGATAGCAACATCGTTCACCATGTACTCGTAGTGGCTGTGGCATTTGTATTATTTATATGTCACTGCGAACGACCACCTCTGTTGAGACTCGACTCGAAATCCATCATCTTTGCTCAGTCGGCCATCTCTGCTTGACCAAGAGACACAACAACCTGGCCTCTGACAACATGGCCGAGACGATTGCAGAGTCTGGGGCGCCGGCCCCCGAAAAGGTGCCCGAAAAGGCCAACGTGGAAGCCGTGCGTGAGTCGACCGAGTGGGCCGCCGGCCACGTTTCCAAGATCAATGTCGAGGATGCTAGCCTCGACCCGGCTTTCCGGGCCACGGGCGGCGCCATCGTCGACTATCCGGAGGAGGCCTTCGCCCGCGTGCTCAAGAAGATCGACCGCAACATGCTGCCGCTGATGATGTGGATCTACATGATCCAGTTCGCCGACAAGTCCAGCCTCAACTACTCGTCGCTCATGGGCATCAAGACCGACAACCACCTCAACGGATACCAGTACAGCTGGCTCGGCAGCATCTTTTACGCCGGCTACATTTTCTGGGAGTATGTCCATGTGACGGGACGGGGTGTACGAACAGCTGCTGACATGTCTACAGGTTTCCTTCAGCCTATCTCTTCCGTCGGCTGCCGGTGGGCAAGTACCTGGCTGTCAACATCATCTGCTGGGGCGCCGTCCTGTCGTGCCATGCGGCCACCACCAACTGGGCCGGCCTCATGATTACGCGCTGCATCCTGGGCGCGTTCGAGGCGACCATCACGCCCGGCTTTGTGCTCATCACGTCCATGTGGTACAAGCAAAACGAGCAGGCGCAGCGCATGGGCTACTGGCTCGCCTGCAACGGCCTGGCGTCCATCTTCGGCTCGCTCATCGCCTACGGCCTGTCGGCCGTCGAGCACTCGGCGCTGCGCCCCTGGAAGATTCTGTTCTTGGTCTTTGGCCTGCTCACGGTCGTGACGGGCGGCGCGTACCTGTGGCTCATGCCCGACAACCAGCTCAACGCCAAGTTCCTCAGCGAGGAGGAGAAGCTCATTGCCATTGAGCGCATCCGCGGCAACTTCCAGGGCATCGGCAACCACGTGTGGAAGTGGGAGCAGTTCTGGGAGGCCATGCGCGACCCGCGCACGTGGCTGTACGGCCTCTACTCGCTGATGATGAACATTCCCAACGGCGGCAACACCGTGTTCGGCGGCGTCATCATCAGCTCCTTTGGCTTCGGCGCGCGCACCTCGCTGCTGCTCAGCGCGCCGGCCGGCGCCGTCGACTTTTGCAGCAAGCTGCTCTTCCCCTGGCTCTCGGACAAGTTTATGGACCGCACGCTGTTCTCGTTCATTGCCATTCTCTTCCCCACGCTGGGCTGCATCCTCATGATTGCCATCCCCCTCGAGCACAAGGGCCCGCTGCTGTTTGGCTACTACCTCATCGCCGTCGCGGGCGCCTCGTGGGGCCTCGTCATGGTGCTCATCTCCAACAACACCCTCGGCTACACCAAAAAGGTCACGGTCAACACGGTGCAGATCCTGGGCTACGCGGCCGGAAACTGGATCGGCCCCCAGACGTTCCGCAGCTCCGACGCGCCCGAGTACCGCAAGGGAAAGACGGCCATGGCCGTGCTCTACGGCTGCACCGCCCTCGTGCTGGTTGCCATCCGCATTGTCAACATGGTGGAAAACAAGCGCCGCGACAAGCTCCAGGCCGAGTCGGGCATCGACCTCAACGACCCCGAAGTCAAGGCGGAGCTGGAGCGGTCCAAGTTTATGGACCTGACGGACTATCAGCAGCCGCACTTTCGCTACATTTTGTAAGACACATGTACTCATCCGTGGCGCATTGTTTTAGGTGCTGTCTCCTATGAGGGCAGCCTGACTGCACGAGTGTGATGTATATCGCGGGAGGTTTCAGATGGTTCATTTCATTCGTGCACATAATTTAGATAGAATTCAGATCGTGCTCCCTCGACAGGGACAGCGTACACCCTTTCTGCAGGTTCTATAACCGTCCGCTCTGGTGCTTTGTTGACGATAAGTACGCAGATGAATCCTATGCTCCCTACGACGTTGAAGTATAAACTGGTCAAATTTGTGGCGAAGCAGAGGTCTTGCATACTGTCAGTAGGAAGACTGCACTTTGACACAACAGGGACGCTGTACAAGAAGCATTCTCCATCTATTCATGTCTGTATACGACAAGCAAGCCCAGTATGCTGATCTAGTCCCTTTTACACGGCCCAATCCGACACCACGTTCGCCAGGGTTTCGTCGCTCCCGACGTTCCCCGGGAATACGACATATGGAATGCCCGGGTATCGGCTCGTCTCCTCGTCACACCGCCAGATGGGCACGCCCGGGGCCGCCTGGCCCAGCACGCGGGCCCGTCGCATTCGCAGAGACTTGCTGGCTGCGTCGGAAGACGTGATGCCGCCCTTGGCGAGAAGGTAGCGCGGACGCACAGTGATGCTCTCGACGAGCTGGACCAGCGCGGCTGCCACCTTGGCGCCCGTGCCCAGAGCGTCGCTCCCCGTGATCAGCCCCCGCGACGTCATGACGAGGACGTCCTTGCCCGCCGCCAGCGTCTCGGATGCTTCGTGGGCCGCTCTGCCGACGAGGGACGCAGCCAGCTCTGGGCTGGCGACCAGGCTGCCGACGTCCAGCTCAATCACGGCGAGGTCGCTGCCCCGTGCTCTGCGCAGAGCGCCGAGCTGCGCTGTCGTCTTGGGCACGTAGGAGCCGGCCACAATCAGGCCGCCGGGCGGTGGGGACGAGCCGGGCGGCGCAACATCGCTGCGTGTGAGCGGCGGGATCGGCCGGATGCCCAGACGCGACGACACAAACGCGGCGCCGACGCGGTAGAGGTAGCGTCGGCCGGCCTGTGCGGCGCCCAGGAGGCCGGCCACGAAGACGTGCATGTCCGTCTCGGCCGCCGCGTTGACAATGACGACGGGCTTGGCCGTCGGCGGCACGGCCAGCAGCTTGCGCGTCACCGCCTCCGGGCCGCCGAGACGGACGTCCTGTATTGTGACGGACACAAAGGAGGCGTCGCCAAACTGCGCCGGGCACTTTTCCATAATGTACCGCCGCAGGTTCGCGTTTTTATAGCCAAAGGCGGCGTCCTGGGCAAACGGCGTCTGGCTGGACGGCACGAGCACGTCGCCCTCGGCGACGTAGTGGTTGTCGTCGATGGTGTAGCGCCCGCCCTGGAAGAAGAAGGGCGCAATGATCCAGCCGTCAAAGGGGCCCATGACCTCCTCGGCGGCCTGCGTCTCCGCGCGCACGTGGCCGCGCAGGGTCGAGTCGCCGCGCAGCACAATGTCGACCGTCGTTCCGGCCCGCGCGGCGGCGCGCTTGACCTGGCTGCAGATCTCGACCAGGAGGCTGCGTGCGGAATCGGCCGGAAGGGCGCGCGAGTTTGTGAGGATGAAGAAGCCGGCCGGGTCGAGCTGGAACTCGGCATCCAGCGTGGCGTCGTCCCAGACCAGGAGGACGTCGATGTCGTGGCACGTCTGGGTGCCGGTGGGATCGTCGTCGAGCACCACGAGCGTGGGAACGGCCCTGCTCTGCACAACCGTCTGTATGGCGCCGAGGGCGTCCACCGTGCTGTTCTCGGCGGGCAGCGACTGGAGCGTCTCTTCTTTGGGGATGCACGCGGGCAGCCTGTCGACCGCGGAGGCGCCCGTGAGCAGCGTCCACAGCCGGACGACGCCCGCGTCGGCTTCGCGGCCGAGCCCGTTGGCAGCGGCCGCCAGGTAGAGCGTGTGGGACGCAGCCGCCACCGGGCAGACGCTGCCCAGGCGCCGGCCCTCCTCCAGCACGATGCCCAGGTCCTTGACAAAGATGGCCAGCGCGGAATGGGCCGTCCAGTCGCCGTCCAGCATCTGCGGGACGCGGTTCTCAAACATCCAGCTGCCGGCCGCCGAGCTGCTCAGCATCGCAAAGACGGCGCGGGACGCGAGGCCGAGGCGCGCCGCAAGCGCCATGGCCTCGGCCGCCGCCGCGATATGCACGCCCGCAAGCAGCTGGTTCACGCATTTGACGGACGAGGCGGCGCCCACGCCGCCCTGCACGTAGCGCAGGTTGTCTGCGGTGCCCGTCATGGCCAGCAGGAGGCTGTAGATGTCCGAGACGACGGCCTCCTGGCCCGAGCAGATGATCTAAAAAAGTCAGCGTGACGCTTGCAAGGCTGTCTCCTCGGCATACGCACCGTGAGGCTACCAGAGGCAGCGCGCGCGACGCCGCCGCTCACCGGGGCATCCAGCAGGGCGATGCCCCGGTGCAGTGCGTCCAGCTTCTCCTGCAGGCCGCGCACAAAATAGGGCGGCACCGTGGAGCTGAGCACAACGACAGCGCCGTCGGGGAGAGTCTGGGCCACCTCGCCCGAGCCAAACAGCACGTCTTCGGCCTGGGACGCGTTCTGCACCATGAGGACGACGACATCCGCGTCCTCTGCGGCGGCCGCCGGCGACGGAGCGGCGCTGCCCCGACACCCATGGGACAGGAACTTGTCGACGGCCTTGGGGAATACGTCGTAGCCGCTGACGGCGTAGCCGGCCCGCAGCAGAGACGCGGCCATGCCCTGGCCCATGGCGCCCAGACCAATCATGCCGACCTTGGCGATGGTGCGGCCGGGGCGGGCAGGACGCAGGCCCGGCCGGCTGCCGACGGCGCTGCTGCTCTTGTTCACGGCATCGGGCGTCTTGGGCAGAAACAGGCGGACCAGGCCGGCGTCGTCCTCGCCGCCGTACCCGCTCGCCGAGGCGGACATGTACAGCTGCTCCACGGCGGAGGCGATGGGCAGGGGAAACTGGAGGGCGCGGGCGGCGGAGACGACCATGGCCATGTCCGTGGCGGCGACGTCGAGCGCCGAGCGCGGCGTCCAGTCCGAGTCCAGCATGCGCGGCACGCGGCTCGCAAAGGCCCCGGAGTTGCCCGCCGCCGTGGTGATGATCTCGTACACCTCGCGCGTGTCGAGGCCCGCGCGGGCCGCCAGCGCCATGGCCTCGGCGGCAGCCGCGACGTGCGTGCCGACGAGCAGCTGGTGGACGGTGTTGACCTTGCTGGCGGCGCCGGCGCCGCCGGGGACCACGTACAGCGTGTCCGACAGGCTGCGCAGCAAAACGTCGGCGGCGTCGAGGGCTGCCGCAGTGCCGGATGCGAAGACGGTGAGCGTGCCCTCGCCGGCGCGCTGGCTGTCGCCCGAGACCGGACAGTCCACCACCCGCACGTCGAGCCTCTCCGCAAGGGCCAGCCGCGACGCAAGGGCCTCGTAGAACGTGTGCGCAACGGTCGAGCACACGAGGACGGTCGCGTTCGGTGGGAGCGCTGTGGCGTCAGCAGGATCATCCGATCATGGCCATACACATGGGACGGCATACCTTGGAGAGCGCCCGTTTCGGCGTCAAACAGGACCTCGTGCACCTGCTTCTCGCTGGCCACCATGCAGACCAAGAAGCCGCTGCCCTGGGCGACCTGCCGCGGCGACGTGCCCGTCTGGCCCCCACGCGCGGCAAACCGGGCTACGCGCGCCTCGTCGACGTCGAAGCCCCGGACCTGGTGCCCTTGCTGGACGAGGTGGCCGGCCATGCCCAAGCCCATGGCCCCGAGGCCAACAAAGCCGATCGTCTTTGGACTAGCCATGCTTTCTTCTTGCTTGCTTTGCTGCTCCCAGCACAATGGAGCTGCGATTACAGGCGCATCCGTTGATAAAGAGCAGCTCTGCCGGCGCCAACACGACGCGGCAGAGCCCACCGCGCATGCTCGTAGCTCCGGTGGAGGCGTGGGGCCTGGATGGTGGTAGCGCAGCTGTCCACAGCTCGTCCTCCGGCACGGTGGAGGCGGAGCCTGCAAGATTCCGGGCCGATATCGCAGCGTGCGCTAGTTCTTGCCGGAGAACTGCCCGGCAGCTGGTGGATTTCGATATATACTATAATGCAATATACAAGAGGGTATATTGGTTTTCTTGTCAACCTCTTCGAGTACGGTCGTCTCTCGCATCGACAGCACCAACATGGCTTCCACGGACTCTCTCGGATGGGTAAGAGCCACGCCCGATTCTCCTTTACCTGCGCTCCGTGTCTGACTCTTCAGTATGGGCTTGGCTCCATGGGCATTGGCATGGCCCTGAACCTGCAGAAGCACCTCGCATCCAAGGGCCTGCCGCCGCTGCACTACAGCAACCGCACGCTGTCCCGCGGCGATGCGCTCAAGGCAGCCGGTGCCGTTCCGGAGGCCACGTTTGTGGATGTCGTCGCAAAGTCCAACATTTTTTTTACCATGGTAAGCATCCATCTCCAATCACCGTGCCGTCGCACCGTCACAGCTAACACGTCAGATCTCCAACGACCAGGTTCTGGACGACCTGGTGACCGAGGCCCTGGCGAGCTCCGTCTCCCTCCAGGACAAGATCTGGGTCGACACGTCGACCGTCCACCCCGAGACGTGCAAAAAGTGTGCCGAGCGCCTCGCCGCCAAGGGCGCCACCTTTGTGGCCTCGCCCGTCTTTGGGGCCAGCCCCGTGGCTGCCTCGGGCGGGCTGATCTTTTCCATGGCCGGCCCCGCCGCCGCCATCGAGAAGCTGACTCCCTTTGTCGTGGGCGTCATGGGCCGCAAGATTATCAACATGGGCGAGGATGTACAAAAGTCGAGTCTGCTCAAGATCTCGGGGTATGTTGTTTCTTTTTTTTTTTTTTTCTTTTTTTTCGTCTTTTCAATCGCAGTCCCTGACCAGCAGAAACATTTTTGTCATTGGCTTTCAGGAGCTCATCGCAGAGGCCCACGTCTTTGCCGAAAAGACCGGCCTCGGCACGGCACAGATGGAGGAGTTTATCGGCAGCATGTTCGGCCCCGTGCTCGAGAGCTACTCCAAGCGCATGACCACGGGTGCCTGGGCGCCGCCGCTGGGCACCAAGCCGGGCTTTGCCGTGGACCTGGCCTCCAAGGACGCCCGCCACGCCGTCTCCCTGGCCAAGGACCACGGCACCACGCTTCCCACAATCGAGACGGCCCTGGCTCGCATGACGGCCGCTCGCGAGTACGCCGGCGAGTCCCTGGACAGCTCCTCTTTGTACGGCACGGCTCGGTTAGAAGCCGGTCTCCCGTTCTGGAGCGAGAACAGTAGACAAGGGAACTAGGTGTAGATGGGTTGGACAGAAAACTGTCTAGAATCAAACTATAAAATGTGTAATTTTATTCATTTTTGAATTTTGAATTTTTTGAATTTTTTGAATTTTGTTAAATTATACAGAATATGGTTTTTAACGTCACGTAGCTGAAGCATACGGCATCTCAAAACGTCGGTTATACTCGTAAGAATTAGTTTTAATTTTCAAAAGTCCAACAATATGTTGGGTTTTGATTCACTTTGCAAAAGATCGTTTCTCAACTTTACATAAAACCAAGGTACGCCACTCAAAGGCAGAGAGAAGCTCGCGCCGGCATCCTGCGATAAAGCTTCGAACATGGCTTTGCCACATCCATGGCTTCAGATCCGTGGCTTCGGGCTCGTCCCTAGCCACACTGGACCCTTCGTCTGACTCTGTAGGTGATTTCTTTGACTAAATGGTGGGGCGTGCAGTGCCTCATGCTTCGGCACCGCCTCCACCTCCACCTCCACCTCCACCTGTACTCACAACGCCGTTTATCTCATGCTCCGGCACCGTCTACGCCTCTGATGGGATTGCTTATGGCCTGCAGACCTGAATGTTGTCAAAGACTGGCCTGGCTACTCTTGACTTGCACATTGCGGTACGCCGGGATACTGGGAGCTGCAATCAACCCATGATTACTGTCCATAGCATATTCCATGTTCGCAAGCTTCGTTCTTCGTGCCAAAACAAAGGCAAGGCCGCCTTCGGCTTGGTATTGATCCTCTATCTGCTATTGCAGGACACTGGCTATGGCTGCCGCAACATATTCCACATTGCTCTCGTTCAGCCCTGCGATGGAAACCCGAGAGCTGTCCGCCATGTAGATGTGATGTTTTTCTGCGGAACGGGAGAGTTAGTGCTGCAACGTTGGGTTCTGAGGGGGCAGGCCGTACCTCTCAGCTGCATGACCTGGGCCAGCGAAAGGCCCAGGACGCTGAACATGCCCTTCTGCTCCATGATTGGCTTCCAGTCGCCGGGGGCGTTCTGCTTGACGAGACCGTCGTAGAGCGCCTTGCGCATGCCGGCAATGCGCGCGCTCATGGTGACCAGGTCCTTGTCCCACTGGGCACGCAGGCTCTCGTCCTCGAGGACAGCGGCCACGATGCGCGCGCCGTAGGCGGGGGGGTTGGATATCTCGGCGCGCGTCTGCTGTGCGAGGCGCGACTGGACTGCCTTGGCCGATGCCACCGACTTTGTCGCCATGGACACGTAGCCCACGCGTTCGCCGTAGAGCCCCATGTTTTTGGCAAACGAAGCGCACACGACTGCCTCGAGCCCCAGGTCGTTGACAAAGTGGCGGATGCAAAAGGCATCGGCGTCGTAGTCCCCGGACGTTATGCCGAGATAGGCCGCGTCAAACAGGGGCAGCAGCTTGCGGCTTTGCACCACCGCGGCAATCTGCCGCCACTGGTCGTTGCTCGGGTCGCAGGCGCTCGGGTTGTGGCCGCTGGCGTGCAGGATGACGACGGCGCCGGGCGGCGCCTGCGACAGGTCCTCGAGGATGGCGGGGAGGTCGAGGCGGCCGGTCTTGGACGACCAGCGGAAGTCGCGCACCTCAAAGCCAATGGTCTCAAAGACCTGGCGGTGGTTCGACCACGTCGGGTTTGTAATGTAGACGGGCGTCTGCTTGGGCAGCGTCTGGTGCAGGACGGAGCCGGCCAGGTGCAGCGCGCCGGTGCCCGACAGGGACTGGCTCGCGGCCACGCGGCCCTCGAGCACGGCCGCCGCGTTCTTTCCGTGCACCAGCTCGGTGACGCGGGCGCGGAACGACGGCAGGCCCAGGATGGGGAGGTACTCGTGGTTGGCGTCGCGGATCTTTTCTTTGGCGCCGCGCACGGCCGGCAGGATCCACGGGTTGCCATGCTCGTCTTTGTAGGTGCCCTGGCCGAGGTTGACCTTGCGCGCGTCCGGGTCGGCGTTGAATGTCAGGGTCAGCTCGAAGATGGCGTCGGGCGGGATGTACTCGACATGCTCAAAGACGGAAGCCTCCGTGGTAGAACCCATTGCGAACGTGGGTGCAGCTGATCGAATAGTGATTGTATCAGAGTGAGTCTATGGACAGGATGAAAATAAACTCGTTGGTCTGGTAAAGTAAAGTATCTCGAACGAGAGCCAGTAGCTTGCAGGATAGAAAACGAGTTGAGGCTAAGTGGAGGGTGGACAAGAGTGCTCCACACGTCCCTGCGTCTGGGAGACCGACGACGGAGCAGCAGTGTCCGTATATACCACGCCTCTCTCAACTCCATTCCCAATCGGGTGCCTTTTACCTCGCTACCACACCGCACATCGACCACCATGGCTGCCGTCACCACGCCCCCCTTTGGAGTGTACACTCCCCTCGTGACCTTTTTCAACGAGGACGAGTCCATCGACTTTGCGAGCACCAAGGCGCACATCAAGCGCATGGTCGAGGGCGGCGTGACCGGCCTGGTGCTGCAGGGCAGCAACGGCGAGGCGCCCCATCTGGCCCACGACGAGCGCAAGGCCATCGTCAGCACGGCGCGCGCCACCGTCAACGAGCTCGGCTACCCCCAGACCAAGCTGATCGTGGGCAGCGGCGCGCCCAGCGTGCGCGAGACGCTGGCCTACATTGCCGAGGCCAAGGAGGCGGGCGCCGACTTTGCGCTGGTGCTGCCGCCGTCGTACTGGTCTGCGGCCATGACGCCTGCCGTCGTCGAGGGCTTCTTCAGCGCCGTAAGCACCACCATACAGCCGGACAGGCATGCAGAGAACTGACAGCGCAGGTGGCCGAGGAGGCGGCCCTCCCCCTTCTCATCTACAACTTCCCCGGCGTCACCTCGGGCATCGACATCAGCTCCGACGCGGTGATCCGGCTCGGCAAGAAGCACCCCGGCAAGATCGTGGGCGTCAAGCTGACCTGCGGGAACGTGGGCAAGCTGCAGCGCATCGCCTCGGCGCTGCCCGGCGACGCGTTTGCGCCGCTCGGCGGCAAGTCCGACTTTTTCCTGCCGGCGCTGGTGGCCGGATCGCACGGCGTCATCGCCGCGCTGACCAACGTGGCGCCCAAGGCGCACATTGAGCTCCTGCGGCTGTACCAGAGCGGCGACCTCCCGGCGGCCATTGCGCTGCAGAGCAAGCTCAGCCACGCCGACTGGGCCCTGGCCAAGGTGGGCGTTGCCGGCGTCAAGGCGGTGGTGTCGCACTACTTTGCGTACGGCACCGGCCGGGGCAGACGGCCGCTTGGCGTGACCACCGTGGCGGCGCTTGCGGAGGACATTACAGCGCCCATCCAGGAGGTGGTGGAGATAGAAAAGCAGCTCAAATAGTATAAGTGTAGCAGATAGACCAATACAGCTCAGCAGCTCAGGATTCAAGCTCTCGACGTTGTGCTTCCAAACCCGTCTGATCTTCAGACCAGTCTGATCTTTGCCGCTCGCACTGATGCCTACCGTAGCCCCCTGGTTTACAAGCGGACGCAGCAGACCTCCGAGGAATGCGGGTACCGTCCACCGAATTGATGCGGAGCTCCACATGCGTACTTGTCACCACACTTGGTCAAGCACAAGCTACTCAACCCGGGCCTAGACTGCTCCGCTGCTCCACCACGAAGCTGTCCACTGTGCCGCACTCTGCCTCTGTGGTGGATGGAATCCAGCAATAACATGTCGCAATGGTGGTGCTCCTCCGCCCTCGCCACTCCCCTCCGGCCGGCTCGACCAGCACAACGGCGACATCGGGAGAGCAAGGCTTATTTAGTAGACAGCAGCGCACTGAGCACTGCCCGTCGTGTTCGCTGCCCACGAGCGGCTGCTGGATCCAGACCCAGACCCTGAGCCTTATCAACACTCCCAACCGGCGCCATGATTGCGTCCGCTGCCCGCCGCCCCATCCGAATATCCATTGACCGGGGCGGCACATTCACAGACTGTGTGGCCCGGGTCGACGGACAGGAGGACATTGTCATCAAGATCCTCTCAGTAGACCCGCGCAACTACCGCGATGCACCCACCGAGGCCATCCGCCTGGTCCTGCAGGCATACACGGGCAAGGAGATTGCCCGCGGGGCGCAGATTGATCTGAAAGACGTCGGTAGGTCGTCCCCCCCCTCTCTCTTCATCGTCATGGTCCCGAACACGGCTGACGGCCAAGAATGGATCCGCATGGGCACCACCGTGGCCACAAACGCCCTGCTGGAGCGCAAGGGCGAGCGCACCGCCTTCCTCGTCACGCGCGGCTTCCGGGACGTGCTGCAGATCGGCAACCAGTCGCGGCCCTACATGTTCGACCTGGCCATCCGCCGCCCCGCGCCGCTGTACTCGGACGTCTTTGAGGTGGACGAGCGCGTCGTGCTCGAGACCTGCGCCGACTCGGACCTGCGCGTCCTGCGGCTCGACTCGCCGGCGCCGCTTGAGACAGTCGTGGGCACGTCGGGCGAGGCCGTGCAGGTCGTGCGGCGGCTGGACGAGCAGAGCACGCGGGCGTACCTCGCGCGCATCTACGCCGAGGGCTACCGCTCGCTCGCCGTGTGCCTGATGCACGCGTACATTTACCCGGAGCACGAGCGGCAGATTGCCGCGCTCGCGCGCAGCGTCGGCTTCGAGAGCGTCACGCTGTCGCACCAGGTCTCGTCGCGGCCCAAGCTCGTGCCGCGCGGCAACTCGGCCGTGGTCGACGCCTACCTGACGCCCACCATCCGCCAGTACCTCGACCAGTTCGCCTCGAGCTTCCCCAACATGGCGGCGGACGGCACGCGGCTCGAGTTCATGCAGTCCGACGGCGGGCTCGTGCCGGCCGCGAGCCTGCGCGGCCTGCACTCGATCCTGTCCGGGCCGGCCGGCGGCGTCGTGGGCTACTCGCAGACGTGCTACCGGCCCGCGGACAAGACGCCCGTCATCGGCTTCGACATGGGCGGCACCAGCACCGACGTCAGCCGCTTCGACGGCAAGCTGGACCACATCTTTGAGACGACCACGGCCGGCATCGCCGTGCACGTGCCGCAGCTCAACGTCAACACCATTGCCGCCGGCGGCGGCAGCATCCTCGCCTGGCGCGACGGGCTCATGTCCGTCGGCCCCGAGAGCGCCTCCTCGCACCCGGGCCCGGCCTGCTACCGCAAGGGCGGCCCGCTCACCGTGACGGACGCCAACCTGGCCCTCGGCCGGCTGCTGCCCGAGCACTTCCCGTCGGTCTTCGGGCCCAACGAGGACGAGCCGCTGGACCGCGAGACGGTGGTGGCCCAGTTCCAGGAGCTGACCGAGGCCATCAACAAAGACACCGGCCGCTCGCTGTCCTGGGCCGAGGTGGCCAATGGGTAAGTGGCATGCGAGAGTGGAAGCGGGCTGAAAGCTATCAAACTGACAACCAGCTTCCTCGAGGTCGCCAACTCGGCCATGTGCGGCCCCATCCGCAGCCTGACCGAGGCCCGCGGCTTCAACACGGCCGACCACAACCTGGCCTCGTTTGGCGGCGCCGGCGGCCAGCACGCGTGCGCCATTGCCGAGGCGCTGGGCATCCGCCGCGTGGTTGTGCACCGCTACTCGTCCATCCTGTCGGCCTACGGCATCGGCCTGGCCAGCGTGGTCCACGAGGAGGAGCGGACCTGCGCGCGGGCCTACGAGGGCGACAGCATCGCCGCCATCGCCGCCAGCATCGCCGAGCTGAGCCGCGCGGCCCAGCAGCACGAGTCGCTGCAGTCGTTCAGCGTCGTCGAGGCGCAGCACTTTGTCAACATGCGCTACGACGGCAGCGACACGGCCATCATGGTCGCGCTGCAGGACGGCGTCGACGCCAGGGCCGCGTTTGTCGACGCCCACCAGCAGCAGTTTGGCTTCACCCCCCTCAACCGCAAGGTCTTTGTCGACACGATCCGCGTCCGCGCCGTCGCCCACCAGCCGGCCGAGCCCGCCGCCGCAGCGTCCGCCGCCGTCGCCGGCACCCCGGCCGCCCCGAAACCGGCATCCGTCAAGTCCGTCTTCTTTGGCGCGTCCGGCTGGACGGAGACGCCCGTGTATCTGTTTTCCTCTCTCCAGGACGGCGTCGTCATCCGCGGCCCGGCCCTGATCGTGGACAAGACCCAGACGCTGCTGGTCGGACACACCGCCTCGGCGCACATGGACAGGGACAACCTCGTCATGGACGTCGACGCGCCGCGCGCCAAGAACGTCAGCGCCACCGTCCTGGACCCCGTGGCCCTGTCCGTGTTCCGCCACCGCTTCATGGGCGTCGCCGAGCAGATGGGCCGCATCCTGCAAAACGTCAGCGTCAGCGCCAACATCAAGGAGCGCCTCGACTTTAGCTGCGCCATCTTCACGCCCGACGGCTCGCTCGTCGCCAACGCGCCCCACGTCCCGGCCATGATCGGCAGCATGGCCTTTGCCGTCAAGTCGCAGATCGAGACCTGGCAGGGCAAGCTCAAGGACGGCGACGTCCTCCTCTCCAACTCCCCGGGTAAGCTGCTGTCCCGTGTTCCGTCCTCGCCGAGGTGTCTCTAACACGCGTCTAGCCTATGGCGGCACGCACCTGCCCGACTTGACTGTCGTCACGCCCGTTTTCGACGCGGCAGGCAAAGAGATTCTCTTTTGGGCCGCCTCGCGTGGCCACCACGCGGACGTATGTTTCCTTTCCTTCCCTGCACCGTGCGCATATACTTACAGATTCAGGTCGGCGGTATCCTGCCCGGCTCCATGCCGCCCAACTCAAAGTTCCTCTGGGAGGAGGGCGCCGTCTTCGACTCCATGCTGCTGGTCCGCGACGGCGTCTTTGCCGAGGAGGAGCTCGCGCGCATTCTCTGCGTCGAGCCCGCCACGAAGCCCGGCTGCAGCGGGAGCCGGTGCTTCCAGGACAACGTGACCGACATCAAGGCCCAGGTGGCCGCCAACCACACCGGCATCCGGCTGGTCCGCCAGCTCATCGACGAGTACACCATGGACGTCGTCCAGGTCTACATGAACGCCATCCAGGACTCGGCCGAGCTCGCCATCCGCAACCTGTTCAAGAAGCTCGCCGCAAAGTTCCACGGCAACGAGCTGGCGGCCGTCGACTACATGGACGACGGCACGCCGATCCAGCTCAAGGTGACCATCGACGTCGAAGACGGCTCGGCCCTCTTTGACTTTACCGGCACCGGGCCCGAGGTCTACGGCAACTGGAACGCGCCGCCGGCCATCTGCAACTCGGCCATCATCTACGCCCTGCGCTGCATGGTCGACTCGGACATTCCGCTGAACCACGGCTGCATCAAGCCCATCACGCTCGTCCTGCCCGACAGGTCCATGCTGAAGCCCAGCTTCGAGGCCGCCGTCTGCGCCGGCAACGTGCTCACCTCGCAGCGCATCGTCGACGTCATCTTCCGCGCCTTCCGCGCCTCCGCCGCCAGCCAGGGCTGCATGAACAACTTTACCTTTGGCTTCGACGGCGAGCACGGCTTCGGCTACTACGAGACCATTGCCGGCGGCAGCGGCGCCGGCCCCTCGTGGAACGGCACCAGCGGCGTGCACACAAACATGACAAACACCCGCATCACCGACCCCGAGTCGCTCGAGCGCCGCTACCCCGTCGTGCTGCGCAGGTTCTGCCTGCGCCCGGGCAGCGGCGGCGCCGGCGCGTTCCGCGGCGGCGACGGCGTCATCCGCGACGTCGAGTTCCGGCTGCCCATGTCCGCGTCCATCCTCTCGGAGCGCCGCAGCTTTGCGCCCTACGGCCTCGAGGGCGGCGGTGCCGGCCAGCGCGGCCGCAACACGTGGGTCACCACGGCCGGCCGCACCATCAACATCGGAGGCAAGAACTCCGTGGCTGTTGCCAAAGGCGATCGAATTGTCATTGAGACGCCGGGGGGCGGCGCATACGGTGCTGAAAAGCCCGAGGAGCAGGGCCACGACGCGTCAAAATCGCAGCCGGCATTCGTACCGATTGCTGCGGGCAGTGTCGCGGCGGCCACCTCTCTCGCATTGCAGTCTTAGTCGAGGTGTTTTACGCGGCGTTCTCTTCAGTTGTATCATCTATAGAGTAAGCCTGTAAACTTGATCTTGATATATCTAGCTCGCCTTACCCTTCATGTTACAAGGGCACTTCCCGTGATCAGGCTGGGGGGGTCTTGTTCCTATAAAATAGTGATAAGGTGCAACGATCGAACAATACTCAACACATGGTAGAGGTGGTTGTATACAATGGCATAGGAATACAAGTGCATGTAGTAATGTATTTCAGACAACCGGTAGCGACTGGGTCTTCTGTCTATCGTACTGGAAGCCTCAGTCTTGGATACATGCAGGCTGAAGTATCAGTCATGTGCGTGGTGGCCACGGCAGCTTGCTATGACGCTGCGGGACGAAAGAACCATAAAGGGGAAATGTTCGCCGAAACGACACAGAGCGAGCATCCATGCGCTCAAGGTTAGACGGGACATGACCAAAAAAAATCATAAAAAAGCTGAACTCGATATAAAATAACTATGGAGTCGGGAAGATTAACGAGACAAAAATGAGTTGCATTGTGACGTCGGCCTACATTCTCTTATCTTGTACGACGGCACTACCACGGCCGGCCGACGTGCTATAAACGTTGGAGGACTTGGACAGCCGGTCAACGGGCCTCACGGCCCGTCTATGCCGGATATGCGGCCGGCCTCAAACGCGCCGGCGGGCGTCCTGCGCACGGTGCCGATCTGGGGCAGTCACAGGCGCAGGGACGTCATTTGCACCCGCGACCGTCAGCCCGCCGGCGTCCATGGCCGTGTTTTCGAGCAGAAACGACATGAGCACAAAGGGCGCCCCTGGCGACGCGTGCCACCCAGAGCACGCTCTGCCGAGCTGCAGGGCACTGGACTGCTGAGGCGACTGTCGTTTGTGCAGTCTCGAAAGAAGAATAGGATGGCAGCCCAGTTCATCGCCTACGAGCAAGTAGAGACTCCCGTCCTGTCATTTGGCTGTGCGTGTCCATGCGGAACAGATCGTACATCTCTGCATCGTTGCGGCTCGATGGCCCTTGAAAAGGATGCCGCCACGGCAGGCGGTCATGCTGGCAACGATCAAGCTGACCGCAGTCATGTTTATACGAGTAAAATCAGTCAACAGACGCGGAGGAAAAGACAAAAGAACGGTGACAGTCTTGAACGAAACGCTAACGCAGACGGAATCATAAACAAAGACACGCCTATGTACACAAAACACGCGCAAGGAAACGGCGGCCACGGCAGCGCCCGCCTATGCACCCAGAAGCTCCAGCGCTTTGCGCAGCTCCCGCACGGCCGTCGACACGTCTTCAAAGTTGAGCGCCGAGATGGCCCACTTGGCGTGCTTCTGCGCGGTGGCCATGGCCGCCTCGTCGACGGCGCCGGCGGGGGCGGGGACGTAGGGCGCGGCCGCCGGTGCAAACGGGGCGCCGCCGTGGTAGGCGGCGGGCGGATAGCCGGTGGCGGCTGTGGCGGCTGTGGCGGCTGTGGCGGCCGATGCAGCGGGCGCCGGCGTCGGCGCGCTTGCGCCCGCAAAGTAGCCGCCGGACGGAGGGCCCAACGGCGGCGGCTGCGGCTGGTAGAAGGCGTCGGCTGGCGGCGCCGTGGGCGAGGGAAACGACAGCGGGCTGGCGCTGGCGCCGGGCGGCGGCAGCGACACGCTGCCGCCCAGCGCAGACACGGCGTGGGCGTTGCTGGCGGCCGACGAGGCCGGGCTGTGGGGCAGCGAGACGCCGGCCGAGTCGCGGCGGGTCATGGCGGCCGTGCTGGCGAGGCCGGCGTCGTCCGGGGCGTCCTCGACTGTCGCAGGGCGGGGGCCGGCCGGGGCGGCGCCTGCGCCGTCCTGCGCGTCCTGCTCCGGCTCCGATGCGGCCGGCGGCAGGTCCTCCGGGTTCGGGTTGGACTCGTTGGGGTCGCTGCCGTCCTTGATGGCCTTGAGGATGCGCGCGGCGTTCCACTTGGCGTACTTGATCTTCTGCAGCGTCTCGGCGCTCGGCGCGCCCCAGATGTTGACGAGCGCAAAGAACGTGGCGGCCGCGTCAAAGGTGTTGGCCGTCGTGGCCGTCACCTTGTTGGCCTTGACGACGCGCTGCGCGCGGTCCAGCGTCTCCTGCGCAAACTGCTCGACGCACGCCTGGCCGGCCGCGTCGTCGAGGATGGCGTCCTCGTTGCCGTGCGTCGCCTTTGTCTGCTCCATCTTGTCCATCAGGCGCGTGCTATACTCGAGGATCTCGGGGCTAGTGTTGTGGAGGCCCTTGGCCAGGATCTGCTTGAGGACCCAGTAGTCGCCTACCAGAGCAGCGCGTTAGCAGGCGCGACACTCGAAACAGGCGCCGGCGACACCTACACCAGTATGCAATGACGGGCTTGACCGACTGCAGCTGCTCGGCGCGGATCGCCGTCTTGTAGACGTTGGCATCTGCCTGCCGGAGGCTGGCCGGCGCGTCGGCCATGGCGGGGAAGGCAGAGTCGAGTTCCAGAGGGGGCAGCGATAGTCGGGCGGCAGCAATGGTCGGGCGGCAGCAGTGGTCGGGCAGCAGCGATTGTTGGGCGGCAGCAATGAGAGTCGTGATGCGATGCAGATGGCAGCAGATCAGAGCGGGCAGCTGCGCTAGCCTTGTGCCGGTTGCGCCTGCCTCACGCTGTAGCCTGGAAGACGCCGACGGCCGTTCCCAAACCCCGCCAATAAGCTTCAGCCACAGGAGGGTGGCGCCAGCTCACGCCCCGCTTTTTTAACTCGATCGGAACGGTTACATCTTCCACCGTGGCCTTTTTGCTGTGTTTACAACTCGACGCATGCATTTGCTCGAGTTGCGGTTGTCATTGTCGGTTGTCGTTCTATCTGTCTCTGGCTGTGCAGCCATCCAATTGAACTGTCTGAATTATCCCTTTATTCCCTCTTTTTTACTTTATTTTTTTTTTCTTTCCCTCTTCTTCATCCTTTTCGTTTCGTTGTTCCGTCTCCCAACTCCGCCATCACCTCCGCTATGCTGGCAAAGACGCTCCTGGCGTGCGTGGCCCTGCTGGCCGAGATGCACGCGGCGCTGGCCGTCGAGGGCCTCTACGACAAGGGCTCGCCCATTCTGCAGATCAAGAACCAGAAGCAGCTCAACCAGCTCATCAACACGTCCAACCACACGTCCATTGTCGAGTTCTACGCGCCGTGGTGCGGCCACTGCAAGAACCTCAAGGGCGACTACGAAAAGGCAGCGCGCAGCCTGGCGGGCCTGGTCAATGTGGCGGCCGTCAACTGCGAGGACGCGCGCGACGCCTGTGCGGCCATGGGCATCCAGGGCTTCCCCACGCTCAAGATCGTGCGGCCGCCCAAGGACCGCGCGAGCGGCCGCAAGCCCGTCGTCGAGGACTACCAGGGCCAGCGCACGGCCGCGAGCATCGTCGACAGCCTGACGGCGCAGATGAACAACCACGTCGTGCGGGTGACGGACGCCACCCTCGACAGCTTCCTGGCGGGCGCGGGCCCCAAGGCCCTGCTGTTTACCGAAAAGGGCACGACGGCGCCCACGGCCAAGGCGCTGGCCACGGACTTTCTGGGCGCGCTGACGCTGGGCCAGGTGCGCAGCAAGGAGCAGGCGACGGTCGCCCGCTACGGCGTGGCCGCGTTCCCGGCGCTCGTGCTGCTCCCGGGCGACGACCAGCCGCCCGTGGTCTACGACGGCAAGATGAAGCTCAAGGAGATGGCGGCGTTCCTGGCGCAGGCGGCGCCGCCGAACAAGCCGGTGGACCTGGCGAAGTCAAAGGACAAGCCAAAGGAAAAGACAAAGGAGAAGACGAAGGAGAAGACGGTGAAGGAGAAGGAGACCACAGACAGCGCCACAGACGCCGCCACAGACGCCGCCACAGACGCCGCCACAGGCACCTCGACCGCCACACAGCAGACGGCGCCGGTCATCGTCCAGGGCCCCGTGCCCATCCCCACCATCCACACGCCCGAGAAGCTGCAGGCCAGCTGCCTGGCCGCCAAGGCGCAGACGTGCGTCCTGGCCTTTGTCGACGGGGCCGACGACGCGGCCGGCGGCGCGTCCCGCGAGGTCCTCGACGGCCTGGCGGAGCTGGCGCACAAGTACGCCCAGGCCAAGCGTCCCGCACTGCCCTGCTACGCCGTCCCCAGCAGCAACCCGGCGTCCGCCACGGTCCTGCAGGCGCTCGGCCTCGACGCTGCCACGGGCGTCCACCTGGTGGCCGTCAACGCCCGCCGCGGCTGGTGGCGCAGCTATGCCGGCGAGGACCGGTCGGTGCAGGCGATCGAGGGCTGGATCGACGCCGTCCGCATGGGCGAGGGAGCCAGGCAGGCTCTTCCCGCGGGGCTGGTCGAGGCCACAGGGGAGAAGGGGGGGGCCGAGATCAAGCACGAGGAACTGTAACAGGAGATGAAAAAAAAGAAAAAAAGAAAAAGAAAAAAAAAATGATATGACATGAAAGGAAAGCTTTGTTGATCCCTCCCTAAAAAAGACACCCAACGCCGCCCAACCATACGCCAGTATGCATTCCCAGTACCCTAGTAGTCAACGTCCATGGAGGAGACGGCCTCGGCCGGCGGGCCGGCCTCTTGCACAATCTTGAGGCCGGCCTCCCGCACCACGCGGTCGACCAGCGCCCGCACCTGCTTGCACCCGTCCACGGCCACGGCCAGCATGCCCTCCAGGCGGCCGGCCTGCACGCGGCTCTCGCACACCAGCGCCGCCACGCGGTCGGTGGCGCCCAGCGTCGCCACTGTCAGGCTCGGCAGCTCCTGCTCCTCCTGCAGGTTGAGGTCGAGCAGCGGGTCCGCGGCGTCCTCGCCGGCGCTGGCCGCGGCGTCGCTCGACGTGCTGCCGGCCGAGCAGGCCACCGCGTAGTCGGCCATGGGGATGCCCGCGTCCACGGCCGCCAGCGTGGCCGCGTTGACCAGCGCCGCCAGCAGCGAGCCGTCCTGCGACAGCACGTGCAGCGAAAACGTAATGGCCGACCGCGGGTACAGGTGCGTGTGCAGCACCGCCGCCAGCGTGCGCGCCACCGTCGCCGAGAGCTCCTGGATGCGTCTGCGCGGTCAGCGTCGTCTCTCCGCAGCGGGAGACAGGGAGGGCAACCTACTTGTCCGTTCGTCCGCGTCGCCGCCGGTCCACCGACGAGAACCCGGCCACCACAATGTTGACAATCACCTCGGCCGCCGTGTCGCTGCCGCCGCCGCCCGCCGCGCCGCCGCCCGCCGACACTGTGCCCGCCTTCTTGGGCCCCGGCTCGCTCGGTCCCGTCAGCACGCACATGACCTTGGTGTTGCCCATTTCCCAGTACGACGAGCCGTCGGCGGCGGCCTGCGTCCGCACCTGCGCGTGGCAACGGCGCAGCTCGTTCCAGCGGCGGCCGTCGACGCGCAGCAGCGCCAGCGAGTAGGTGGAGGTGTCGAGGGGCATGTCGGGGGTGGGCAGAGGTCGAGAGTCGAGCCGATGAGGTCGTGATGGAGGCTCGGTGCAGAGGTTCGCGACGACGTTGACTTTTTAAAGTGGGGCATCGCGTAGCTGGACCCACTCTAGCAAGGCTGAGGAGGCACGGCAAGGCTGAGACAAGGCAAATCAAAACCACGTCAAGAGATGTGCAGAAGTAGAGCAGTTTTTTTCGGATTGTATTTATTTCTCTGATATTTCGGGCGCATTTATTTATCTGGTATTTGTGGGCATTGGTGTGGGCAATTTTTCCCTTTTTTCCCTTTTTTTTTTTTTTTTTTTTTTTTTTTTTTTTCTTTCTTTAATCCAACAACTAGTCACTCAAAGTCCGCGGGCGCACAAACTCCGAGCGCAGCATAAACTCAAACGACAAGTCCTCCACCTTGGCCTGCAGGTCGGGCCGCACGCCGGGACCGCAGGCCGCCGAGCCCACGCCGGCCACACGGGCATCCAAGCGCAGCAAGACGGCATCGGGGTCCTCTTTTCCGGCCAGGTCGCACGGGTGGGCAGCCTCGTCCAGGGCCTCGGCCGAGTACACGCCGGCCGCCCACGAGAAGCCAGACGACAGGCCCTCGTTTGCGGGGCTGTCGGACAGCATTGCGCGGAAGCCCCTTCCGTCTCTCGGGGGGGCGACCAACAGCCATCCCGTGCCCATGCGGTTTCCGTTTTCCTGGGGCACGTCGTAGTCGGTCTGCAGCTTGGAGACATCGCAATCGTAGATGCCAACGAGCGGATTCTGGTTTTTGTCAGGGTAGGACTCGCCCGGGCCCTGGCCGTACCACGAAAAGACATTGAGGTCCTTGGCAGCGCGCACGTCGAGGCCGATGCGAGGGACATGCTTGGGCGCCGGGCCAAAGGGCGACAGTTCGGCGCCGATGCGCAGGATGGCGTCATCAGAATTCAGCTGGCTCATCGTATAGGTCATGTGGCAGTTCCATCCCCAGCCGAGGACGGGCGGGGCAATGACAGTGTGGATCCTGACCATGACACTGTCACCGTCCTCTGCAGTCTGGCTCTCCATCGAGACGACGCGGTGGAGGCGCAGGTCGTCGACGCCGAAGCGCTTCCAGTACGGGAGGGCCAGGGAACGGTCGTTGTCGGTGGGGGCGCGCCAGAAACCGGGCGCAATGGCCGGCAGCGGCGGCCCTCCGGGCGTCGATTTGGCAGGGCCCAAGAAGACAAGCGCGGCGCCTCCGTCGGGTGACTGAACGGTCCAGCTGTCGAGGCAGCCGCGGACGGCGCTGAACAGAAATGTGTGCGTGCCGACAGTCGCCTGGATTGTGGAACCGACCTCTCTGATGGCCAGGGGACCAGACGCTCGAGCCAAATGACCCGAGCGCCGCCACCCCGGCAACAGACGGTTTTTCTTGTCGAAAGTCAGGTACTTCTGAAACTGAGCAACGGTCTCCGAATCTCCCGTCACGCCGTGCTTTTGTTCGATCAGCACGGTCAGCAAAACATCCCTGTCTTCGCCGTAGGCCGTGTAGTTGATGTCGTCGAGGACAAGGCTTCCACGGCCTCCGTGTGGCGGGACAAAGGGCAGTTCAAGATTGCCACAGGCAAGCGTGTCACACGACCCTGACTTCGAAAAGTCCTCAATGCGGTAGGTGAGCGCCAGGTGGCCGAGACTGACAAAGTCGTAGAGGTTCTGGATGTGCAGCGTCTTGTTGTCGCTGCCCGTGCCGAGAGACAGCCGCACAGGCTGGATGACCGTCTTGAGCTCGAGCAGGCCCGGCATGCCCGGGTGGTTTTCGTGGTCACTGCGGCAGAGGCCGTCCATGACAAACGTGCCGTCGTTGGGCCGGTCGCCAAAGTCGCCACCATAGGCGTAGTAGCCGCTGCCGCTGCCGCTGCCGTCCTCTTTCCACAGCCCGTGGTTAGCCCACTCCCAGACAAAGCCGCCCTGCACGCGCGGGTGCGCGCGGAACAGCGCCTCGTAGTCCTCGAGGCCGCCGGGGCCGTTGCCCATGGCGTGGGCGTACTCGCAGAGCACAATGGGCTTCTCGAATCGGCCCGTCGCGGGGTCGACGCCCTCCGTGGCCGCCAGCTTGGCCAGCCGCTCCACCGACGGGTACATGTACGAGTACATGTCGGCCGTCTCGGCGTGGGCGTCGCCCTCATAGTGCACCGGCCGGCCGGGGTCCGCCTCCTTGATGTAGCGGTACATGGCCTTGAGGTTCTGGCCGTAAAAGGCCTCGTTGCCGAGGGACCACACAATGACGCACGCGTGGTTCTTGTCGCGCTGCACGAGCGCCGCGGCGCGGTCGAGGTACGCCGCGCGCCAGGCCGGGTTGTCCGAGGTGAAGGCGGCCGCCTGCGGGAACGTGAGCTTCTTGCGCTCCTCGTAGTCCATCGTCTCGGGGATGTCGAGCGGCCGCGCCACGACGTCGTAGAACCCGTGGCACTCGAGGTCCGCCTCGTCCATGACCCAGAGGCCCAGCTCGTCGGCGGCCTGCGGCAGGCGGGGGTGCGGCGGGTAGTGCGAGCAGCGCAGCGCGTTGAGGTTGAACCGCTTCATCTGCTGCAGGTCGCGCACCATAAAGTCGTGCGGCACCGCGCGGCCGTGCAGCGGGTGGTGGTCGTGGCGGTTGGCGCCGCGCAGCCGCAGCGAGACGCCGTTGACGCACAGCAGGCCGTCGAGAATCTCCACCTGGCGGAAGCCAATGGTCTGGTGCACGGTGTGCGGCTCGTCGGCGCTCGACAGCGGCGTCAGCGTCATCTCGACGCGGTACAGGTTGGGCGTCTCTGCCGTCCACTTGCGCGGGTCTGCCACCGGCAGCCGGACGCGGACCACCGTGGACGTGGACGTGGACGAATCTACGTCCGCCTTGGTCTCCGCCAGGACGGTGAACGGATGGTCCCGCTGCTGCAGACGCAGCGTGAGCACCGCGGGCCCTGCGTGGCGCACCGTCACCGCGGCGTCCAGCTCTGCGTCCACGTACGCGGCGTCGAGGGTTGTGCGCACAAACCAGTCTTGTATGCTCGTCGTCGGCGAGAAGCCCAGCAGGTGCACGTCCCGGAAGATGCCCGACAGCCACCACTGGTCCTGGTCCTCGAGGTAAGAGCCGTCGGACCACTGGTAGACCTGCACAACCAGCGTGACGTCGGCGCTGTCAGCCGCGGCGACCTGCTCGGTAATGTCAAACTCGGCCGCGTTGCGCGAGCCCTGCGCGTAGCCCACCAGGTGGCCGTTCACCCACACGTGGTAGGCGCTGTCGACGCCGTCGAAGCGCAGCCGCAGCTGTGGCCCCGCGCCGGGGAACCGGGCCAGCCACGCGGGCGGGACCGCAAACACCCGCCGGTAGGTGCCCGTGGGGTTGGCGGCCGGCACAAACGGCGGCGCCACGGGGATGGGATACTGCACGTTGGTGTAGTGCGGCACGCCCCACGCGTCGCCGTGGCCGCGCTGCCGGCCCTGGAGCTGCCAGTGGCCGGGGACCGAGATGGGGTGCCACGCGGCGGGGTCGCTGGCGCCTGCTGCGGGCGCCGCAGGCGGTCTCTGTGCCGCCGGCGTGCTCTCGCGCTCGGCGTCGGGCGCTTCCGCGGGCGACGGTGCGTACGCAAACTGCCACTCGCCGTTGCTGCCGTTGAGGCAGAGGGTGGCCTCGGGCGGGAGATAGTAGCAGCGGTGCGGGAGCGTGTTGCGCCGCACGACGGCCTCGTTTTCGTAGTCGTGCCGCCCAGCGACCTGCTGGCGCGGGAGGCCCATGGCGGGGGGGAAGAAGACGGGCGTTAGGGATACGACGGGCTGTGTACGTCAGAAGATACTGAAGAGGACGAGGGCGATGAGATGCCCAAAGAATAGGACTTGGAAAGAGGAAGGAGGGAGGCAGGGCGAACGGGGACGCGGCAGGAGCGACGGGGCCGTTTTTATGGAGGGAAGGCGCGACTGCAAGCTGTGCCCGGCATCGTGTGCGCACCAGCGCCGTTTCTTCGGCCCAACATTGCGTCGTACGCGATGCTGTCGTTTGTGCCTGATGCGACCGGTGGGCGGGGTAACTCCGGACGCGAGGTGCCGGGTGTCGCTCGTCGTAAGATGTACGGGTACGTCGTAACAGTGTAAACGGGTGCCCAGGCCGGCAGAATTACACTTTCCTATTTCAGTACTTCTAAGGCAACCCCTCTTCAACAAAGAGAAGGAGCAATGGCTCAGTTGGGAGAGCGTCAGACTGAAGTCCCACTTCATTCACTAGAATATCTGAAGGTCCTCGGTTCGATCCCGAGTTGCTCCATTTTTTTTCGCGTTTGGGTCATCTTTTTTTTGTAAAAGATGAGAAACCCCAAAATAGTCTTCAGCGTCGACTTTTTCTTTTTTAAGAAAGGTATTTTTTTTTTTTCACAGAAAGACATCCGTGTCAGTTGGACACTTCTACGTCAGTTTATTTTTGAGAAAAAAAAATCAGGAAAAAATTGTATTCGTCGCGTTGTTTATTTCATAAACATAAAAAATCACTCCACCTGCAGTCAATATTATAAGTCTTCTTCAGAAGAAAGATCACTTTACCTCTTCTCAATATTATAATCTCTTCTCCAGTTGGCACGCGTATGACCTCTGCACAGTGCCTGGCAGGTAGACGTAATGAGAAGCACGTAGCAAGGCATAAAAGGCGCGTAGAGAAGACGGCGCTTGCGAGTGTACACTTCTTGTATGTTTAATGATTACATTGCATCATGACGTAGCTGTCTGTCCTCTGTGCACACTCGTCGCCGTTTTAGACCTTGTCTGTATCACGCTGTCGCATCCCGAGGCCGCGAGCCTCTTGCCAGCTCGAGGCCCCGAATCGCGGCAGCTATCGGCCCCGCGGCGGCAGTCTACCCCACGGCTCCAACGGTCTGTTTGGTCGTCATTCGGCATCTGCAGGCGCCATCCTCATCTTGGCACCGTCATGGCCCGTGCATGGCCCGGCCGGCCGGTCTTTCCGTGGTGATCAAGTTGGTCTCGCTGCCCGCCCTGCCCTAGCAAAAACTACGCAAAAACTACGCACGCCAACCCACCTCCCGCCATTCCCAGGTATTCCCATGCATTTCCATCGTTTCCGTACTTCCGCCAAAGATCTCCGTCTCTATTGCCTCTCGCTGTTTCCATTCAACTGCACGTTTTCTTTGCGGCGACAGTGTTCGCCTGTCCTTCTACAGGAAAGAAGGCCAGAGTGAAGGGAACTGCAAAGACAAAGACAAACAGAGGCAAAGCCTTACTACAATGGGCATCACAAGGGACACGACGTGACGTAAATGGAGGATGTACAGATTGACTAAACGCCATCTGCTTTATTGGGCCCCTCTTCGCACCTTCCCCACAGAATTGACGTTGACGTTTGCCGCCGTTCCTTCTTTTTCACAGCTCCCTCCTCTTCGCTCCTTCCCTTTTAGTCATCCTTTCCAATTTTATCCCGACACCACATCACGGCCTTTGTTCACGGCCTTTGTCACGGCCTTTTTCACTGCCACCAGCACAATGGCCCCCCCGTTCCGCGCCGAGCACATGGGCTCGCTCCTCCGGCCGCAAGCGCTGCTGGACGCCCGCGAGGCTGTGCGCGAGGGCAAGACCCCCGAGGCGGCGGGCCTGCCGGCCATCGAGGCGCAGGCGGTGGCCGACGTGGTGCAGCTGCAGCGCGAGCTTGGCTTCCGCGCGCTGGGCGACGGCGAGTTTGTGCGCACGCGCTTCTGGGGCCTGATGTGGGACGAGTTTGACGGCACGACGCGGCTGCAGGACGCAGACGCCAGCCTGTTCCGGCTGTACCACCCGGACGTGGTGTCGCTGATTGAGCAGGACCGCAAGGTGATGCCCGGCGACAGCGTGATCGCGGGCGGCAAGCTGCGGCACAACCCGGCCAAGTCGGTGTCGAACCTGCACGAGCTCCGGTTGGTGCAGGCGGCGCTGCCGCGGGAGCGCTGGGCGGACATTAAGCTGACCATGATCACGCCGGCGTGGTTCCACATGCGCTACAAGCAGGGCAAGGCGTACGCGCCCGGGGCGTACGCCAGCGACGCCGCGTACTTTGCCGACGTGGCCGCCGTCTACCAGGCCGAGCTGCGCCAGCTGTACGCCGCGGGCCTGCGCAACGTGCAGTTTGACGACCCGGGCCTGGCGTACTTTTGCTCGGACAAGTTCCGCGCCGGCTGGGCGGCCGACAGCGACAACATCGGCTCCGTCGACGACCTGTTTGACGCGTACATTCGGCTGTACAACGACGCCGTCGCCGGCCTGCCCGCCGACCTCCACACGGGCGTGCACCTGTGCCGCGGCAACTTTATCGGCGGCCGCCACTTTTCCGAGGGCGCCTACGACGTCATCGCCAAGAAGCTGTTCCAGGAGCTCAACGTCGACACCTTTTACCTCGAGTACGACACGGCGCGCGCCGGCGGCTTCGAGCCCCTGGCCTTTTTGCCCGCCCACAAAAACGTGGTCATCGGCGCCGTCAGCACCAAGCTGCGCGCGCTCGAGGACAAGGATGCCGTCAAGGCGCGCATCCAGCAGGCCGCCCAGTGCGTGGCCCGCGGCCGCGGGCAGACCAGCGAGGAGGCGCTCAAGAGCATATCCGTCAGCCCGCAGTGCGGCTTCAGCACGCACGAGAGCGGCTACCCGCTGAGCCACGAGGACCAGCGCGCAAAGCTGGCCCTGGTGCGGACGATTGCCGATGAGGTCTGGGGCGAGCCCTGAGCGGCCGTGGCTGTGCTCGGTTTTTTCCTTCTTTTTTCTTCTTTTTTTTTATAAAGAACACGGCATTGGAGCCTGTCACTCAGGTTTCTTTCAAGCATTCTGTACCCGGACAGGTAAAAGGGCACGGCAGAAATACTGGGGTTCAAGGAAGAACAACTGCAGGAGCATACGACTGCCAGACACAAGTCTTTTGAGCTGTTGGATATCAATGACAATTGCTTACGGTAAACATTGCTACGTGAATATTCGGAGTCCCCTTCAGCCACTACTATACGAGACTCCCTCCGCACATTACGAGTCTCCCGATTGCTTCCCCGCCTGGGAGAGAGAGAAAAACACGCCCTAATACTGATCAAAAAACATGCGGCGCAGCTTTTCCATCCTCAGCTCAGCCGGCCGCTCCTCGATAAACTTGCCCACCTCCTCCTGCCAGAACGGGTTGTACGGATTGACATGCCAGGCGTTGGTGTACTCCCAGTACGGCGGCATCCACGCGGCCGTCTCCCAGTCAATGATGCCCGTGACGGTGTCGCCGACGGCAAGAATGTTGTAGGCGTTCAAGTCGCCGTGCGTCAGGACCGGCGGGCCGCCATCGTAGGCCTCGTGGAGCGCGATCAGCTCGCGCACATCGTTGAAGCGCTGCTCGGTCAACTCGTCCGGCACGCCCATCAAGTTGCTGCGCAGGTCCCGATGGAAGTCGCGCGCGTTGGCGTACGGGCCCCAGTACCGCTTGTCCGGCAGGTTGCCATCAAAGAACTGCCCGCCGTCGATGCCGCTGACGACGTCGGTGTTGGGGGGCGAGCCGGGCGGCGGCGGCGGTCGCGGGACGCGCCGCAGCTCGGCTACCATGGTGCGCAGCTGGGCCAGGATCTTGGCCTTGGACTCCTCCGACCGGTACACCCAGCCGTAGGCCAGCGACCTGCCGGGCAGGCGCTCCATGAGAATGTGGACGAAGCCGCGGTGGACGAAGCTGCAGTAGACTTTGGGGACAGGGATGCTGGTGTGCTCGCGGACGAGCTGCATTGCGCGGGCCTCGTTCAGCCGTGTCCTCTCTGAACAGCGCACGCAGAGCTTTGAGGAGATGTAGAGCACGCCCATGTTGCTCCTCTTCCACCGCCGGTACCATTGTTGGTTGCAGAAATTGACCAGGAGGACGGTCAGCCGGCGCATCCAAGTGCCGTCGTTGATAGGAGGAGAGTCCATTCTGTCGGCGGGGTTAGGGCGGCTGACAGGAAGGTAGTACAGCTGGGGCGGAGGAGGGCTGTCGACAGGAGAGCCATCTGTTTTCTCCGAGGGGGGGGGGTTGACAGGGGGAGAGTCGGATTTCTCGGGGGGGGGGCCGTTGCTAGAAGAGTCGGCAGAGGGAGAGCCGTCGATGGGAGGGTCAGTCTTCCCCGGGGAAGGGCATATATCGAGTTCAGACATATCGGTGTCCACGACGCGACGACGTCGTCCGTTTCCTGGAGATGGCTGTGGTCGCAGGTAGATGATAGTATTGAGGGCGTTGTCATCGGTGGGTTGATCGGTGGAGAGTAAAAGGAGAGAGCCAAGAGGTTTCAAAGTTTGCTTACATAAGATAAAATGGTCACGTGTATTTTATTTAGGAACCCCCCGCCGACCGAACCCCGCCCAATCCAAAACACAACATATTAATAGCAGGAGAGGATATCAAATAATACAATCCGGTTTGGAAACGCAACTTCCAACCTTGCTTGACCTTCCCGACCAGCGACAAGCGACACAGAAACCATGTTTAACAGCCAAGGCCGGAACAAGGATCGCCTCTACGTGACGCACTATATCCGTGGCGGGGCCCCGAAAATGCCTGGAGGCGAAGACAAGTAGGCTAATCCCTGTCTCCTTTGTTTTGTCAAACTAACTCCTCAAAGGTTCCATTGGGCCCTCATAGTCGGCCCCAAGTCGGAAGACAATCTAAGCATGGGGCGACGGTTCCATGCCAAAGAAAAGCTAACGGGCACTCATACCATCTGGGAATACAATGAAGAAGAAACAGGAACGGCAATGACAATGCGCCTCCTGACGCGAACGCTGATTGGCAAGGTCAAGGACATGGCCGCTCTGGAAGAGATCCTGCGGAGCATTCCGATCCGCGCCGGGGCCGTGGAGGGATGGAACTGCGTCGCTTGGGTTCGCGAGGCCCTGGAGACGATTGCAAAAAGCGACACGGCCATGGGGACAGCCGTGCTGGACTGGGCCACTGTGCGTGACACGTCGCTGAAGTACACGCAGGAAAAGATTGACAACCACCGCTTCGATGGAAAGTCGGGGGTCAAGTATGACGATGAGTTTGCTCCTACATACGATCTTTTGAAGGGCAAGGAGGTGGTTGTCTAGAAGAAGCACGTCACAGCAATGTCTGCCGGTGGTGGGTGACATCTGGTCTGAGATGCCGGGGCGCTCGCCAAGATGCTTGAGGTCAGACTCGACGTCCTACATCTGAGGAAAAGCGCAAAGCGAAGGGAAGAAACAAACATAAATGACTTGTTTTGTCACATACAGATTGTCTATATTTCTTTTCCTATTCTCGAATATCTCCTATTCTTGAATAAACAATGGATCAAACAAAGGCTCATTCGTTCTTTGCCATATCATTGTGGGCCCAGGACATGTCAAAAAGCATGTGTTTGTTTCTCGTAGCTCTAGACGCTTCGGTCCTTTTCTGCCCTGCGCGCCTGTTTTCCAACAAGGACAGGATTGTGTATCAACTGGGCCGTATTCGACGCATGTAACCAACGCCGTTGAGGCAGAATGTACCGACAGTCATTGAGGACAGATACATTTTGCCGAGAACTGATGAATCGACAGCTTTTGCAGAACCGACGATGGCGATGGCTTATTGCCGGTACATAATTTAACGAAACCGAGCACTCGATATTGCGCCCTTTTTTTCCTTTGTGATTGTCAATTCTCTCATCAAGGCTTTTGTTGATTTTCCTCGCTACCCGTTGTATTGAAAAGCAAGGCTGAAAATATGGCAGTCGCTAAGAAACTTAATGGCCGGTTTTAATTTGTCAAATATGTGTTTTTGTTGTATTATGATAATGTTAAGTTGTACTGATTTTTATCTGGTTTTTTTTCGTTATATTATAATAATGTTAAGTTGTAATGTTTTTTTTTTTATATTTTTTGTGCTATATTATAATAAAATTAAGTTGTAGTGTTTTTATTCTCTTTTGTCTTTTTTATTTTTTATTTATTTTTTTGCAGAAATGTATTACAAATGTCGACTTGATTTACAAAACGAGCCTTATTCAATTCGAGCCGCTTCTCAAACAGTCACCGAGACACTAACCCACTAAACCCGCCATTTAAAGTCAGTGTTTGTTTCATTTTAGGCCGTCATTGACCCACTGTACAAGTATCAGTGACCTACATCCTCCAAAATGCGCCTTCCGTCGCAAGGCAGACAGCGCGCGGATCGTCCCGCCGCGCCAAGGCACAGGGCTCTTTGGCGGGCGTTCCACTAAAACGGTCTAGCGCATGGCTACTTGCACAGCTGCACCGCCCGGCGACACATTCAGCCTTGCCGGGAATGCGGCACTTTTACAGGAGCTCGGGGACCGCGCTTGGCTGCCTCGTTGCCTCCCGTGCCCGAGCGACTTTAATCTGCGACACCGGCCGTCAATCGACTGCTACTTTTTTCTCTATTCCTTCTGGATTTTTTTTTTTTTTTTTGGATACAATCACGCTTCGGACTCTCCTTTCTCCACATCCCATCGGGTACCAACCGTGCCCACAGGGCCCCTCGCGTCACGATGGCCAGCGCAGCATCCCCGGCGCTCGTCAGCTGGACGCATGCCTTTCCGGTGCTCCCCATCCTGGCGTCCAGCGCCATGGCCCAGCCGGCCGGCCGCCTGCTGGGCGTAACGGCCACCAACAGCGTCTGGCTGCGCGCGTCGCCCATCCTCTGCGCGCTGGACGCCCTGGCCCTGCTCGTCCGCGTCCTGGCGTGCTGTCTGCTGCTGCGGGTCACGCCGCGCCAGGCGCTCGTGCTGCTCGGCGACGAGCGTTTCGAGCCCGCGACAGAGCCACAACAGCCGACCGCGCTGCCGACAGCCGACCCCGACGACCCCGGCGACCCCAGCCAGCACGAGCGCGGCACGACGTTGCGGGCCGCCGCCACGACGCGGTTTGCGGCGGCGACGGCGGCGCGGCTGGCCGGGTTCGGCGCCGGCATCGTGCTGCTGGCCGAGCTGCAGTGGTTTGCACCGGGCGGGCACGAGGCCCGGTGGACGGCGGCGTGGGCGTGGATGTTTGTGGCGTCGTACGCCGTGCTCGAGGCGGCCGCGCAGGTCTACCGCCGGGAGCGGGCGCGGCCGCAGTACACGGCCGCCGACTTTGAGCTCGACGAGGCCGTGGGCGGCGACACGGCGCGCAACTCGCTCGACTCTGACAGCGACAGCCACGACGGCAGCCACGACGGCAGCCACGGCGGCAGCCACGACACGGCCGGCCTGCTGGCCAGCGCGGCGTCCACCGCAGCCGCCTCGGCGGCACGCGACGTCGAGGCCGACAAGGTGCATCCGCACGAATACAGCAGCGGCCCGGCGAGCCATCCGCGGCGGCCTGCGGTCACCGCGGCCCTCGGCAAGATGGACCTCGTCTTGCTGGGCGTGGGCAGCGCGGCGCACGGCGCCTTTCTATACTGGGCCTTTCTGGACCTCGTGCAGCCGGCCATCAACAGGCACATGCTGGCGGTCGACGCCCGGTGGGTCGTGGTCACGGGCTGGAACACCACCCTCTTCTACATGAGCATGCCGGTGAGTTTTGTGTTTCTGTTTCTCGGTATCATCACCGCGCTCGGCGCCGGCGTCGTGGTTGCAACCCTCCTTGTCTTCGCCGGCAAGCTGGCGAATCACCTGCTGCCGGCGTCGGTTACCGGCTGTGCCGGCGGCGCCGTCGCGACGGCGATTTCCGGCACCACACTCGCCGCGGGCGTGCTCGCCGTCCTCTTTTTCTTTTCCGAGTCGTCCATTTTCAGCGACGTGCTGCTGTCGAACCACATGTACTGGGTCTACGGCATGCTGGCAGTCGAGACCGTGCTGCTCTTCCTCTTTCTCGGCGGCTGCCTCGTGCTCTATGCCGCCGTCAAGGGCGCCGCCGTCGTCTTCAACGGCCGCTGCAAGGGCGCCGGCGGTGCAACCACGCTCAACGGGCCCGGCGGCCCCGGCGGCTCCGAAGGCTCCGAAGGTCCCGAAGGCTCCGTCTGGGCCGCCGCCCGCAGACGCGCCGTGCGCCGCGTCCGCCAGTACACCGGCGAGGACAGCGTTGCCCTCGCGTTCCTCGCGCTGCTGACGCTGCTGCTCGTGCTCGTCTGGTACGCCGTGCGCTTCGTCGACGCCGGCCACTGGGCCCAGGACTGGAGCGACGCGCTCGTGGGCCACGTCGCCAGCAACAGCAGCAGCAACAGCAGCAGCAACGCCACGGCCAGCGGCGCGCTCGCCAGTGCAACGTCATCGATGGCGACGGCTACTGCGCGTGCCGCGCCCGTGCGTCTCTTTTGAGCTTTGTGGGATGCATATGAAGGCGGCAATAAGCGCTAGAGAAGCGCCTGCTGCACGCCGATACGCCGAGCCGGTGCCGGCTCCCATGGCGCCATTTGCACCAGGCTGTGGTCATGTGGGTACGGGGTGTTGACAGTGGACTTTGTTACGCGAGACTATATACATATTGCGGCAGTCTTTACGTTCCCATGTTTATGATCCAATTCAACCTTTTTCACTTCTTTGACGTCTTGATTCCCACGTCCTTTCTTGTCAAAAGCACACTCATGGCTGACCTCGGCACGCTTGTCAGCGCCCGGTACGGCGGCCCGCCACCGGCGGCGGGCCTCCTCGAGACCCCGCCGGCTCTCGAGACGATCCTCAAGCACAAGTCTGTGCGCCATTTCCTCGCCGGCCAGCCGCTGCCGCCCAACACCCTCGAGACGCTCGTCGCCGCCGGCCAGAGCGCGCCCACGTCGTCGAACCTGCAGGCGTGGAGCGTCGTGGCCGTCGAGGACGCCGGCCGCAAGGCCGAGCTGGCGGCGCTGAGCAGCAACCAGGCGTTTGTGCGCGAGGCGCCGCTGGTGCTCGTGTTTGTGGCGGACCTGCACCGCGCGTCCGCGGCCGTCGCGGCCGTCGCCGAGCCGGCGCTGCCCGGCACCGCGCTCGACTATACCGAGATGTTTTTGGTAGCCGCGCTCGACGCCGCCTTTGCCGCGCAAAACGTGCTTGTCGCCGCCGAGGCGCTCGGCCTGGGCGGCTGCTACGTGGGCGCCGCCCGCAACCACCCGCGGCAGGTGGCGGCGCTTCTGGGCCTGCCGCCGCGCGCCGTCGGCCTCTTTGCGCTGGCCATTGGCGTGCCCGACCGCTCCGTGGCCGCCGTGACCGCGCCCGTCAAGCCGCGGCTGCCCGCGGCCGAGGTGCTGCACCGCGAGACGTGGGACGACGGGCAGCAAGCGGCGCACTTTGCGGCGTACGACGACGCGCTGGCGGCGTTCAACGACGCGCAGCACCTGCAGCAGCCCGTCTGGACACAGCGAGCCGCCGCGCGCGTCGGCACCGTCGATAGCCTGCACGGCCGGCACGACCTCAAGCAGATTCTGCGCGAGCGGGACTTTAAGCTGCTGTAGCGGATTTGGCGGGTGCTCTGTTCACGTCTGTTCGTTGGTTGTTGTGGCAGGAATAAATTGTCTTATAAACACGTGCTTCACTTACGTTCCCGCTTTCTCATTTCTACTCCACGTCTACGTTCTTCCACCATTGCTCATCACTCTTTCTATGCTGCGTAGCTTCAGACATCGTCTGATGCACGGACCCAAGTGCCTGCGCTTCTCGGAGCACGTCAGAAACTGGCTCGCCAGACCTGGTGCACGAAACAGCGCGGCGCGTCTACGCGGCGTCCTCGCCTCCACTCTCCTCTCCGGCGCTGTCGAACGGCTCCAACCCCAGCTCGATACAGCCTACAACGCACTGCGTCCGACACAGGACCGTGTTCCCGAGCTGGCCGCACAGCCGCACCGTCACCTGGATGCGGACCTGGCCCTCGAGCGGAACCGAAAAGTCCTGGTCGGACACTTCCACAATGTACCGCCAAAGTTGCTAACTTAGCGGGCTGGGCGAAATCTCGTCCGTGCCCATCGTCCCCTCCACGTGCGCGTCAATGTACGTGTACTGACACGCAACGATTGCGTTGGCGTCCAGCACGACCTTGAACGAGTCATTGAAGGAGGACCGCAGAAAGAGCTTGCGCGGGTACTGCACGTGGTACGTGTAGGCCTCGCACAAGTAGAACCGGGGCGAGGCTCCTCGGCACGCGCCACGGCGGCGACGGACGAAGACGCGGAGTTGGTCATTGTGATCGATGGGTTCTACACACGGAACGTCTGACCTTGCCACGGGAATGTGTTTTCGGGGATGGGTGAGGAGCCATTCGCGGCGCGCACAAAGCAAACACAGAGACTATATACGTCATTGTGAACAAGACGGTTGTGCGCAAAACTGAACAGGCAAGGAGGTGCTCAGGGACGTGCCGAGTGCGTAAAAGAAGCCTTGCGTCAGCAAAATATCCATCTCACTAACAAGGGGCGGAACCATTGCGTGGCGCACAGTAATTCAAAAGTGGCGACCGACGAACGACCAAGTGACGAAGCAAACATGGCTTCTCCTCACGTTACACAGCCCTGCACCTGCCTATTTTGCCTCTGATTTCTCCTTCCAAGCTTTCCTTGAAAATTCTTCACCTCTCAAGTTGTTTTGCATTCAACAGCCCTTTCGCTTGTTCGACGCAAACTTTAAGACATTTACCACCCGCACTTTCCAACCCATTGCCCCTCGGTTCTTTGTTTGTTCTCTACATCAGCACTTGCCCAAGCCTTGCAACCAGCAAGATGGCAAGAAAGGGGGAAAAAAATGCATCCGATCACGGCAAAAGCAACACCAGAAATGTGCCAATTCACACGCATTCGGAGGGGTATGTTCCTCTACATTCCAAGTACGTCCATGTCACGCAGAAACATATGTTGACAATACCATAGTGGCGAAGCATCCGACCATCATCGTCCACAGACTCCTGAACGCATTCTCCCGCTGGCTGGGCCTCCTTCTACCCCCAGTATGTCGATATACAGCCAGTGTGAACTGTCCCCTCGACTTCGCCATGCAATGACAAAAGAAAATTACGAAGAAATTCAGGCAGCTGTGGCAACATCACCATTGTTCCCAGACCACGAGGGCCTAGTTCAAAGACAAGCAGACTACATGGTGTCGGCCTTTCACAGCATTCGAGCCGAGCAGCGCAAGCTGGAAGTGCTGCTCGATGAGCTCACTGCGTTGATTGCTACACTTGACAAGAAATGGAACGGTGGACACATCGATCTGTCCCAGGCACAATACTCCGAAGAACGGTCTGTCTTGTTGCAGAAAGAGCAGCAAATGCTATCGACACTATCTGTTTTGCGGACAATGGGCTCCGAACTCGCCGGCCGCTGGAGCGACAGTTCAGTTCTCGGTGAAAGAGAGACACTCGACGACTGGTCCTTGATTGACGCAACTGTTCGCTGTTGTCCCAACGTCGCGGGAGCCACCCTTACCATCAAGCCAAAAAGGACACCGCTAAAAGAAAAAATGTTCCGGACACAGCTGATAAACGCATACGGCGCCGAAAGCGAAAAGTATCACGGGGGTAAATGGTGCCCAATCCTAGCCGACTATACCGACGAAGCCGTCGCAGCTCACATTGTTAATGCCAATGTCGGCAACGTCACTGCGCGTGCACTCTTTGGTGACGGCGAAGACCATATCTGGAACTGCCGCAACGGGCTTTTGGTTGACGGCGTGTTTGAGAGGATGCTTGACACGGGAAAGGCCGTCATCCTGCCCCTGACCGACGCGCCCGACGAGACGCGGTTCGAGTTTTTCTTGCTCACAAAGGATCTTGGACGCAACAAGATTCCGATGACGGCAGACGACCTGCACCGCCGTGAGCTCGTCTTCAAAACAGATTTTCGTCCGGCCAAGAAGTACCTGTACTTCAAATTCCTCTTGACTATGCTTCGTCGGCGTCGCGGCAAGGTGCCTGATCACCTTGAGGATCTACGCAAGCTTCCGTCTCCGGCTCGCTCTCTATGGGCATCGCCCGGGCCGTATCTGAAAAAGTCGGTCCTCTACAAGTTCTCCCGGCAGCTGGGATGCCTGACGGCCGCCGAGGCCGACCGATTCTGGGACATTCCTGCGTCCCCGCAGGGGCCACTGGACAGCGAGCAAGACGACTTGGCTTCCACGGTTTTTGTCAATGTCGCATTGTTCAGCTGCAGCAGTCCCAGAAAGCGCAAGGTCGAAGCCAAGTACAACAAATACGAGGACGAATTTGAATATGATGGGAGCAACAGACGCGAACGGGAGGATGACGAGGACGATGACGATGACAGTGAGTACGATGAGGACGATGAGGACGATGAGGATGACGAGGTTGAAGAAGAGCAAAAAACGAAATGAGATGCAGGCCCCGAGTGACGAGACAACTCGGAATGATCCGAGGAAAGTGTATCAGCCGCCGCAGTTTGTCTCCCTGCAGCAGTTCCTCCCAGCAAGTAGTAACAAGACATGCAGTCCATTCCACGTCCAGCTATTGCTCGTGTTTGCCCTGCAGGCCTATGCTTTCAACGTGGACAATGCCTGGCTCTTAGTGCTCCTTGCGTGCTATGGCGCGATCCAGCTTCAGCACATTGTCCAGTGTGGTCTTCTCGATGTCTTCGTTTTACAACAACCTCGCCTAGGCGATCTCTCGATACCTGGGTCGTTTGCCTTTGCCTTATCGTTGCTTCGTTTCTTGCTTGTCTGGTCGCGCCTTCCCGTTTCACTGCTGTTTCCTGCTCCTTCCATCTCAGTGGAGCGGGCGAGTGCACCTTCCTCTTCTCTGCCACTCCTTTTTCTCTTGTTTCTTTTTTTATATCCTTTTCTCCCTGACCGTGTTGCCGTCGTCCGCAGCACTGCTCGCGGGACGTCCGAGATGCGCCGCTCGGCTCGCCGCAGCATCAGCCGGACGGGCTGTGCGACCTGCCGTCGTCGCAAGGTGAGTTCCGCAGGTCCAGATAAACACGCCCAAAACCGCCGTCCTCGTCCATCTCCCTTTTTCAACACGCCCTGACACCAGCCTTCAGGTCCGCTGCGACGAGCGGCCGCATGTCTGCGGCAATTGCACCCGTCTCGGCATTCCCTGCGAGTGGTACGCGGACGGCGACGCGGCCCGCCGGTCGCGCGCCAACACGGCCTGTGAGCGGTGCCGAAGGAACAAAGTAGCCCCCCTCCTCCGTCTGTCTCTTCTCCTACGGCGTGCCCCGCTGACCCGGCACAGATCCGATGCACGACGACGTCCAGCGGCCCGTGCGCGCCGTGCCTTGCTGCCGCGGCGGCCTGCGTGGGCGCCGGCACGTCTGCTCACAGGAGCACAACGACGCCAAAGCGGCCTCCTTCTCATTCCGGCGCAGCCCCGGTCTCGCCGGCGTCCGCTCAGTCTGACTCTGTCTCTCTGCTGTCCCAGCGCCGACTTGTGCCGGCCCCTTCTCCGGCCCCTTCTCCGGCCCCTTCTCCGGCCCCGTCCCCGGCTCCGTCCCCGGCTCCTCTGCACGCCGACAGCCTCCCCTCGACCGAAGAGCAGCGTCGTCTGCTCGACGCCTACTTTGACGGGCCACACTACTTTTGCTTCTACACGTTTATCCACCCACCGAAACTCATGCAGCTGTTCGACGGCGGGCTCGTGCCCGCCGGTCTGCTGCTCGTCATCCTCGCCACGGCGCTGCGCTGGATCGATCCGCGGGACCGCCGTGCGGACGCGTGGGCCGAAGAGTGCCGCCGGCTGGTCATGCTCGAGATTTTTGCGCCGCCGTCCACGACGACGCTGCAGGCACTGCTGCTGCTGCAGCGCTTCGAGTGGCACCGCGCCGGCCACGTGGCCGCGTGGTTTCTGTCGGGCCTGGCGGTGCGGCTGGCCCACGGGCTGCAGCTCAACCTGGAGATTGGCGCGCGGTCTGTCCCCGCGCCGGCGCGCGAGGCGCGCCGGCGACTTGCGTGGAGCTGCTTTGTCATGGAGAGCCTGATCGAGAACGGCCGGCGACCGCTGGAGAGCCTGGACGGCAGCGCCCTCGAAGTGCGGGTGCCGTGCAACGAGCAGGCGTTCCGGCTAGGCCTCGAGACGGACATGCCCACGCTGGGCGGCCCCTTTTCGGCGGAGGGCGTGGGCGGACAGCACAAGAGCGACGGCCGCACGGCGGCGGCCGAGTCGCGCCGCGGCGTCTCGGCGTATCTCGTGCAGCTTGCCGCCCTGCGCCGCGCCATTCTCGACTACACGATGCCGTACCACCCGCGCAACACAGCGGCGGCGGCCGGGACGTCCGTCCCGTCCCGTCGGCCGTTGCGCCCTGGACGACCGGCTCGCCGTTTTTCGCCTACCAAGACCAGCTGCACCGCTGGCACGAGTCGCTGCCGCCCGAGCTGCGGTTCAGTGCCGAGATGCTGTACCGCCGGCGGGCGTCGCAGCTCGTCAGCTTTGTGACGCTGCACTGACTCTACCACGGCTGCTACTGTGACCTCTTTCGCATCGGATCGTACGTGAGCTCGCTACAGCGGCTGGCTGCGCCCGCCAACACCACCACATCGCCAGGCCTGTCTCCGGTCATGCCTCCGGGCTTTCTGGCCGAGTGCCGCCGCGGCCGTGTCCAGCACGCGCTGGCCATCTGCCGGGTCATCCGGGCGAGCATGCAGCACCAGCCGGCCGGCCACGACCCGGTTGTAGGCATCAGCGCGTCGCTGGCGCTGCGCGTGCTTGTGCTCGAGCGGCAGCGCGACCAAGACGCCCTGCTCGGCGTGACCGAGCTGCGGCTCCACGACGGCGATCTGGATGCCGCCGTGGCCTGCGCCAAGGAGATTGCCCAGCGCTCCGTGCCCATCCGCGACCTGTTCTGCTCCGTATGCGAGCTTGCCTGCAAGCGTGGCTACCACATCGACCTTTCCGACATGCCCGGCTACCGCGGGCCCGCGGCCCGGGCCGAGGCGGAGGACGCTGCCAGGGCCGCGCAGCAGCAAGTCCAGGACGGCGGCCCTTGCGAGCGCGCTGCGTCGCCAAGCCTGCGAACGTACGGCACATTTGGCCGCATCCAGAGCGCGCTGGCCTCGCGCAAGGACGTGCTGGCGCCCGCCGCTTCGGCCGCCACCGACAAGGAGAGCGACCTGTTTCCCATTGCTCTTGCCCGGCGGCCATCGCCACCGACAGCCACCCCCCCCACCAGCGTCCACGCGCCGCTCCTGCTGTCCGGCCTCGGCGAGACGGCCCCGCAAGACGCAGCGTGGCCCCTGAGCGGGCCCGGCACGGCATGGGCCGGGCTGCCGGACGGTCCCTACGAGACGTACAGCCCCAACGAGCTGGGCGTGGCCTCGGCATGGGGCGACGGCACGCTCAACTTTTCCATGACGCCGACGCAGTTTGACTGGATCAGCCAGAGCCTCGACCTTGACTTTGACAGAGGCATGCTTGGCGGGTGGTAGTTGGGGGACGGCAGGGGACGACGAATGCCGCAAAAGAAGCGAGCATGGCGTGCTGCGCTAGCGGCGAGAGTGACGCCCGCGAGCCGCGAGCTACCCCCTCCAAGCCTCCACGAGGCTGCAGGAAGGCGAGGCGTTGACGATGATGGCGCCGTGGAGCGACATGGTGAGTCTGTCTTTGTGTCGATCGTGGCTGACACTCCCAGAAAGGCGCAAATTCCCGCTGCCCGCAAGGGGAGGGTTCAAACGCCATTTCCGCGAGAGTGACATCTTTCTACTTGAGAGATGTGGTGTTCAGGAACCTGTTCTCCCCGACGCCCGCGACGGGCACGGCCGCGTGATGCGGCCGTTTGCGTCCGGGCCATTGCATTGCGTCGAGCGCCTATAACAGCGGTCGAACTCGTCTGTTGCTGTCTGTTGTTCTGCGTTTGTTCTACGTTTGTTCTCTTGTTGTCTTTGTTCTGTTTGTCTTGCCACGATGAAGCTTTCCGTCGTCTGCACGCTGGCCGCGGCCGCGTCGGCCCTCGCCAACACGGCCTCGCTGCCGTCCTATCCGATCGTGAGCGTCCCTGCCGTCTGCAATGTTGTCTTCAGCCACTGGCCCGCTGACCCGCTGACAAGGCCAACCGCAACCCGTACGTCTCGGCGTGGATCACGCACGACCAGGCGGGCGATTTCCCGTCGGCGCGGCCGTACTTTTGGAAGGGCCAGGCGCTGACGTGGCAGGTGCTGGCCAAGGTGAACACGACGACGTACTGCCTGTTCAGCTGCACCAACACGACGGTGGCGCCGGCGACGCAGCTGGACCTCGCGTTCACGGCCACGACGACGACGGTGCGGCTGCAGGCCGGCGCGGCCGTGTTCACGCTCGAGTTCTTCAGCCCCGTGTCGCCGACCAACTACGTGCGCCAGTCGCTGCCGCTGTCGTACCTGACGGTGCGCGTCAGCGGCCTCGCGGCCGACGCGGCGGGCGCGCTGCCGGTGGTCGACGTCATGAGCGAGATCGACGCCTCGTGGACGGGCCTCGGCAGCAAGGTGCAGGCGGCGCTGGGCCAGACGGCCGGCGGCGCGCGATTCTTTGCCGTCAACGGCACAGAGGCGTACACGTTTAGCGAGAACACGCAGCAGGCCGGCTGGGGCAACGTGGTGCTGGGCGCGCACGCGCGCTACGGCGCCGTCTCGTGGCAGCTCGACTCGGGGCCCAACAACGCCGCGCAGCTGGCCGGCAACGGCACGCTCACCGGCAAGACGACGGGCTACGTGGCCAGCAACCACCTGGCGCTGGCGTACCGCCTGGCGGGCGGCGCGCAGAGCACTCAGAGCACGCAGAACATGACGTTTGTCATTGGAATCCAGCAGGACGAGGCGTTCAACGCGTTTGGCCAGCCGCAGGCGTTCTACTACCGCTCGGCGGTGGCGGCCGGCCCCGCGGCGGCGGTGGACTTTGCGTTTGGCGACTTTGACGCGGCGCGCGCCGAGGGCGGCGCCGTCGACGCCGCGATCGTGCAGCAGGGCGCGGCGCTCGGCAGCAACTACACGACGCTGCTCGAGGCGTCGCTGCGGCAGGCGTTTGCGGGGCTGGAGATTGTCGTGCCCGCCGACACGCTCGACACGGCCCGGGCGGCCGCCTGGATGAAGGAGATCTCGACCGACGGCAACGTGCAGACCACGGCGGACCTGCTGCCCAAGGCCCTGCCGCTCTTCTACGTGTGGGCGCCGGACCTGCTGCGGCTGCTGCTGGCGCCGCTGCTGGACTATGCGCTGACGTGGGACGCCGCCTTTGGCTTCCACGACCTCGGCAAGCGCTACCCCAATGCCACGGGCGAGACGGTGGCCGCGCAGGAGGCGCTCGTCGTCGACCAGACGGCCGTGCTGCTGTGGATGGCCTATGCCTACCAAAAGGCCTCGGGCAACGCCACCTACCTCGCGCCGTACCGGGCGCCGCTGCGGCGCTTTGCCGACTACCTCGCCGCCCACGGCCTGTACACGGCGGCGCAGCGCTCGTCCGTCGACTCCATCAACGCCACGGCCAACCAGACGGTTCTGGCCATGTACTCGGCCGTGGCGCTGACGTCGTTTGGCGCGCTCAGCGGCGAGGCCAACTACACGGCGCGCGGCCGCGCCTTTGCCGACACCGTCATGCGCGCGGGCGTCGCCGGCGGCCACGTCACCGCCCACTTTGGCGACGACGCCGCCTCGTGGATCAGCACCTACCCGCTCGGCTGGGACCGCATGGTCGGCCTCGCCACCTTTAACCAGACCGCCTACGACCTGCAGAGCGCCTGGTACGCCGGCCGCCTGTCTGCGTACGGCATGCCCTTTAGCTCCGAGGTCGACTACGCCGTGGGCGAGTTCCTGCCCTGGTGCGCCGTCACGTCCGCGCCCGCCGTGCGCGACGGCCTGATCAACGGCATCTACGCCTTTCTGACCGACGGCGCCAACAACGCGCCCGGCCCCAGCTGGTGGTACGCCACCGGCGCGTCCGCCGGTCTCTGGCCGGGCGCCACCAACATCAACAAGCCCGTGGTCGGCTCGTACTGGATCTTGCTGGCGCCGGATCAGTACGCGTAGGTGGTGTTTTTCTGGTTAGCAGGGCTGCCTGTAGTGCTAACATTGTACCTTTCCGCTGCATTGGAGCCTATCGTCTTGCCCACCACTCTTTGTGAGCCACACTAATAGTCCGCCACCCCCCCGTACGGGCTGCGGTCGCCCCAGAACTGCTGCCAGCTAAAGTCCTTGTGCTTCTTCTGGAACTGCGCGATGCCGTGCTCGCCCTCGGACCCCGGCGCCATCATGTTGTTAAAGGTGGCCTTGACGAGGTCAAACTGGCGCCGGCTCTCGGGCTCCGCCCACGCGACGCGCGTCAGCTCCTTGTTGATGGCGGCGGCCCGCGGCGCCGCGCGCGCCAGCACGGCGAGGTAGGCGTCGAGGCGGTCGGCGAGGCTGGCGCCGGCGGGCACGACCTGGTGCACGGCGCCGATGCGGTGCAGCTCGGCCGGGCCGATCTCGCGCGCCGACAGCATGCCCTCGCGCGCGGCGGCCGGCCCCCACTCGCGCACGAGGAACTTGGAGATGACGGCCGGGCTGACGCCGATCTTGGCCTCGCTGAGCGTCCAGCGCGCGCGCTCCGACACGATGCGCACGTCGCACACAAAGGTCAGGCCCACGCCGCCGCCAAAGCACGGCCCGTCGACGAGCGCAATCGTCGTCTGCGGCACGTGGTCGATGGCCTCGTACAGCGCAAACACCTTGGCGTAGTAGTTGTCCTCGGCCGACGTGTCGGCCGTGTCCGTGCCGCCGCTGAGGTCCATGCCCGTGCAGAAGAAGCGGCCCTCCGCCTCCAGCACCACCTGGTGCACGCCCGCGCGGCCGCCCACGCCGCGGAAAAAGGCCGTCAGGCCCTGCAGCATCGAGTCCGTCAGCGCGTTGCCGTTGCGCGCGCGCGTCAGCGTCACCTTGACCGCCGTGCCCGCCTGCGACACCCGGTACTCGCCCGTGTCCTCGAGGACGGTCCACTCTGTCTTTTTGGCCGCGTCCGCCTTCGCCTCGTCCCCCTTCTTCGCCTCCCTCCCCCCCTGCCACTGCTTCTTGGCCGCGAGCGCGGCCCCCACGCGGCTGCCGTACGGAATGCCAATCTCGCGCGAGATCCACTGGCCCACCTCGATGAGCTTGTCGAGGTCGACGCCCGTGCGCACGCCGCTCTTCTCCAGCGTGTACACGACGTCCTCGGTCGCAATGTTGCCGCGCGCGCCCGGCGCGTACGGACACCCGCCCAGCCCGGCCACGCTGCTGTCAAACGTGCGCAGGCCCATCTCGTACGACTTGACCACGTTGCCCACGCCCTGGCCGTACGTGTCGTGAAAGTGCCCGGCCAGCCGCGCCGCCGGCACGTCGCGCAGCAGCACCTCGAGCAGCCGCTGCACGTCGCTCGGCGTGCCCACGCCCAGCGTGTCGCCCAGCGCCACCTCGTAGCAGCCCGCCGCGAGCATGCGCTGCACGACCCGCAGCACCGCCTCGGGCGGCGTCGCGCCCGCCACAAACGGGTCCGAGAAGATGCACGACGTGGCGCCGCGCACGCGCATGCCCAGCGCCAGCGCCTGCCGCGTCACCGCCTCCAGCTGGTCGAGCGCCTCGGCAATGGTGCAGTTCTGGTTCGCCTTGCTAAACGGCTCCGTGACGGACGCAAACACGACAATCTCGCGCGCGCCCGCCTTGTGCGCGTTCTCCAGGCCCTTGGCGTTGGGCGCCAGCACCGGCAGCCCCAGCGGCCGCTGCGCCGTCGACAGCGGCAGCACGCGGCCCAGCACCGCCGCGCCGTCCGCCAGCTGCGGCACCCACTTGGGCGACACAAACGACGTCGCCTCCACCGTCGGCAGCCCCGTGTCCGCCAGCCGCCGGATCAGCTCGATTTTTGTCTCTGTCGGGATCTGCTGCTTGATGTTTTGCAGGCCGTCGCGCGGCCCGACCTCGATGATGCGCACGCCGGCCGCGCCGGCCGAGTAGAGGCGGACCTGCCGCGACGGCGTCCTCGCCGTCGCGGCCAGGCGTCGAGACGCCGCCAAGAGCGGCGATAGGTTGGCCCGGGTGTTCATTGTCGCGCTGTGGTTTGTCGTGTGTTGAGGAGGGCGCGTTTCGCAACCGCGTCACACGTCATTTTATCCGTCCCCTTGCCGTGCCTTGCCGTGCATCAGGTGGCCAGCCATCGGCATTGTCAACACAGGTCGCTCTTGCCGTTTGCCGTGCTTCCCCAAGACCCACCGCGGCCCCACTTTCGGCATATGCCGATGCCTAAACTGGACGACAGTCGTTTGCACGCCCCGCACGTCATGCGTCTGTTTGTACTCGTACGTCTTAGTTTCGTAATGAAAGTGTTTTGAATCCTATCCTCGCAAGACTGACCCATTTCACGTGTCCAGCCGATACACCAGCTTCTCGGCCCTGACCCGGCCCTCCTGCAAGTCCGCCAGTCCTCGCGCAATGCCGTCCAGCCCGCCCTGCTCCACGCGGAACGTGTGCGGCCGGATGAGGCCCTGGGCCACCAGCGTCTCGGTCAGCCCAAAGAACTGCTGCCCAAACGCAAAGTCCTCGGCGCTGGCCGGCATCTCCGTGGGCCCAAACTGGAACGCCTTGCCAAAGACGGTGTGCATGACCGTGTACGCGCTGCGGACGTCGTCGCGCGGAAAGGCCACCGGCAGCAGGCTGCCATAGACGGGCGTCGCGTCCGCGTCCGTGTCCGTGGACAGCGCGTCCGCGCAGATCTGCGCCGACGCCGCCACGCTGACCGTGTCCCAGGCGTGGTACAGCCGGTTGCCGGTCCAGTCGCGGATCTGCTGCCCGGCGTCCTTGTCGTGGTAGTCGACGGCCAGGGCGGCGCCAAGGCTCTTGACGTAGTCAAAGTTGGCCGGCGAGCAGGCCGTGACGACCGTGTAGCCCGCACGGCGCGCAAGCTGGATGCCGAGCGCGCCCGTGGCCGTGCCGCCGCCGTACACGAGCACGGGCGTGTCGCGCGCGGGCGGGTCGGCGGCCGTGTCGGGGTCCGGCAGCTGCAGCCGCAGCGCCTTTTGGAACAGGCCCTGCCCGACCGTGATGGCGCCGAGGCCGAGCGTGGCGGCCGCCTCAAAGCCCAGGCCCCCGCTCGCCGGCAGCCGCATCTGCAGCCGCCCGGGCACCGCCGCATACTCGGCAAACACGCCGTCGTCCGGGTTGACCAGGTTGGAGCCGTGCGCGCAGCCAAAGATCTTGTCGCCGGGCGCCCACGGCCGGCCGGCCGTGTCCTGCGCGTCCGCGCCGGCCGCCACCACGACGCCGGCGTAGTCGCAGCCCACAATGCAGCCCGGACGCGCCCGCCCGTACGCAAGGTGCCGCCAGTCCGTCGGGTTGAGCGCCACGGCCACCGGCTTGACGAGCACCTGGCCCGCCTGCAGCGCGGGCACCGCCCGGCCCGGGTCGACCGTGCCCGCCTTGCCGGAGCTGTCGACCACAAACGCCTTCATCCGGCTCGGCGTGGCCTGCGTCGCCATGCTGCGTGAGGCTGTCCGTAGTATCGTCGCAAACGGCGCTCCGTGGCGAAGCGGCATTGACGTCATCGCGGCCGGCAGGCAATGTCTCTCGACGTCTTTGTCGTGTTTTTGGTATGCATTTTGTGTACATACGTGTTTTGCCGTCTCCTATATCGCTGTTGCGGACAAGACGTAGCAGCCTGACGCCAAAGCTGCCTCGGGAAACGCCGCGAGAGCGCTTCGGCCCCACGGCCGCATTTTATTCCAACCTGTCACGTTTTTTTTTCGGATACTCGTCTGCACTACTCCGTACGCGTGATGAAAATAAGAGTATTCAGTTAAATTATACACGGCAGCGCAGGGATCCCATCCATCTCAACAACGCAATTGCTAGCCCGCGAGCTACTCTACTTGTTGCCCGCATAGCGCAGCGCAGACTTGATCCACGCGCTCTCGTGCACTCGGAGACGCAGCTGTTATGTGAGTGGCATGTCGAAAAAAAAAAAAAAAGAAAAAAAAGGAGGAAAAAAAAAAAAAAACTTACCCGCTTGCCGTAAAAGTAGAGAAAGAACCCCCAGATGGCGCCCACCGAGTTGATCATGCCGATGAGGAAAAAGACCTGCACCGGGCCGGAGCGCACCAGCCAGTCGTGGATGAAGAAGCCGGCCGCAAAGGTCAGCACGCCCTTGGCCAGGGTGACGACGGCGTAGCCGTCGCGGGCGTACTGGCGGTGGCAGTCGAGGAGGTAGGCGTTGGAGACGAGGGAGAGCACCTGGCCGCCAAAGCCCGAGAGCCCAAAGAAGAAGACGGGCGCGAACCAGTGGATGCGGTTGTGGATGGCGAGGCCAAAACCCCAGTAGCCGGCGAGGTTGGCGAGAAAGGCGGGGACGCACAGCAGGATGCGGAACTCGGGCTCGTAGACGCCCTTGTTGCGGCGGGACAGGCGCACGGCGAGCCAGTCGGTGGCGGGGCCGGGCAGGAGGTTGCCGAGGATGTCGCCGACAAAGGGCGCCAGCACGGTCAGGCCGATGGAGCCGGTGCTAAAGTGGTACGGCGCGGAGCCAAAGATGCTCGACAGCGACAGCGACGTGGCGATGGAAAAGGCCACGGTGCAGGCGTAGCAGTAGGCGGCCCAGGCCACGCCGGGGAGCAGCAGCGTGGCAAAGGGCGAGAGCAGCGACCGCACGTAGCTCTCGTGGCTGAAGCGGCCGCGGAAGAGGCGCAGGGACTGGACGTACGTCTCGGGCGTCTCGGCGACGGTGGCGCGGCCGGCGTTCTCGCCGTCGTCGTTGCTGCTGCTGTTTGCGTCCTCGCCGTCGGCGACAACGGTCGTCGAGGCGCGGGCCGCAGTCTTTTCCTTTTCCGCCTCGTCGTCCGACGAGGCCGCGTCGTGAATGTCAATGTCGAGCTTGCGGGCGCGGTTAAACGCCGTCTCGGGGACGGCAAAGAAAAAGACGACGGCGTAGGCGGCCGTGACGATGACGGCGTAGCGGTAGGCCCAGACGTAGCTCTGGTGGGCGACGATCTGTGAGGCGAGGACCTGGCCCAGCGAGTTGCCGCCGCTGAGCGCGACGTGCCACAGCGCGAGGTGGAAGCCGCGCTGGTGCACGAAAAAGATGTCGCCGACGCTCGCGCTGACGAGGTACTCGATGGGCGCCGAGAAAATGCCAAACAGGGCGCGGCCGGCGTAGATGTAGCGCAGGCTGCGGGGGTGGGCGAGAATGAGCGAGTAGCTGACGACGCTGAGGACGGTGCCGATGAAGATGACTGGGGGGGGGGGAGGTTAGACAGCAGAAGGACAGAAGGAAAGAAAGGATGGGACGGACGGACGCACTCGGCCGCTTGCCGTAGATGCGGGCAAGGGGCGTGGACAGGATGGCGCCCACGCCGAGGAAGAGCACGACCAGGCTGGCGGAGCGCGTAATGTCGGTGACGCTGGCGCCGATGGACTTGGCAATGGCGGTGGCGGCCGGGTTCAGGAACTGACTGATGCCGGAGCCCAGGGCCGCGCCAAAGGACAGCAGGAAGCTGACGTACAGCTTCTTGGCGTGCGGCCAGTTGAGCGGGTCGCCGGGCGAGTCGGACGGCTGCGGCGCCAGCACGACGTCGGCATAGCGGCCGGTGCCGTGCTTGAGGTGCGCGGTCGCGCGGATGGCGGCGTCGGCGTCGTCGGCGTCGTCGTGGCCGGGCTCAAGGCCGTTTTCAAGCTGCACCGTGCCCGGGACCTCCTTGGAGCGGTCCTTTGGCTCGAGGATGCCGAGGCCCATGGCGGCGGCGGCAAGGGGGGCGAGGAGACGTGGTAGAGGACGCTGGCGTACCAGAGCGTTGCAAAGCGGAAGACAGCAGCAGGGCACATACAAGACGGGGAATCAACTGCTATTACTTATATTGTGCCGCAGGCGACGCGACGCGCATTCTGCCATGATCTGGCCATGATGTCGAGATGGGTCTGGGATCTCGTCATCCGGGCCTGGTATGGCAATCACTACGAAGCGGCGAATGCGCTGGGTGCTTGGGACGGAGGTAGCCAAGTCGAAGATAAGGAGACGGAGTGTTTGTGTAAGCACTTTATTTTTTATTTTTTATTTTTTATTTTTTCCCCTTAGGTCAGTCAGTCGCTCCTGCCTCGTGCGTCGCATCGCCGAGTGTACGGCGATGCTGTTTTCGGCTAGATTTTCGTCAACACGAGCCGGCAAGAGCGACTGGCGTCTGGCATGCTCCGGACAGAACCAGCGAGCCTCTTTTTCCGAAAGCGACACAAGGCGGAAGGAAAGACGCCATCGCGGTGCTGCGACGGTCCGGGCTGGCGTGCATCGCGTGCGTGGGGAAGGCCATGGCCCAGGAAGCAAGTATGGCGTTATTCATCGAGACTATAGGACTATGGCCAGCTCACGAAAGGATTCAAAAAGTCTATCGTCTGCTGACAACACAACAGCCTTCCCGTCAGTTGTCCGGCCGTGACGCCGCAAACCGCCGCATCATGTACTGTGGTGTTAGACGGAGAAAAGAAGCACAGGAGGAGGGAAACGCACCTCGCCGCACGAAATGGGCTCGTACTTGGCCGGGTGGTCGTCGTCGACGCAAGTGGGCACGACACTGAGGGTCTCGTTGGGGTTGAAGCCGAAGAAAAAGGGCATGCTGATGCGGTCGTGCTCGCAGAGGTTGAAGACGCGGTGGACGGTGGACTTGATGCGGCCGTTGGACAGGCGCGTCAGAAAGTCGGCCGTGTTGACGACGAGGGTGCCCTCGATGGGCACGGCCTGGAGCCAGCGGCCGTCGACGTCGAGCACCTGCAGGCCGCCGACCATGTCCTGCCACAGCAGCGTGAAGCACTGCAGGTCGGTGTGGGAGCCGATGCCGATGGCGGCGGCGCTGTCGGCGGCGTCGGCGTCTTGCTGCGCGCGGGCGGCGGGCTGGGCCGGGTAAAAGTTGAGGACGGCGTCGGCGCCGGGATACGTGACAACGCTGTCAAAGTAGTCCTCGGGCAGGTCAAGCACGAGCGCAAAGACGCGGATCAGGCGGCGGGCGAGCGTCAGGCAGTGCTGCCAGTAGGCGACAATGTCGCGGCGGAAGCCGGGGAGGTGGCTGGTGGCGTCCCAGATGTACTGCTCGCCGCGGATGTAGGGCCGGACGGCGGGCGGCACGGCGGCGGGGTCCTTGGGCTCGGGGTCGTGCTCGGGCTGGTAGCGGTAGAAGAAGGCCTCCTTGTGGTCGGCGCGCTCGCTCGGGTTGGTGCGGCGCGAGTGGAGGTCGAACCAGCCGTTGAAGAAGCGCGAGTGCGCGGTGGACGCGGGCTCTTTGCGGTCGCGCGGCTGGGCGAAGAAGGCGCGGGCCTGGCGGCTGGCGGCGGCGATGACGGGCTCTGGGATGCCGTGGTTCTTGATGTAGAAGAAGCCGTAGGTCTCGACGGCCGTCTTGACGGCGGCGGCCAGCGCCTGGCGGGCGGCCGCGTCGCCGTACAGCCCGGCCGCGTCGATGACGGGGATCTCGGCAGCCGTGGCGCGGCGCGGCGGCTCTGTCGACACGGTGCGCACGACGTTGCCGTCCAGCGTGCGCAGCTGCAGCTGGTACGTGCCTGGGGTGGTGGTGGTGGTGGTGGTGGTGGTGGACATGACGGGGTTGACGGGGTTGACGGGGCTGACGGGGTTGACGGGGTTGACGGAGGTTGGCCGAGAAGCGGGAAACATGTACGAGACGACTATATAGAACAGACGGCGGGCTGTCTACGTCGCATGCGGATTGTCTGAAGCCGCGGTTCCAAAACAGGCATCGCCGGCGTGTCTGCGCTACGGATGGCGCAATGCCGGGACGTGTGCGTGCTATCGGCTTACAGGTTATTGATTACGAGTACGGTCATGAACAACGCTGTCTTGTTGTCTGACAGCTACTTATACACTGACTGCCTACAGCCCCCCTACTCCAGGAAGTCGCCCTTGCTGCGGATCAGCACGTCGTCGTAGTAGGTCTGGAAGGCGAGCCATCCCTTTTCCGAGGCTGTGTTTTATGTTAGCATGCTCCCGTGACGGAGGGACATCACTGACTCAGCCATGCTCCCTTAACGCGGGACGCTCCCTGGCGCGGGACAGACTCACTCCCGGTCAGCTGGTTGGTGTAGGCGGCGGTCTCGTCGTCGATGATGATCTTGGGGTGGCCGCTGCCGGCGGCGGCGGCGTCGGCCAGCAGCTGCACGTGGCACAGGTTCTCGAGGGCGAGGAACCACCAGGCGGCCTCGTCGGGCGTCTTGCCGACGGTCAGCAGGCCGTGGTTCTGCAGGATGACGGCCTTGTTGGTGGGGCCGAGGGCGGCGGCGATGCGCACGCCCTCGTCGCGGCTGAAGACGACGCCGCCGAAGCTGCGGTAGACGCTGTGCTGCTTGTAGAAGCGCAGGGCGTCCTGGGTGATCATCTCGAGCTCGCGGCCAAAGGCCGAGTAGGCCTTGCCGTAGACCGAGTGCGCGTGCGCGGCCGCGTTGATGTCGGGCCGCGCGCGCAGCAGCGCCGCGTGGATGGCAAAGGCGGCCGGCTGCACGGGCGCGGCGCCCTCGACGACCTCGCCGCGCGGGTTGACGAGCACGAGGTCCGACGCCTTGATGTGGGCAAAGTGCGCGGACAGCGGGTTGAGCCAGAAGTGGTCGGGCCGCAGGGGGTCGCGCACGGAGATGTGGCCGGTGAAGCCCTCGACGTAGCCGTGGTCGGCAAAGACGCGGAAGGCGGCGGCCAGGTGCTGCTTGCGGTAGCGCTGCTCGTCCTCGGGCGAGGCGAAGACGGGCAGCGCGCGCACGGCAAAGGTGCGGCCGTCGCTGCCGTTGCCGAGGCCGCCATACGTCTTGTTGTTATCGGACTGGCCGTCGAGAACGGAGGGAGGCATGGTGGGGGGGGGGGAGGGGGGGAGAGGAGGCAGGAGACAGGTGGGCGAGACGGCGGTAAGGGGGTGGTTGTGTATACATCCGGACGCTCTTATAGCCGGTCGTTGTTCTTGATTTTGTGCCCATCGCCGAGGACGAACCATGGCGTCATGGACATGGCAACAATGTCATATTGTCTGCGTCGAGCGAAGCTGTCGGCGATACGCACTCGGCGTTGCTGAGCCGGGGTTGAAGACGCCATAGTTGGCCGGATGGTGTGCATCCGAAAACAGATTAGCAGAGTTCAGCGCAGTTCAGCGCAGTTCAGCAGAGTTCCAGTTCAGCAGTTTCAGCGCCAGCCAGAGAGCACCACCCACATCGACATGACCTGGAACGTCAAGAAGCACGTGTTGCATCCCCCGCCGCTCGAGGAGCTGGCGGCTGTGCTACAGCAAGGCCTCGCAGAGCACTTTGCGGCCGTGACGGTGGCCGTGGAGGCGACGCCGGACCTGCGGGCGGCGCCGTTTTGTCTGGCGGCGCCGGGGCTCGCGGGCCACGAGCGCATCGGCGACGTGGGCGGCACGCACAACCTGCGGCCGCTGCCGCGGCGCGACCACGTGTACGCGCTGCGCGGGCTGATGGACGCCATGGAGATGGGCGACGGCCAGGTGCTGGGCGCGGGCGCGGGCCCGTTCCACCAGCTCGGCGTCAACACGGAGCTGATGCCGAGCGTGTGCTTTGCGGGCGGCGCGCTCACCAGCGCCACGCGCTACGCCAAGATCGTGCCGGCGACGCCGGCGCACACGACGCGCGACCTGGCGACGCACACGCTGGCGCACGAGTGCGCGCCGCTGCCGGTGCCGGCGCCGCCGGCGACCGCCGACAGCGCGCTGCTGACCAACCTGTACGGCAGCGACGGCGCGCCGGGCCCGGCCCTGCACATTGTGGCGCGCGGCCGCACGGGCGCGCTGGGCTTCACGGCGGCGATCCGCCGGGTGCTGGCGCGGGCGTACGCCGACCCCGTCAGCCTCGGCGGCGTGTTTGTGTTTGCGGCCGGGCGCGCGCGCATCCACGTGATGCCCGACTTCCCCAGCGCGCCGCGGCCGCCCGACGCGCCCGACACCTGGCTCAAGTACTTTGACGTGGCGGCGCCGCTGACGTGCCTGTCGGTGCTGCACGCGCGCGACCCGGGGCTGGCGCTGCACCCGGACCACACGCACTGCTTCTCGGCGCGCGGCGAGGGCGGCCACTTCCACCACGACACGACGCCGGGGGAGGCGGAGTACGAGGGGTACTACAACACGGCCAAGGCCATCTACCGGATCGACGGGCCGGAGGGGGTGTACGAGTGATGTATGTCTATCCAGTGTATACTGTCTAGTATCTAAGCGTACGTCTCCGTCTGTGTAGTATCTAGATTGTATTTCTACAGAGCTCCAAGTACGCACTCTGGTCCTTCGCCCCAGCCTACAGCATAGCATGGCGGGCCGGAGTGTACGAGTAAAAGGCTTATGCTCAAGTGTATGCGTCTAGTATCTGTATGTGCTGTCTATAGTATGTATAGTATGTCTAGAGTTCTAGGTTATGCACTCTATAGTCGAATCCCGGACCCTACAACACATCCTACAGCATGCCTACAGCACATAGCGGTACAGCGGCGAGTTGTCCCCCAGCTCCAGCAGCTCCTGCTCGCTGTAGGTGGCGTAAATCTCCTCCTCGGACAGGGCGTCGCGGGCGTCGTTGGCGCGCTTCCAGGCGGCGCGCAGCACAAAGGTGCAGACGATGGCGTTGAGCAGAAAGGCCAGCGAGATGCCGTAGCCGGTCCAGTAGTTGGGGGCCTGCTTGGCAATGTAGATGTTGGTGCCGACGATGCCGCCCATGTTGCCGACCATGATGCAGGTGGCGATGCCGACGGAGCGGCGCCAGGTGGGCGCGAGGTTGTTGGAGACCCAGGCGACGAGGGTGGCGACGGCGGCAAAGATGCCGCCGGGGATGAAAAAGAGCCAGAAATACACAACGCCCGGGTAGCGCTCCTTGGGCGTGGCCATGACGCCGAGGAAGCCGACGAGGGCGACGGCGTAGGGCCCGACGATAAAGGGCCAGCGCGTGCGGCGGCGGTCGGCGAGCCAGGCCATGGCGACGGTGAAGAGCGCGCCGGTGACGTAGATGGGGATGGTCAGCAGCTGGGCCTTGGCGGCGGTGTAGCCGAGCTCGAGGATGATGGTGGGCGCGGTAAAGGTGAAGCTGTAGGCGGTGATGGTGTTGCCCCAAAAGACAAAGACGGTGAACCAGATGCGCCAGTCGCCCAGCGTGGCCGTGACGTAGCGCCACTGGAAGGGCTCGCGCGTCTGCACGTGGCCGGCGGACGTGCCGGCGTCCTGCTCGAGGCGCCGCCGCAGAAACTGCTTCTCGGCGGGCGTCAGGAAGCCGCACAGCTCGGGGCTGTCGGGCAGCGTCCACGGCAGCAGCACGCCGACGCAGACGGTGAAGATGCCCTCAATAATAAAGATCCAGCGCCAGCCGGCCAGCCCGCCCACGCCGGCCATGAGCTCGAGCGCAAAGCCCAGCAGCCCCGAGATGGCGCCCGACAGCGACGCCGCCACGAAGAGCATGGACACGCGGCGCTGCAGCTCGAAGCGGCAGTACCACTCGCCCAGCAGGTAGGCGGCCGCCGGGAAGAAGCCGGCCTCGCACAGGCCGAGCACGAAGCGCACCGCAATCAGCCCGCCGGCGCTCTGCACGATGCCGTGCAGCGTCATGACCGTGCCCCAGGCGGTCAGCAGCAGGGCCAGCCACCACGAGGGGCGGATCAGCTTGAGGACGATGTTGCTGGGGATCTCAAAGAGGCAGTAGGGGATGAAGAAGATCTGCGAGCGAGCGAGCGAGCGTCAGTGTCAGCAAGCGAACGTCTGTGTCGGCGAGCGTCTGAAGACGACAGAGGACGGGAGAGGCCCCACCATCAGCGCCAGGTTGTACTCGGAGCTCGACAGCCCCAGGTCCTTGTTCATGCCGGCCACCTTGGCGTTGCCAATGTTGCCCTTGTCGACAAAGCAGATGAGGTACAGCAGCACGAGCATGGGCACGAGCCGGTAGTCGACCTTGCGCAGCACGCGCTTCGTCTCGGCGTCGTCGTAGCTGGGCAGGTTGGACGCGTCGAGGCCGGCCACCGGCTTGGCGTCGCCGTCCTCGTCGCGGTCCTCGGCGGTGGTGACCACGGGGACGACGTCGTCGGGGGGAGAGGGGGCGGCGTTGGCGGCACCGGGGCCGCCGGCCGTGGTCTCTTTCTCCGCAGACGCCATGATGGATTTTAGTTGTGGAAAAAAGAAGCACGACAATGACGCTGTTTTATATTCCTGCCGAGCATGCTGCTGCCGAGAAATGCCGCCGAGAGCAATGACGATATGCACTCCCCCGTGGGAGATCCGGGGTACCCCAGAGTCAGGGTCCACTGTCGGCAAACGCCGCAGCTCCACAATCTAGACACGACATGGCACGATACGACAGACACGACACGACACGACATCGTACGACATACAAATGCGACATGTACCTCTGTGCTTGATATGATGACTGATAGATTGATTGCTGTAGTGATGCTGTAGACGATCCTATAGAGGAAAGGGGATTGGCCTGACGTACAGAGAGAGACTGAAGTTTGGCACACACACCCATACACCCTCTCTGTATTTTCCGATTTCCTACCATGTGTACCGCCTGTTTGATGTGATCATTGATCAGTGGATTGTCACTGCTGCAATAGATGCCGTAGAGAGCCCCGGAGACCATACTTCTCACCAGAGAAAAAGAGAGAAGGGGACAGGCCTGAACTATATACAGAGAGGAAGCTTGGACACACACCTACCACCACCACCTACACCACCCCCTCCTTGCGCAGCCCCTCTATGTCCTCTTTGCTGTAGCCGTGCTCGGCCAGGACCTGCTCCGTGTGCTCGCCCAGCTGCGGCGGGTTGCTGCGGATGGAGGGCGGCGTGGCGCCAAACTTGACGGCCGGCGCGATCAGGCGGATGGCGCCGGTCTTGCGCGCGGCAAAGGGCCGCTCGGCGACCATGCGGCGCGCGGCGGTCTGCGGGTGGGCAAACGTGCGCTGCATGTTGTTGATGGGCGCGCAGGGCAGGCCGGAGCCGGCAAAGGCGTCGAGCCAGGCGTCGGTGGAGCGGGCGCGGAAGGCGGCCTCAAAGTAGGGCGCGAGGTCGGCGCGCGCGGCGGAGCGCTTGGGCGCCGTGTCGAAGCGGGCGTCGGCGACGAGGGCGTCGAGGCCGAGCAGGCGGCACAGCTTGGCGTACTGGGCGTCGTTGGTGGCGCCGCACACGAGGAAGCCGTCGGCGGTGCGGAAGGCGTCGTAGGGGTAGATGCTGGGGTGCTGGCAGCCCCAGCGCTCGGCCTCGACGCCCAGGTTGAGCCACGACAGGCCCACGTTGGTCAGCATGCTGAGCTGCGTCTCGAACAGCGACGCGTCGATGCGCTGGCCCTGGCCCGACGCCGCGCGCGCGTGCAGCGCCGCCAGCACGGCGCCGTGCAGGTACAGGCCCGTGGCCATGTCGATCATGCCCAGCCCCGTGCGCACCGGCGGGCCCGTGCGCTCGCCGGTGATGTGCAGCAGGCCGGCCTCGGCGGCCGCGATGGGGTCGTAGCCGCCGCGGTCGCCGTACGGCCCGCCCGGCCCGTAGCCCGAGATGGTCGCGTAGATGACGCCCGGGTTGTGCTGGCGCAGCTGCTCGTAGCCCACGCCCAGGCGGTCCGTCGTGCCCGGCTTAAAGTTCTCCACCACCACGTCGGCCGTCTGCGCCAGCCGCCGCAGCACCGCCTTGCCCGCCGGCTTCTTGAGGTCCAGCGTCAGCGACCGCTTGTTGCGGTTGACCGCCGCAAAGTAGTTGGACATGGGCCCGGCCGCCGCCTGCCACGTCGCCTCCTCGCCGGGCATGCGCCAGTGCCGCGTGTCGTCGCCCGTGCCGCGCGCCTCCACCTTGACCACGTCCGCGCCGTAGTCGGCCAGGATCTGCGTGCAGAACGGCGCCGCCAGCACGCGCGACAGGTCCAGGATGCGCACGCCTTGGAGAGGGCCGGGGGCCGGCGGGGGGTCGTTGCCGGCGGCTTCGGTGGCCAGCCGCCGGATGCACGGCACGGCGTGCGCGGCCCGAGCAGCCGGACGGCGCAGCGGGCCGGCAATGTGGCGAGCAATGTGTCGAGAAGGCATGGTGTGGTGACGAGACGCCCGACCGGCGACACGACGCGATGCGCCTCTTCATATGTCCACGCTGACATCAGCAGTGCAGCGGGACTTGCCGGCGCTGTCCCGTGACGCGGACGACGTCCGACGCTAGTCGGGCGTCTCCGTTGCATCGGCGATCTCCAGCCCTAAGTGGTTACGAGTATAGTCTGTTGTGCACCTGCTTCTGAGTTGCATCTGCATAATCAGAGTTGAACATAGTTGAAGGGTCTTTACAGCACGATTACCTCATCTCCTATAGTACTATGCATAAACAGTCTTATTGTTTCTACAAAAGTACCCTAGTAACTCTTTGGCAGCCCCAGCACCTGCTGGCCAATGTAGTTCTTAATCATCTCGCCGCTGACCGGCGCAATGCGCGACAGCGTGGCCTCGCGCAGGTAGCGCTCGACGTGGTACTCCTTGGCGTAGCCCATGCCGCCGTGCGTCATGATGGCGCGCTCGGCGGCCTTGAAGGCGGCCTCGGACGCCAGGAACTTGGCCGCGTTGGCGTACTCGCCGCCCGCGTAGCCCTCGTCGTACATGCGCGCCGCCAGGTACACCATCAGCCGCGCGCTCTCCAGCTGCATCCAGCACTCGGCCAGCGGGTGCTGGATGCCCTGGTACGCGCCAATGGGCTTGCCAAACACGACGCGCTCGCCCGCGTACTGGCTGGCGCGCCGCAGCGCCGCGAAGCCGATGCCCAGCGCCTCGGCGGCCACCAGCACGCGCTCGGCGTTCATGCCGTGCAGGATCATCTTGAAGCCGGCGCCCTCGGCGTCGGGGCCGCCCACGAGGTCCTCGGCGGGGATCTTCCAGTCCTCGAAAAAGAGCACGTTGGTGTCGACGGCCGCGCGGCCCATCTTGGGGATCTCGGTGATCTTGACGGCCGCGCGGTCCAGGTCCGTGTAGAAGAGCGACAGCCCGCGGCTGGGCTTGTCGACCTGGTCCAGCGGCGTCGTGCGCGCCAGCAGCAGGATCTTCTGCGCCACCTGCGCCGTCGAGATGAAGATCTTGCTGCCCTTGGCCACGTAGTGGTCGCCCGCGCGCCGCGCCGTCGACTGCAGCTTGAGCGTGTCGAGGCCCGTGTTGGGCTCCGTCACGCCAAAGCACGCGCGCTGCTGGCCCTGGATCAGCGGCGGCAGCCAGCGCTGCTTCTGCGCCGCCGTGCCGAACTTGGCCACCGGCTCCAGCCCAAAAATGTTCATGTGCACCGACGACGCCCCGTTCATGCACGCCCCCGACTCGGCAATCGTCTGCAGCATCACCGCCGCCTCGCCGATGCCCAGCGCCGACCCGCCGTACGCCTCCGGCAGGCAGATGCCCAGCCAGCCGTTGCTCGCCAGGTCGTTGTACAGCTCCCACGGGAACGTGTGCTCCGTGTCGTGCTCCATCCAGTACTCGTCGGGGTACTTGGCCGCGATCTTGCCAATCGCCTCGCGCACCGTGCGCTGCGACTCGCTCCACTCGGGCAGGTTGACCGGCAGAAAGTCGTCGGCGCGGCTGTGCACGCGGCGTGCTGCGAGGCGCGGCGTTGCCGTTGTCATTGCCAGGCGCGCGGCCGGCCGGCGCGCCATGCCGGCAGTCAAACGAAAGAGGCTTCCCCGCATGGTGAGAGGTGAGGAGGTGAGGAGGCGAGCGAGAGATGTGGGGTCGAGCCAGAGCAGCACATGCTCGTCTGTCGTCTCTGCTTTTATCTTGTACGAGTAATTGTCTGCCCGTCGACCCCACCGTCATCTTTTTGCGTCCCGGGACCTGCCCGGAGATGCAGGGCGGCCGCGCTAAAATGGCGTGTAAGCCGCGCGCGCTGATTGGCCGGCGGGCATCGGCAATCACCGTTGCGTGCATCGGCTCGGAGATGTGTGGAGAATACGGGCCTGAATAAATCAAAATAAGAGCAAGACGGCGAGACAGCCCTCGACTGCCTCACCACCATGCCTTGCACAGGCTGCCCGGCCCATGTCCGACCCTCCCCGCCGCCTCCAGGCGGCCCTCCGCGCCAGCGTGCCCTTTACCGTCGCCTGCGGGTCGTCCATGGTCGCCACCGTGTGCATCCAGCCCATCGACACGGTCAAGGTGCGCATGCAGCTGATGGACCAGCGCGCCGCCGGCCGGCCGTCGCCGCTGCGCGTCGTGCGCGACATTGTGGGCGCCCGCGGCGGCGTGCTCAACCTGTACCAGGGCCTGTCCGCCGGCCTGCTGCGCCAGCTCGTCTACGGCACCGCGCGCCTCGGCCTCTTTGCCACCTTTGAGCGCCGCCTGCAGCAGCGCGCCGCCGCGCGCGGCGAGCAGCTGACCTTTGCCGGCCGCGCGCTCGCCGGCCTCGCCGCCGGCGCCCTGGCCGCCTTCATCGGCAACCCCACCGAGGTCGCCCTCGTGCGCATGCAGGCCGACGCCATGCGCCCGCCCGCCCTGCGCCGCAACTACTCGTCCGCCTTCAACGCCCTCGCCCGCATCGCCCGCGACGAGGGCCTGCTCGGCCTGTGGAAGGGCGCCTCGCCCACCGTCGTGCGCGCCATGTCCACCAACTTTGGCCAGCTCGCCTTCTTCTCCGAGTCCAAGCACCAGATCGAGGCCCGCTTCGGCCCCGCCGTCTCGCCCGAGCTGCGCACCGCCGCCGCCGCCTTCATCGCCGGCCTCGCCGGCGCCGTCGTCAGCCTGCCCTTTGACTTTGTCAAGACCCGCCTGCAGAACCAGAGCCAGAACCAGGGCCACGGCCAGGCCAACGCCGGCCTGCCGCTCTACAAGGGCACCTTTGACTGCTTCGGCAAGGTCCTGCGCAGCGAGGGGCCCCTGCAGTTCTACCGCGGCTTCTGGCCGTATCTCTTGCGCATCGCGCCGCACTCGTGAGTCGCGGCGCTCTGTTGTCTGTGTCTGTGTCTTTCCGCTAACCCTCCAGAACCATTGCTCTTTTCTTGGCGGACCGCATCAACAGCATGATTTCGCGGTCACAGGGGTGGGCGTGAGGCGGCATGCACAATACTCATAGGAGAAATGGACAGACAATAAACGAAATGGAAAAAGAAGAAGAATAGGAAAAAGAAGAAAAAAAGGTAGAAAAATGTTTATTCTCTTCCAAGTCACCGCGCTTGACATCGGGGCTCGTCAAAAAAGCACACAAGCTTGGCTCACGCAGGATGACCGACTGTTTTTGAAGACCGCCAGTGACTGGATCGCGGTCGAGCGGTGTGAGCAGAGAACATTCTCGTATAGACCTCTGAGCGTACGCACTTCTGCTTACGTAAGCTGTCCTCTCACTTACAATAAGCTCAACGCTAAAGTTTACACTAGGGCTTAGCGTGATATTTACACTACCTACTTGTAGAGGACTGCGATTTCGTTTTCTTTCACAGATTCCGCAGCCACCAGACACGCCGACCGACCAAATGACGTCCACAGAGGTCGCGCGCGAGAACCAGCGCGCGAAGGAGGCCGTCGTGGCAGCACTCGGCCAAGCGCTCGACCAAGACCCGGCCGCCGACCTGGCGACCGTCCTCAGAATCCTGGCGCGCGAGTACGCACGGGCCCGGCGGCAACGAGATGCGTCGCCCGAGGCGGCAGGCGGCAGCACGGCGCCGTCGGGGCCCGACCGCGAGACGAGCGCGCAGGAGTCGTTTCTGCTCAGCGACAGCAGCATCCGCGTGGACCGCAGCATCGACCCGCGCGTCCTCGATCTTGTGTGGCCGGACGCACGCCACCACCGTGAAGCGCTGCCGTCTTTCTCCGCCGAGCACGGCCGCTCGGCCGCCGCGTTTGCCGCCGGCCTGAACGCGGCCCTGAAACGGGGCGAGACGCTTTGGTCGCTGCACGAGACGGCCGTCGTCGCTCTGGGCCCAGGCGTGGTCGTCAAGATCGGAAGCTCGCTGGACGAAGACGGCATCACGAACCTTGACTACGTCAACGCGTCGTGCCCGTCGGTGCCCGTGCCTGCTGTGCTGGGGGCAGCCTCCTGCGAAAGACGGTCATACGTGTTCATGTCCAGAGGGCGCGGCGTGACGCTGGAGGCCCTGTGGCCCGACCTCACGGTGCACGACAAGCGCGACGTGCAGGGCCAGCTCAACCAGATCTTCCACGACCTTCGGCGCGGGCCCGCAGCCTCGGGCGCCACGCCGCCGCGCGCACCGCACATTGGCAGCTTCACGTCTGCCGTCTGCAAGGACACGCGGCGCATGCAGCGCGTCAGCCCGGTCCCGCTTGTCGACGAGCGCGCCTTCAACGACTTTCTCGTGACAGCGCCGCCACGGCGGTCCACGCCCGCAAGCATCCGCATGCTGCGGCCCGTGATGCGCGACGACCACGCCCTTGTCATGACGCACGCGGACCTGCACCCCCGCAACATCATGGCCGCGTGGACGGAGCCGGCAGAGCCAGGGCAGGCAAGGCGATGCATCGTGACCTGCATCCTCGACTGGGAAATGGCCGGCTGGTACCCGGCGTACTGGGAGTTTGTCAAGGCCATGTGCAACGCCGCACCGCGGGGGCCGCTCGTTGACTGGCCCGAGTATTTACCTGTGCAGGCGATCGAAGAGTGGCCCGTCGAGTACGCGCTCGACAGCCTCATCGGCAGGTGGCTGGGGTAAAGCAGAGCAGGCTCTTCGTTTTAAGGAATGGAGTTTACTTTTGTCTTTCGCATTTTCGGCTATTAATGTTCTTGTTTGTTTGGTGTTTTTATTGTTTAATTTTAATTGTTTGATTTTATTGTTTGAATTGTCTTGTTGTTTTTTATATCAAATTACAAGATGTAATGTGAATACGATGGATTGTAATGACAAAGAGACAGAGGACGAAACGAGTCCTCTTCTTTGCTCCTTCATTCATGACCACGAAGGGTGTCAATATCATCTTGTAAGCCCGTATAGCATCGACTTACACCACGAGCAGATCACGGCGTGTTAGATACATCGCTCTCGATCACGTGTAAGCGTTTCTCGTGATTAGTCAGCACCGATGAAAATGTCACCGCAACTGTACGCTGCTGCCCACCATCCTCCAACATTTCCAACATGATAACCACAGCATCCACAGACAACGGCTTTGGCGCCACGCACGTCGTCGAGCCCCGAGCTGGCCACCCGCACACCCACACCGCCGTCCTCCTGCACGGCCGGGGCAGCACGGGCGAGGAGTTTGCCGAGGAGCTGTTTGAGATGGTTCTCTCGCACGACACGGGCCACGGCGAGCGGCTGACGCTCGCGGACAGGCTGCCCACCTGGCGGTGGGTCTTCCCCTCGTCGCCCAGCACCTGGAACGCCACGTTTGCCGAGTGGATGCCGGCCTGGTTCGAGGCGCACTCGCTGGCCGACCCCACGGCGCGGCAGGACCTGCAGCCGCCGGGGCTGCGGGCGTCGGCGCAGCACGTCGCGCAGGTCGTCGACGCGGAGGCCAGGATGCTGCAGGCAGCCGGCCACGCCGACGACGCGCGCGCCCGTGTCGTCCTCGGCGGCATCAGCCTGGGCGGCGCGGTCGCGCTGTGGACGCTCCTGGGCACGGCGACGCCGGAGCAGCCGCTGGGCGGCTTGGCCGTGGCCAGCACGTGGCTGCCGCTTGCCAAAGAGGTCGAGGCGTGTCTGGCGGCGGCGGACGCAGCCCCTGCAGAGGGGGACGAATGGCAATTTGTGCGGGACAGCATCGAGCCTCTCCGTCTGCACCTGCAGCAGCAGAGGAGCAGCCCCACCCCGGCGTCGGTCTTGCAGACGCCCGTGTTTGTGGGGCACGGACGGGACGATGCCTATGTCGATGTTGCGCTGGGGCAGCAAGTACGGCGCGTTCTGGCCGGCGTTGGATTCGCGGTCGAGTGGCACGAGTACGAGGGCGCCGAGCAGCAAGGCCACTGGATCAAGGAGCCGGAAGAGATGGACGACCTTGCAAGGTTTTTGTGGAGTCGTAGTCTGTAAAGTCAAAGGACATTCTCAGAGTGTATTTTTGCTATACAGATGTATCGTTTCACAGCGTCAAGAAAAGGATGCCTTCTGGACGCTCTAGAATCCGATTCCCTCAATAGTGGTCCTCCACCGACAGCGTGCCCGTCTTGGTGATGAGAAACTCGTTGACGGCCACGTCCTTGCCGCTCTCCTTGCCGACGCCGCTGTCCTTGATGCCGCCAAACGGCGCCTCGGTCGCGGACGCGTTGCCCGTGTTGAGCCCGATCATGCCGGCCTCGAGCGCCTCAAACATGCGCCACAGGCGGTCGACGTTCTTGGTGAAGACGTAGCTGGCGAGCCCCATGCTGGTGTTGTTGGCGCGCTGCACGGCCTCGGCCTCCGTGTCAAACACGGAGATGCCCAGGACCGGCGCAAAGACCTCCTCCTGCGCCATGGCCATGCTGTCGGTGACGCCCGTGAGCACCGTGGGCGCCATAAAGTAGCCGGCGCCGTCGTCGCTCTCGCTCTGGCGCACGCCGGCGCCGAGCACGGGCGTGGCGCCGGCGGCCACGGCGTCGCGGAACAGCTGCTCGGCCTTGTCGAGGCCGCGCGGCGTCGTGACGGGCCCCAGCGTGGTGTCGGGGGCCAGACCGTGGCCCAGGCGCAGCGTCTGCGTGTCGGCGACGACGCGGGCCACAAAGGCGTCGTGGATGCCGCGCTGCACGTACACGCGGTTGGCCGAGACGCAGGCCTGGCCGGCGTGGCGCCACTTGAGCGCCTGCAGCTGGGCGACGGCCTGGTCGAGGCTGGCGTCGTCAAAGACGATAAAGGGGCAGTTGCCGCCGAGCTCGAGCGTGCACTTTTTGAGGTTGCGCGCGCACAGGCCCGACACGATCTTGCCCACGCGCGTGCTGCCGGTAAACGTCACCTTCTTGACCAGCGGGTGCAGGCACAGCGCCTCGGCCACGGCCGGCGTGTTGTCGAGCGTCGTGCTCAGCACGCTGAGCGCGCCCGGCGGGAAGCCGGCGCGCCGCGCCAGGTGGGCCAGGCACAGCGCCGTCACCGGCGTCTCGGGCGACGTCTTGACCACCATGGTGCAGCCGGCCGCCAGCGCGGCGCCCGCCTTGCGCAGCACCAGCGCCAGCGGAAAGTTCCACGGCACCAGCGCCACCGCCGGGCCGATGGGCTGCTTGATGACCAGGGCGCGCCGCCCGGGCTGCGCCGAGTGCAGCGTCGCGCCCTGCACGCGGTCCGCCTCGCCCGTGAACCACCACGTAAAGGTCGTGCCGTAGTCGACCTCGCCGTACGCCTCCGCCAGCGGCTTGCCCGTCTCCAGCACCAGCAGGCGCGCCAGGTCGTCGCGCGCCGCCACGATCAGCTGGTGCCACGCGCCCAGCGTCTGCGCCCGCCGGCGCGGCGTCCACTGCGCGTAGCCCTGGAACGCCGCGTGCGCCGCCGCCACGGCCGCCTCGACGTCGGCGGGCGCGCTGTCGGCGCACGACGCCCACGCCTTGCCGGTGCCGGGGTCGACGACGTCGAAGCGCTTGCCCGAGACCGCCGGCGTCCACGCACCGTTGACAAAGTTGTCGGTGCCGAGGAGCTCGGGGTCGTTGAGCGTGAACGGGAGGCTTGCTGCGGCCATTGTGGGAGGGTGATCGAGGGACAAAGAGGCGAGCTCACGAGCAGATGAGAAAACGGTAAACGCCACGATGGACAGGACGGCCGTTCTCGCACCTGTGCGGAGAAGCGAATCTCTGTCTGGTTGCCTCGTTTAGCGCTGCTTGGCAGTGGCACAGTCCGGCCTGCCAAAAAGCCGGGATGTGTCGTCTGCCGGCCGGGCAACGCCGGCAGTTGCACTGAGTGGAAAATGGCGTGGAAACGTTCTGGCTTTAAATTTTATATTATTTTTCCAAAGAATGGCGTGGAAGCGTTCTGGCTTCTTCAATCTTTATATTGTTTTTCCATTTCCGGAGCAATGCAATTATTTAACGCCGTACATCAAAGCACGCCTACCCCCTTCGGAGGGGCCATCTTCTCCGGGCCCTCCATGTGGACAACGTCGGTCCTCTTCAGAAAATCGTCGAGCTCCTTGCGCTGGGCCTCGGAAATGTCGTTGACGTGCACGGCGACGTCGTCGCCGTAGCGCTCGGCCACCTCCTCGAGCGACAGGCGCGCGGTCTCGGGAAAGTACAGGTAGACAATGGGAATGAAGACGATGCACCACACGATGATGACGAGGTAGTACTTCCAGCCAATGTGCACAAAGCCAATGGGCGCCGTCTGCAGCAGGATGAGCGTGGCGGCAAACTGGCCAAAGAGCGAGAAGCCCATGCCAATGGGCCGGATCTCGGTGGGAAAGGTCTCGGACACCCACAGGTACATGGTGGTGTCGCAGAACGTGCCCTGGAAGGTGAGGTAGAAAAAGACAAAAAAGACGCCGGCCGCGTTGCCGGCCTTGTTGTCCGTGCCGGCGTAGCGGGCGATGCAGGCGGCCAGGCCGCTCGTGGTGATGAGGCAGCCAAACAGGCCAAACAGAAACATGCCGCGGCGCGAGTTGACGCGGTCGTGCAGCCAGGCGCCAAAGGGGTTGTACAGGAGGCCGGCCGTGGTCAGCCACAGCGCCGACAGCAGCAGCGGCATGGAGCCCGTCTGGCCCAGGTTGTTGTACAGCAGCACGGCGTAGTTGTTGATGACGAGCACGCCGGCAAACTCGGCGCCCCACTGGATCAAAAAGCCCACGAGCATGCGCTTGCGGTAGCTCTTCTTGCGCACCACGGCCGTCCACGGCCCGTAGCCCGTGGCCTTGAGCTTGGCGGCGTCCAGCGCAATCTGCATCTTGGCCTGGTACAGCTCCTCCTTGGCCAGCACGTGGTCGGGGTCCGCGGGGTCCGCGCGCAGCGTGCGCAGCACCGCCCAGGCCTCCTCGACGCGGCCCTGCTGCAGCAGCCAGCGCGGCGAGTAGGGGATCCAGAGCGACGTGACCAGCAGGATCAGCGGCGCAAAGCACTGCATCGACAGCGGGAAGCGCCAGGCAAACGCCGCGTTGACGTCGGTGGCAAAGTAGCAGGCGTAGCCCAGCCAGGCGCTCAGCATGTAGCCAAACACGAGGAAGATGGCGTGGTGGCCCACGAGCCAGCCGCGCTTGTCGGGCGGCGCCAGCTCGCTCATGTACATGGGGCACACGGTGACGAGCAGGCCGATGCCGATGCCGCAGAAGACGCGGCCCACGTGGAACATGGCCAGGTTGGCCGCGCCGCCCTGCAGCGCGCCGCCGAGCAGCGCCCAGAACGCGCCCAGCTGGATGCAGCGCTTGCGGCCCAGCGCCGTGGCGCCCCACATGACAAAGAGCGAGCCGACGGCGCCGCCGGCGCTGTACAGGCCGTTGGCCGTGGAGATGGCGTGGGTCGTGGTGGTGGCGTAGCCCGGCTCGCCGTCCTGCGGCAGGTGGAAGAACTCGTACCAGCCCGGCTGGCCAATGGTCGAGCCGATGATGGACGACGAGTAGCCGTACGTCTGGAATGTCAGCGGCCAACCGTCTGTATGGCGCGTGGCCGTTTTGCTTACCAGAGAGCCAAAGGCAACCGCGACCGTGACAAGACGGTTGTACGCGTTGGTCTTGTGGCCCGGGCCGGCAACCGTGATGCCCATTGTGGAAGGCGCGTGGTGTCCAAGGAAGGTGCGATGGTGAAGTGTGGCCGTGTGAACAGACTGTCCTGGTCGCAGTGCAGACACGACAGACTGTTGTTGATCGCAGTACAGAGACGACACAGTCACAGGAAGGTCACAGGAAGTGTCACAGGAAGATAAAAGACAAGGCAGTAAAGGGTGAGTGATAAGGGATGAGTGTCAATATATACGAGTCTGTGTCGAGTACCCGAGGAAGGAGCGAGGGACGACATCAGGCGCACAAAAAAAAAAAAAAGAGAAGCTAGAGCTGGGTTTGGATTTATGGGAAAAAAACTCGAGCGTCAGCTTGTCTGGGGCCCCATTACCCCGGATTGAGACAGGGAGGGACGCACAGCAATCCAAACCAGGAAACAAGGGAGAGGAGCCGAGCAACGGCTGCAGCGAAATATGCGTGGGGAAGGGCGACACTAAGCTCAAAGTGCTGTCGCGCTGAGGCACGGGGACGGAGGTGCCACCGACGAACTGGTGGCCTCGTGCACTGTCCGGCGGAGCGTGCCATCATGATGAAAGATGGTGGGGATCTGCTTTTTTTTCTGCGGGGAACAAAGCTCGTCACACGTCCTCAGCAGGTGGCACGCGAGCAACAGCCGGGGAAGGAAAACAGTACGCGCAAGCGAAGGGGGAGAGGACGCGGCGGACTGGGGCTTTCTTCCCCGTGTTTTCTGGGCACGTCAAACTCGGAGGCAGGCTTTGATTCTTCCGTTTTGAGTGCTAGCATTCTTCCGAGGCCAAGGACCAGATTTGCAGAAGATTAACAAAACAAACAGAACTTTGACAAGCAGTGCGTTTCTTCTTGGTCTCTACCGCAGCCTGCACCACGATGGGCTCGCTGCACTCTGCTCCGGAGCCGGCCAGCGCCGAGGACGAGCAGACCACGGCTGTCGCCGTCTCGACGCAACGCAACCTCCACGACCTCACATACGACGAGCTCCCCGACAAGCGGCGCGTGTGGCCTGGGGCGCCCGGCTCGCGCGCCGAGGGCCTGGGCCGGCTGTGCCTGCTGACGCCCGAGGTAGTGGCGGCGGCGGCGCGGTCGTGCATCCGCACGGGCCAGCGCGTGGCGCTCAACTGGGACCTGACGAAGCTGGACGTGGCCAACTTCCACCGGGCGCCGACGCAGCACCACATCACGTCGCTGCTGGGCGGCGCGGGCTTTGACGACGTGTACATTTTCAACCCGCAGCAGTCGTCGCAGTGGGACGGGCTGCGGCACTTTTCGGCGCCGTGCGCAGACCCGAACTCCTCGGAGCGGGTGTTTTACGGCGGCGTGACGCGCGACGAGATTGCGGACCGCAGCAACACGCGCATCGGCATGCAGCACTGGGCGCAGGAGGGCATCGTGGGCCGCGGCGTGCTGCTCGACTACGTCGAGTACGCGCGCACGCACCTGCCGGGGCTGGCGTACAAGGCGCTGAGCAGCCACGCGGTGCCGCTGTCGGTGGTCGAGGACATGGCGCGCGTGCAGGGCGTGACGTTCCGGCGCGGCGACATTCTGTTTGTGCGCATCGGGCTGACGCGCGAGTGGGACGAGGCCATGACGCCGGCCGACAAGCTGGCGTACGCGCAGAGCGCGAGCCCGCAGCACGCGGGCCTCGAGGGCACGGAGGAGATGCTGCGGTGGATCTGGGACACGGGCTTTGCGGCCGTGGCCGGCGACGCCGTGTCGTTTGAGGTGTATCCGCCGCAGAAGGCGTACGCGCGGCCCGGCGGGCAGCCCAGCGTGCCCGGCGTGTTCATGCACGAGTACCTGCTGCCGGCGTGGGGCATCCCCGTGGGCGAGCTGTTTGACCTCGAGGCGCTGAGCCGCATGTGCCGGCAGCTCGGGCGCTGGACGTTTTTCGTGACGAGCGCGCCGCTCAACATGCCGGGCGGCGTCAGCAGCCCGCCCAACTGCCTGGCCATTTTCTAGGGTGGCGTGGGGGGGGGTGGAGGGGGGGGGGGAGCGGCAGTGTCTAGCTATATCATTCATCATTCACTGTATGCGTCCGCCGCCATGCTCTCAAAGCTCTGCAGGATCTTGGTGAACTTGTCGGCGAGCCCCCAGCACCGCAGGCGCTGCAGCATGGCCTGGGCGTCGCGGCTGATGGCCAGCGCGGCGCCGTCGGCAAACAGGTTGGGCACGGAGCCGATGGCCGCGGGCCCGCCGTGGGCGATCCAGTTGTCGACGTCGCGCGTGCTGGCGATGCGGTGCGACGGGACGTCGAGCTGGATGGGCGCGGCGAGGTGCGGCGCGGCGACGACGCCGACGACGCCGAAGCGGTGGCTGCCCGGACAGTAGGCGGCAAAGACGATGAGAAAGGTGTAGCCCATAAACAGGCGCAGGATCTCGCAGGGCGCCGAGACGAGGTAGTCGTTGGCGACGGCGACGATCTGCGCGGCGTGGTAGGCGAGGCGGCGGGCCTCGCGGGGGTCGCGCGAGAGCGTGGCCACGAGCCGGCGCCGGGCCATGTGGATGCCCTTGTGGTGGTGCGGGCGCCGGCTGCTGCGGGCGCCGAGGGCGACAGTGTTGCGCACAATGTAGAGCATGACGTCGAGCACGTCGTGGGCCGTGTAGAGGTGCGAGTAGTGGCCGATGAGGCTGGCAATGTTGTAGCTGATCAGGTCGGCCACCGTGGCCGGCTGGTCCATGGACACGAGCAGCCGGTCGAGCGCGCGCAGCAGCCGCGCCTTGCTGGCGGCGTGCGCCGTCGACAGCGACGGCATGCCAAAGTACGCCGGCGTCGACAGCGTCTCGAGCTGCTTGAGGTCCCACAGCAGCCGCCCAATGACCTGCGCGCACAGCCGCTTGCCCCAGAACGACACCGGGGGGAGCGCGGGGGCAATGTTCCCGTCCGTCCCGGCATGGGTGCCGCTGTCGTCAAGGCCAGCCTCGTTGCCGTCCCCCGCCGCCCCCCCATCCCCCAGGGCCCCCTGGAGGACGAGCGAGACGGGCGCGCCCTGCGCGTCCGGGTGCAGCCGCGTGCGCAGCGCGGCCCAGGCCGTGGCCGACGGCGCGTCCCACAGCGTCTCGGCACAGGGCAGGCGCGACGGCAGCTCGCTCAGGTCGACGGCGCCGCGCCGGCCCGTCAGCGTGCACAGGCTGCAGTCGTACTCAAAGGACGACCAGGCCGTCCGCTTCTCGCGCTCGCGCCGCACCCACGCCAGCCACTGCTCGTGCTGCGCCGCGGGGTCCGCGGGCAGCGGCTGCGCGGCGGCGGCGGCAGCCGTGCCTCTGTCGAGCATGCTCTGCTCGGCCTCCTGCCTCTTCTGCCCCTGCTCGAGCTTGTCCTCGAGGCTCAGCCGCGTGGTCAGGCAGCCCATGCCGCGCAGGCCGCCCACCAGGATGCCGCGCGTGCGGTCGGCGTTCTGGTACAGCTGCCGGTTGCCCGAGCCCAGCGAGTAGATCTGGTGCACGCACAGCGCGCTCAGGTACGCAATGTCGCGGTAGTTGGCGCTGTCCGACGAGCCCAGCCACGCAATCATGGGCATGCACAGGTCGCTGATCGGCCCCGCCAGGCTGGCCACGCCCGCGTCGTCCGACAGCAGGCTGCCCACGCACGCCATGGCCGACACCAGCACGGGCGGGCACGCCCCCAGGTCCCACGTCGGCACGTGCAGCAGCGGCAGGATCGGCTGGAACCTGGCCACGTACGTGTCGACGAGGCGCTGCAGCAGCCGGGCCGCCTGCGCCATGCCGGCGTCCACGGACATGGGCGTGACCACGCCGGCGCCGTGGAGGCCGTCTTCTTGCCGTGGCTGGGCGTCGCCGTCGCCGTCGCCGTCGCCGTCGTCGCCGGCATCGGCCGCCGGAGGCACCCGCGTGTCCGACAGCAGCGCCACGAGGTTGGCCAGGACCGTCTTGTTCGGCGGCGTCGAGTTGCACGACTGCATGAGCGTGTTGTGCAGCACCTGCCGCAGCGGCGGCAGCGAGTACCGCGAGCACCGGTGCGGCGACACGTCGTGCGCCGTGTCCTCAAACGGCCACGGCAGGACAGGCGTCGAGGCCTGCGGTGCCGCGCCGGACGCCGCAGCCGCTCCAGGGCCGCTGTAGCTGGGCGTTGGATTGGCGTAGGCAGCAAACTGTGGGCGGTCCACAGGCGGTGGCTGGTGTTGAGGCAGTGGCTGGGGCTGCTGGAGAGGCTGGTACGGCAGGCCCGGGTCCATGTCCAAGCCCGCGCCGTCGCCCGCGCCAAAAACGTCGGGCACGTCAAAGTCCAGCCAGTCGAGGCCGGCCGTGCGAAAGTCGAGCTGCCCGGCCGCCGACAGCGAGGCCACAAACGGCGTCGTGTCCGCCGCAAGGTAGTACTCGTCGGAAAAGGCGGGGCTGCAGCCGGTCGTGCCGCTGCCGCTGCCGCTGCTGTCGAGGAACGCCGGGTTCGGATGGCCATATCCCGCGCTGCCAAAGACCAGCGGCGTGTCTTGCTGCGCCGCGAGACCCACGCCGGGCGTGTACGCGGCCAGCACGGCGTCTGGCTTCTTCTCCGCTGTGGGCGCCGGCGCCGCACTCGCACGCACGGCACTGGCAGCCGCCGGCGCCGCACTCGGGTACCGGCAGACGGCGCCGCCGGCCGCACAGAGCCGGCAGGGCTGCTGGCGGTCGCACTTGCGGCGCAGGTGCACGCAGCGGTAGCACGACTTTTGCGCGGCCTTGGGCTGCGGGCCGGGGTCGACGCCGTGCGCCGTCCGCAGGTGCCGCAGCAGCACGTCGTTGCGCCCAAACGTCTTGCCGCAGCGGCTGCACGGCAGCGCCAGCCGGCCTTCGGGCGGCAGGTGCGTGCGGTAGTGGCGGTCGTGGTGGCTCGGGCGCGAGAACTGCCGGCTGCACACGGCGCACTTGAGCGAGGCGGAGGCGGGGCCGGAGCCGGAGCCGGAGGCCGTGGAGGCGCGCTGCTTCCTTGCTTTTGTCTGTTTTGTCAGCGGGCGCAAGGGGTGAGGCATGGGGGGGGCATCGTACGGCAGGCATCTTGGGGACGGAGGTGCTGTGAGAAGGGCTCCGAGACACGCAGACGTGGACGGAAACCTAGTCGACGCTCAAGAGCGAGAATGCCGCATCGTGAAGTCGTAGAGAGTGCGAAAATCTCGACAACAGCGAGAGGCGAAAGAGCAAACGACAAGGGACCAAAGGCCCAACGCCGCGCTAGCGCAGCGCTTGCCAAAGTGCGGAGAAGCGGGGCGACTGCCAGAAGCCAGGTGTAATATTACTCGTATGCTGCAGGTACTGCAGTGCGTTGCGTTGAGGTCGCATTTGGCTCGTTTACAGTGGTTTGCTCCTTCCCTGTGCTGTGCGCTGTGTGCACTAAACGGGATCACCCGCAGCGTGCCTTCCGTACGGCCGCATCGCACCTTCCGAGACTTTTATACTCGAGACCGTAGAGAATGCCATTCGTATCTATATACATCATGCCAGCAGCTTTTTCAGCTCCGCGCACACCGCGTCGCCGACGGCGCGCGTCGTCGCCGTGCCGCCCAGGTCGGCGGTGCGGATCTCGAGGCCGCCGGCCGCCTTCTCCTCGAGCACCACCGACACGGCCTGCTCAATGGCGTCGGCCTCGGCGGCCAGCAGAAACGAGTAGCGCAGCATCATGGCCACGCTGAGGATCTGCGCCACGGGGTTCACGACGCCCTGGCCCGAGATGTCGGGCGCGCTGCCGTGCACGGGCTCGTAGATGCCGTTGCAGCGGGCGGCGCCGCCGGGCACGGCCGAGATGCTGGCGCTGGGCAGCACGCCCAGCGTGCCCGTGATGCCGCCGGCCAGGTCCGACAAGATGTCGCCAAACGTGTTGTCCGTGTGGATGACGCCGTTGAAGCGCGTCGGCTGCGCCACCATGAGCATGGCCATGCTGTCGGCCAGCTGGTGGCCGAGCTCAATGTCGCCGTACGCGGGCGCGCCCAGCACGCGCTGCGTCACCGTGCGCCACAGCCGGCTGTTGGCCAGCACGTTGTACTTGTCGGCGCTCCACACCTTGGCCGGCGTGCCCCGGTCGCCGGGGCGGCCCATCAGCCGCGCCACGGCCGCGCTGACGTGCGCCAGGCGCTCAATCTCGGCCGCCCGGTACTCCCACAGGTCCGAGGCCACGTCGGCCTCCTCGCGCTTCGCGCCAAAGTACGCGCCGCCGCAGTTCTCGCGCACCACCACAAAGTGCGTGCCCGCCACGCGCGCCTCCTTGATCGGCGACTGCTTGACCAGCGACGGCGCGTAGAACGCGCACGGCCGGATGTTGGCAAACGCGTCCAGCCGCTGCCGCAGCGCCAGCAGCCCCGACTCGGGCGTCGGCACCGCGCCCGCCCACTCCGGGCCGCCAATGCTGCCAAACAGCACCGCGTCGCTGGCCGCCGCCTTGGCCAGCACCGCCTCCGTGATGGGCACGCCGTGCCGGTCGATGCTGGCGCCGCCCGCGAGGTCAAAGTCGCGCTCAAACACGAGCCCCGGCCGGCTGGCCTCGACCACGTCCAGCACCTTGAGGGCCTCGGCCACCACCTCGGGGCCGACGTGGTCGCCCGGCAGGACGAGGAGCTTAAAGTGCTGCGCCATGTGTGTGCTGTCGTCCGGTGTGTCGGTGATGCAAACCAGGACCTCGGTGGTGCAAAATAGAAAACCACGGCGAAGTCGTGTTTTAGGTGGTGTATTGAGAGGCCCGCCTCTCCGAGCTCGGACGACGCAGCGTAACGCGGGCGTTTAAAAGTGGAGGATCTCCATGTCAGGGCAGGTGGTACGGTCCGCGGACTGTCTGCGGTGCGGGGAACACTAAAGCAGAACAACGGCCAGAGGGCGGCATGGCCGCTCTCGTCGGATTTCCAGGCACCCGCTGAATGCAGTCTTCTTCCATAGACGTCTCCTCCTCTGTCACCACTTTCCTGCCCTCACGCATCTTCTCTCCGCAATGTCTCGTCTCCAGGGAAAGGTCGCCATCGTCACCGGCGCCGCCTCCGGCTTTGGCAAGGGCATCGCCGCCAAGTTCGTCGCCGAGGGCGCCAACGTCATCATTGCCGACCTGGCGGCCGAGGCCGGCGAGGCGGCGGCGGCCGAGCTCGGCAGCGCGGCCGTCTTCAGCCGGGGCGACGTCACCAAGCCCGCCGACTGGGCGGCGCTGCTCCAGCTCGCCGTCGACCGCTTCGGCGGCCTCGACATTGTCGTCAACAACGCCGGCGCCACCTACGCCAACAAGCCGACCGAGGACGTGACCGAGCGCGACTTTGACCTCGTCTTCAACGTCAACGTCAAGTCCGTCTACATATCCACCCACGTGCTGCTGCCCTACTTCCTCGCCAACAAGCGCCCCGGCAACTTTGTCCAGGTCGCGTCCACCGCCGGCATCCGGCCCCGGCCCCGCCTCACCTGGTACAACGCCTCCAAGGCCGCCGTCATCAACGCCACCAAGACCCTGGCCGTCGAGTACGGCCCCCACAACATCCGCTTCAACGCCGTGTCCCCGGTCGTCGGCAGCACCGGCATGACCCATCTGTTCATCGGCAAGCCCGACACCGCCGAGAACCGTGCCGGCTTCGTGTCCACAATCCCCCTGGGCCGTCCGTCGACGCCGAGCGACATTGCCAACGCATGCTGCTACCTGGCCAGCGACGAGGCCGCCTTTATCACCGGCGTCAACATTGAAGTGGACGGAGGCCGCTGTGTGTAACGGATGTGCAGGATTGTCATGAAGAAAGATGCGCTGGTAGAGTGCATATTGTTGTTCGCCCACTGTGAGTTATGCTTTTAGACTGGGCTATTACGCCGGTACCTTTTTTTCCAAAAAAGTGTGAACATTGAATGGAAAAAGATCACCTTTTCAGCTCTTAGCAATTTTAGCATTTGAATAAATCTAGCGTCAGTTTAAAACCCACAAGGCTGGCTGCGAGGTGCACGTGGTGCTATCCGGGGATGCTTGTGGCTGGCTCAGATCGTCTCCTTCCGGCCTATTCTACGTGATTCCTCTTTCGGATACCGATGCGTGCGACATAAGCCTGTTGCCAACCCCTGCCATACGGGGCTTCTGTTGGTCTTGCCTATTATAAGTCTGCGTCTGAAAGCTCCTATGTTATACCAGTAATGATGTGCACGTGTCCGACGGCAGGGTGCAGAGGTACGAAGACTGTCAGAGTATAAAGCTGGGCGAGGCCCGGACAGAGAGCTCTCTCGACCACCCCACCCCTGCCGCCTCCCCTTCTTTCCGCACAATGTCCTCGCTCACAAAGGCCCTTCTTGTGGCCGCCATGGCGCTGCCCGGGGCCCGCGCCTCGTCCGACGGCCCCATGGTGCCCAACTACGAAGTCCACCTGCAGCTGGATCCCACAGCCGTGCTCGACACAAACTACCGCCTCGTCTCGGCCGTCACCGACGAGTTTGCCATGCCCACCACGGTCACCAAGGAGAACGTGCAGTTTGTCGACACGGTCGACGAGGCGCTGTACGCCCAGGGCTGGAGCTGCCGCATCCGCAACATTGAGAACGAGAGCGGCTTCGACCTGACCTACAAGTGGCGCCTCGCCATTGCGGACGGCGACATTACCGGCGCCCTCAACACGGCCTACGCCGACGGGTGGAACGCGGGCCAGGGCAACTACAAGGCCCAGGTCGACTGGTACCTCGACGCCCAGGAGCTGTCCATCTCGCGCGACTACACGGCCTCGTCCAGCGGCTACAGCGGCACCGCCGACCCGACCGAGAAGGACGCGCGCTCGATGCTGATTGACAACGCCCCCGGCCGCTTCGACGACTGGGTCTCGAGCGGCTGGGGCACCGGCGAGCTGGCCTCGGGCGTCGTCTTCGGGCCCGTGCTCTCCAAGGTCAGCACCGGCACCTGGAACGACGTCGACATTGATATTGGCGTCTGGCCCATTGAAAACGCGGCCGGAACCGGCATCGACTATCTGGTCGAGGCCTCCTTCAAGACGGACAACTACACCTTTGCGTCGACGGGCCGGACCCAGCTCCAGGACCTGCTGACGTCCAAGGGCTGGTTCCTCGACGCCAGCAACTCCAAGGAGGCGCTCATCCTGGCCAACTACCACCCGACATCGTAGGCGGTGTGCGACGGCGTGGTCGGGGTTGTGGTGTTGGTGCTCTTTGAAAAGGAAGGTGCGAGGGACGACTCGCGGGAGTACCCGAAATCAGCAAGAAACGAGTCCCGCGTAGTCTCTTTGACTAAACTCGGCACGAGAAATGTAAATACAATGAATTTAAGGGCGCAATATAACATATGCCACTAACATAAAACGCTGTTGGCGAAAACGTGCTGGCCGAAGCCGTGGGTTTTTAACCTACTGTCCGCATTAGGCGGGTGGATAAGTACAGTCATGAACAACAATTGGAACAGCAGGGTGGGAGAGATGAGTATTTATTTTCAGGGTAGACAAAGGGAATATCCAAACGAGTGTGGGCTTGACAAAGGAAACTACAAAAGAGCGGACGAGGCGCGTTGCACCTCGGAAGTGTGAAATGAAATAGCGAGCAGGCCAGCTGCTCGTCTACGATATCATCTACAGGTCGTTGTCGTTTACATACGTGTATGCTTACCAGCACTCCTGGCATGTGTAGTAGGAGGCCACCGAGTCGCGGTCGCTGCCGCAGGAAGAGTGGCTGCGGTCGTGGTCAGGTCAGAGTGTCCGTGGCGGCGGCTACGAGAGGACGAGCTGTGGGAGCTGTGGGAGCTGTGGGAGCTGTGGCTGTGAGGGCCGTGGGAGCGGCCGCTACGGTGGCGGGACGACGTCGACGGGTCCCGGACAGCGTTGGAGCGCGAGAGCGAGGGGCCGTTGGTGGACAGGTCCGTGAAGAAGCCGCTTCCCATTGTGGGATAGTAGACGGCGGGCTCCGCGGCGGCCTGGGCATGCTGCGCAAAGTGCTGCTGCGGCACGTAGACGGGGATCGAGGCGTCGTAGGTCTGGCCGTGGCGGCGGGCAAAGTCGGGCTGGAAGGGCTGGGAAGCGTCATACGTGTCGCCGGGGCGCATCACAAAGTCCGGGGCAACGTCCGTCGGGTAGTCGGGCCGCTTGTACTTTTTGCCCGACGGCTTCTTCTTGAACAGCTTGTCGAACATTTTGACCTGTTTCCGGGAGCCTGGAGGTGTTGAGTCAAGCGTAGGAAGGCTTTGGAAGAGGATCGCCGGGAGCTGGCCAAGATGTGTTGGGTTGTGTTGTGATGAGAAAAAAGAAAGCATCCATGGCGAGACCAAGGGCAATACTTATAGGCGCCGATGAACACGAAATGCATCGCGAACACGGCGGATGAGTCGTGGACAGTGGTGTTGGTCTGGACGCTGAACGGTGAACACCGGGACGGTATCGTCTATTCCGTGAACTGATTTTATTGGTTCGCACATCTGGTTCTGTGCAAAAGAAGACGAAAGTTCACGAACAAACATCACGTGACACGACAAAAAAGTGAACAATTCTGGATGCATTGATCAACTAGAAAGATACGACTGATTTGTACTCGCACAGCAGGCATCCTGTTCAAGAACGGCCCTGCTTGTGTCTTGCGTGCGTAGACCGTTGGCGCGGGCATACCAGCGTGGACTACGGCTGATCCTGTGGACTCACCTCAAGGCGTCCGTCCGAGAAAAAGCGCCGCGCCGGGCGGAAGCGGGGGTCATATGGCATCACACGGCGAGTCGGCTCTGGACCCGACGGCAGCGGAGTTGGGTAGCTGCTGCACGGGGTAGTCGGAGCCGTCACACGTGGTAGTCGAGCCGTCACCGCCAGCGCGTCTCGACGCCAGCAGGGGTAGAGGTCCGCACCGGCATTTGCGCTGTGGCGCACTGTGGCCATTGTCCGTGGCCGCTCGGAACGATGGCCAGGCGGGAGGCAGTGCGGGGGCAGCGTGGAGGCAGGGGCGTTTGTGGGGAATTCGTTTTATTTGGTTTTCTCTACATCCGGACTAGCAGCGCTTGCATTGCTCCGACGGCAGCGTGGCTGCTCATTGGGCCGAGACTGCTGCTACTTATTGCAGACGAGGCCGCACTCACTTTGGACTCGGTCTATCCGTCTCTATCTGCGTCTCTCTATCCGTCTATCCGTCTCGATCCCCGTCACGTCTCCCCATCTCACCATGGCAGCGCTGTCCGCCGACACTCGCGAAAAGTGGCTCTTTGGGTCCCGGCTGCCCTTTGCCGAGGCGCCCTGGGCCCGCGGCTGCCCCAGCCCCTACTACCGCGACAGCCACCGGCAGCTGCGCCGGGCCATGCGCGCCTGGGTCGACAAGCACCTCATCCCGCACGTCGAGACCTGGGAGGCGGCGGCGTCGCTGCCGGACGCGCTCTACCAGCAGGCGGCCGCCGACGGCCTGCTCATGCCGATGGCAGCGGGCAGCAGCATCCCGCCCGACTGGCGCGGCCGGTTCCCCGTGATCGGCAACGTCGATCCCGCCGAGTGGGACGGCTTCCACGACTTTATCATCCACGACGAGTTTGGCCGCATCGGCGGTGTCGGGTGCGTGCGAGCGCGGCGACGTCTTGTGTCTGTTGCGACGGCTGACAGCGAACAGCGTGGAAAACGGCCTCGTGGGCGGTGTTGTGAGTCGGCCACTCCCGCGTCCGTGAAGGCGCTTCTGCTAACTCACCTCACCCGCGCAGACCCTGGCCGTCCCTGCCATTCGCCGCTTTGGCTCCGAGTACCTGAAAACGACGTGAGTGCCGCCGCTCGCCTGCCCGTGCCTGCCCGTGCCTGCTCGCGTGTCTGACCCCAACAGCGTCGTGCCCAAGATCCTCTCGGGCGCCGGACGCATCGCCCTGGCCGTCACCGAGCCCGACGCCGGCTCGGACGTGCAGGGCCTGCAGACCGAGGCGGTGCTCGCCGACGACGGCTCGCACTTTGTCCTCAACGGCATGAAAAAGGCGCGTTTTCCTCGTGCATCCACAAATTCATTTCGTTGGCTGACAGCGGGCAGTGGATCACGTCGGGCATGTACAGCAACTACTTCCTCACGCTGGCACGCGACACGGCCGCGGGTGGCTTCACGCTGCTTGTTGTGCCGCTGTCCGAGGGCGTTAGCAAGCGGCACATTACCGTGTCGGGGTCCTCGGCGGCCGGCACCGCCTACATCGACTTTGACGACGTCAAGGTGCCCGCCAACATGGTCGTGGGCGAGCGCGGCAAGGGCCTCAAGTACACCATGTCCAACTTTAACCACGAGGTGCGTGCCGCGGCCTCCTTGTCTGTCCAACCCACACGGCTGTCCACTGACGACGCTGTAGCGCCTGTTCCTGGGCTTCCAGGCGCTTCGGTGTGCGCGGGTGTGCCTAGAGGATTCGATCGAGTACGTTGTCCTTTCCGTTGTCTCCTATAACCGCATTGTCCAAGGATCCAGCTGACACGGCGTTTTCTAGCTACGCCCTGTCCCGCAAGACGTTTGGCAAGACGCTGACAGAACACGGTATGTTGCATGTTTGTGCGCGCCGGGCGAATGCCACTGACGCTCCCAGCCGTGATTCGCTTCAAGTTTGCCCACATGAGCAGAGAGACAGAGGCCCTGCAGGCCTGGATCGAGGTACGCCGGCATTTTCTCTGCACTGCACATTGCGTGGCACCGTCTGACCCCCCAGTCTCTCATCTACCAGCTCAGCCAGCTGTCCTCGGCCGAGTCCGAGTTTTTGCTTGCCGGCACCACGGCCCAGCTCAAGGCCCACGCCGGCATCGTGCTCGAGCACGTCGTGCGCGAGGCCATCCAGATCATGGGCGGCGTGGGCCTGACCCGCGGCGGCCGGGGCGGCCGCGTGGAGCGCATATGGCGCGACGTCAAGGCGCTGACGGTGCCCGGTGGCAGCGAGGAGATCCTGCTCGACTTTGCCAGCAAGCGGTCGCTCAAGGTGGCCGCCGCGCTGGCGGACGAGCCCAAGGGGCGGCTGTGAGGGTGTGCAGTGAGGGCTGTCAGGTGGGCAGTGGCTGTGGCTGCTTTGAGTCGACCAAGCAAGGCGTCTGGTATTCGTGTATAGAGGTGTTTAGAGGCCTGTCAAGGCCATTTTCGATACTGTACGATGACAAGACTGACATCACATCAAGCCGTGAATGCGTGTGGTTCGCCACGAAATGCCGTCAAAACGATAATAAATATAAAAAAAAAACATAAAGATAGGTGCGTTCGAGGTACTGCTTCCTGACGGAAGACTTCTTCTCCGCACACTCCGCCCTCCGCACCCTCCGCTCTCCGCATCCTCCGCACCTGTCGTCTACTTGGGGTAGCTTGCTGAGGAGAAGGCGCTGCTCCACGCCACAACGTCACAGCACGTCTGCCCCGTCCTCTCTGCATGTGTTTGTAGGCTAAACCAAGCGATGGAACGACAACAAGCAGATCGCAATTGACTTGACGTCGAGGTTGAGTTGATGTTGAAATGGCAGGAGCGATGGACAACAAGGCGCGGCCCGGCTTGTACGCTGTCAGAAAAGTGGGGCAGTCAACGACCTCACGGGACGGCACTCGAGTTAAACAGAGGGAAGAAAAAACAGAGTGGAATGGACTAAATTTTGAAAATATCGGAGCGGAAATAACTCGATACAAGACAACGGATAAATGAAAATGAACAAAAGATCAAAAAAAAAAAAAAAAAAAAAAAAAAAAAAAAAAAAACGGCATGACCTGGTCACACCTCTTGTACGACTCGTAGTCGTACGATCGAGCGCCGTCGCTTGACTATTTTGCCGTGGAGAAACTGTATTCGGAGTCGGCATGCCTTGACTTCTCCGCACCTGCGTTCCGTCCGGGCGCCGGCATATTTACCCACGGAGAATCTCTTAGCTCGCTAGCAGCATTCGTCCTTGTTGCTCCACATTGCTGGGCCGGCCAGCTCTTTCATGTCACAGCGCATGATGCACGAGGACTAGACAGGTCACGCGTCCCCACCTCCGCAGAACGGGCCCTTCCCCCAGACCCAGAAGCGCCAAAGTGCGGGATGGAGAAGCTGAGCTGAGCACGACGCGGCGACGCAGGCCCCTTTTCGCCGCCGGTGGCCAGAGCCGACACGAGCAGAGCCGAGCCCACGACGACAGACGTCGGCCCACTGCCTGCTGGGCGTCGTGCGACCGGCGAAGCATATATAGCTGCGTGTCCCGGGCTGCATCTGCGTCTCATCCAGAGTCCTCTCATCTCTCGTCTGTCGTCTCCCTTCTGTCGTTTCTCGTTTTTCATTTCTTGTTTCTCCTTTCTCCCTCCATCTCGCCTGCACCATGACGGCTTCGCCCGGTTCTGAGACGGGCCACGTGCCCGCCGACGCCGACGTGTCGGAAAAGAACAAGGCGTTCAGCCACCACGAAGACCACGGGGTCCTGGTGTCGCACTTTGCCGAGCTGCCGCGGCTGGCGGCCATCCGCAAGTTCTGGCGGCTGTTTGGCATGGGCCTTCTGGCGGCCGTGGGTGCCATGTAAGCTTGTTCGGTGTCTGTTTTCTGTGTCGCCTGTCCCCGTCCTGACCAGCAGGTACTTTGGCTACGGCCAGTCGGCCGTCGGCAGCATCGTGGCCAACCAGGGCTTCATCAACTACTACGGCACGGTGCGCGACCCCGTGACGGGCGCGCTCTCGCTCAACGCGACGCACGTGTCGCTCTGGGGCGCGTCGGTGTTTATTGCGCAGGTGGTGATCCAGACGGTGGCGCCCATCACGGCCGACCGCTGGGGCCGGCGGTTCAACATGTGGCTCCTGACGTTTTTTCTGGTGCTGGCGCTCATCCTGCAGATCGTGGCCAAGAACTGGGTCGTGTTCCTGGTGTCGAAGCTGTCGGCCGGCTTTGCCAGCGGGCTGCTGAGCACGTCCATCATGACGTACATGTCGGAGATTGCGCTGCCGCAGTTCCGCGGCGCGCTTCTGAGCAGCTTCTCGCTGTTCCTGGCGCTGGGGCAGCTGTTTGTGAGCGTGGGCTTCAAGGTGCTGCAGGAGACGGCGCCGCTCAAGTTCCGGCACATTTACTACTCCGAGTTTGTGCTGCTGGGGCTGTGGATGCTGCCGATGCTGATCCTGCCCGAGTCGCCGGTGTGGCTGGCGTCCAAGGGCCGCGACGCGCAGGCCAAGGCGGCGCTGCGGCGGCTGGTGGGCCGCGTCGAGGGCTACGACCTGGAGCACGAGTTCCGCGTGATGCAGTCGGAGGCGGAGGCGTCGCGGCGGCTGGCGCTGAGCCACGGCGACAGCGACTGGCGGTCGCTGCTGACGCGCACCAACATGAAGCGCATCGTCGTGGCGGCGCTGCCGTTTACCTACCAGAACTTTGTGGGCACGCCGCTCATCTTTGGCTACCTGACGTACTTTTTCTCGCTGGCGGGCGTGGCGGACCCGTTCCTGAGCGCCATCATCGTGCAGCTGGTGCTCGTGTGCGGCATCGTGCTGAGCTTCTGGGCCATTGACCTGGTGGGCCGGCGCTTCCTCGTGCTGTCCGGCGGCGCGTCGCTGGGCGTGGTCGTTGGCATCATGGGCGGCCTGGGCTTTATGAAGCACCCGAATGGCGGCGCGCTGGTGGCTCTGTGCGCCATCTGGTCGTTGATCTACTCGCTGACGCTGGCCCCGATTGGTGTGTTTTCCTCTCTCCTATCTTCTCTCTTCCTCTTCCTCTTCCTCTTCCTCTTCCTCTTCCTCTTCCTCTTCCTCCTTCCACTCCATCTCCCTCTCTCCCCAGACTGCTGACCGACAGGTTGGGTCACGCTCGTCGAGCTGTCGACGCCTCGGCTCCGCGCCAAAACGACGGCCATTGCGTCGATTATCCAGACGTGCAGCGGCATTCTGTTTGTGAGTCACCCGACCCCACGACCGCCGGCTCTGCTAACGCCGACAGACATACACGGTGCCCATGATGCTGTCGGACCAGCAGGCCAACTGGGGCCAGAAGACGGGCCTCTTTTTCTGCGGCTGCGCGTTCCTGCTGTTTGTGCCGTGCCTCTTTTTACTGCCCGAGACAAAGGGCCGCACGTACGAGGAGCTGGACGAGCTGTTTGCGTCGGGCATCCCGGCATGGAAGTTTGCGTCGACGACGACGACGCACCAGGCCGATTTGGCCGCCAACCGGGGAGAGGCGTAGAAGTATGAGTGAATCAGACATAAATATACAAAATATACAAAATATACAAAATATACAAAATATACAAAATATACAAAATATACAAAATTAAAAATATAAATTAAAATCAGACAAATACAACAACGAGAATCACCTTGACGTCCGACTGTCCAATCGACGAGAACGGTAGACCCTCTTTCACTTTTGTATTCACTGCGAGGCGGCCGGGGAAAACATGGAGCCCCGTACATCCGGCAAGCGCTACAGCGAATGCAGCTACTGCCGTTTCTGCAGGAGACAAAGAAGCTGGTCCACCCCGGTCCACCCCGGTCCACAACCTATTTAGCCGTGGTTGTCTGAATGTCCCATGTCCCCTCACAGCCGGCGAAATATATTTGATCGGGCAATTGCCTCGACGCACTCGACGCACGCTCCCTCGACGTTGACACCTTCTTCTCCACACACTGTCCCCCGGGAAATTGGGAAATTACCCCGGCAGCTCCCCTCCCCATGGCCTCGTGGCCAGCAGCCCCCCACAGCGGCCTGCGGTCCAAGGTGGCGTGCGACACGTGCCGGCAGCGCAAGGTGCGCTGCATCACGCTGGCCGAGTCGGCGGCGGCCCAGACCGTCGACACAGGGCCGGCCGTGCAGGCCGCGCAGGCCGCGCAGTGTGCGCCCTGCCAGCTGGCGGGTCTGCCGTGCACGTACGCGCTGCCGCGGCACAAGCGGGGCCCCAAGCGGCGAGGCGCGCCGCGGAGCAGTCCGGGCAGTGGCGGCAGTCCCGGTGGCAGCGCGGGAACGCCACGGCCGCTGCCGCCGTCGACGTCGTCGGCGTCGCCCGGCACGAGCGACTGGCCGGCGTATGCTACACCAACGCCGGCCCCGGCACCGCCCCTGCTGGCCAGCGCGTCGCTGCCGCTGCCGTCGCTGCCGCTGCCGTGGCTGGCAGCGCAGCCGGGGCCGTCGCCGCGGGCGGTGCAGCAGGCGCTGCAGCGCGACGTCGAGGCGTTTGGGCGGTCGGCGGCGGCGGTGGCGGCGCTGTGCCTGGGCACGGCGGCGTACGCCATCTGCGCCATCAGCCCGATTGTGGACCTGCGGCGGGTGACGGCGTCGGTCGACGTGCTGGCGCGGCCGCTGGCAGAGCCGGCGGGCGAGGAGGACGCAGGCATCGTCGTCGACCACATCGTCGACGACCTGCGGGCGTTTGCGCTGCTGACGGCCATCTGCGCCGTCGTCTTCGCGCACTGCCCCGCGGCGGCCGGCGACCTTCTGCCCGGCTGCGACAAGGCGGCGGCGATGCGGCTGTTTCTGCGGGCGTCGCAGCAGATGGCGGCGCACGTGGCGGCGCACGACGTGCGGCAGCCCAGCGCGGACGCGCTGGCGGTGCTCATGTTCCAGTCGTCGGCGCTGCACATCCTGGGCGACACGCACCTGGCGCTGTACGTGCTGGGCTGCGCCAAGCAGCTGGGCGTGCTGATGCGCATCCACGACCCGGCGGCGCTGCGCGGGCTGCCGCGCGGCGAGGCGCTGCGGCGGCACCGCGCGTTTGTGGCGCTGTGCACGGCCGACCACTCGACGTACGTGCTCAACAACGTGCCCATGGCCATGTACCGGCTGTGCCTGGACCCGCCGCTCGAGCCGGCGGACGCGGCGGCGGGCGAGTTTGCGTTTCTGGAGGGGGAGGGGGACGCGGACGCGGCGGCGGACGCGGCCGGCCTGTTTGCCGGCGCCGGGCCCGCGTTTGCGCCGCCGTTTGAGCGCCTCGTCGTGCAGGGCTTCTACACGTGCTTCCGGCTGTGGATGGCGGGCGTCGACGTGGTCATGAACATCAAGACGCTGGCGAGCGCGCGGCGCGCCGCCGCCGCCGCCGGGGCCGGTGGGGCCGGCGCGGCCGGCGTCGACAGCAGCCCGGCCGTGCGCCACCTGGCGGCGCTCGTGGCCGACTCGTACGTGGTGCTGTGCGGCGTGCTGGACGCGCTGCCGCCGTGCCTGCGCAACCCCGACGCGCATGCGGCAGATGCCCCCGGCCCCGGCCCTGGCCCCGACGCCGCCGCCGCCGCGCTGCGGCGCCGCGCGTTCTGGGTGCAGCGCGCCAACCTGCTGGTCACGTTCCACTGCCTGCGGCTGACGGTGCTGCAGCGCGCGGCCGAGCACGGCTGCTGCGCGCTGCTGGGCCTCGCGGGCGACGAGGCCACGACGGCGCAGCGCACCGTCGAGATTGCCAGCGACCTGGCGGCGGCGGCCGGCAGCGTGCCGTTTGAGGCGCTGCAGGTCAACGGTGAGCACTGTGTCGAGAAGCTGCGGCGCACCGGCGTCGACCTGCTCAAGATCCACCACAAGACGACCAGCGCCGCGCTGTCGACGCGCGCCAAGACGATCCTCTCGGAGTTACTCGATATAATTGCCCGGCTGGACTCGCGCGCCTCGGACAATTTCGGCGAATTCGAAACGGGGCCGGTGCCGGGGCTGCGGGGGCTGTAGGAGGGAGCTGGAGCTGGAGCTAGGAGCTCATAGATGTCATAAGTGGTGTCGTGTCGTGTCGTCGTCGTCGTCGTCGTCGTCGTCGTCGTCGTCGTCGTCCCTCCTCCTCCTCTTCCACCCTCCCAGACCCTCCCCCCCATGACCCCCTACGCCAACCCCATCGTCCCCGGCTTCGCGCCCGACCCCTCCGTGGTCCTCGTCGACGGCGTCTACTTCCTCTGCAACTCGTCCTTCCACGTCTTCCCCGGCCTGCCCATCTACGCGTCGCGCGACCTCCGCCAATGGACGCACATCGGCAACGCCCTCAACCGCCGCGCGCAGCTGTCCCTGCGCGCCGCCGCCACCAGCAAGGTCCCCCTCGACACCGGCCACTACATGGTGGCGTCCATGGGCATCGTGGCGCCGACGATCCGCCACCACAACGGCACCTTTTACATTGTGACCACGGCCATGCACCGCGGCGACGGCAGCGGCCCCGACGCGCGCCCCGTCTTTGACAACTTCATCCTCAGCACCACCGACATCTGGGGCGGCCGCTGGAGCGACCCCGTGCGCTTCGAGTTTGCCGGCATCGACACCAGCCTCTTCTTTGACGACGACGGCCGCGTCTACGTCACGGGCAGCTGGATGCTCGGCCGCGCCGCCCAGCCCACCACCACGCTGATGCAGGCCGAGATCGACGTGGCCACCGGCGCGCTGCGCACGCCGCCGCGCGAGATCTGGCCCGGCTGGAAGCGCTACGACACCGAGGGCCCGCACATGTACAAGGTGGGCGGCCACTACTACCTGCTGGCCGCCGAGGGCGGCACCTTTGAGAACCACCTGCTCAGCATCGCCCGCAGCACCAGCGTCTGGGGCCCCTTTGAGGCCGCGCCGCCCGGCGCCAACCCGGTCGTGACCGCCGCCGGCACCGACGAGTACGTCCAGAACGTCGGCCACGGCGAGCTCTTCCAGGACCCCGCCGGCCGCTGGTGGGCCGCCGTGCTCGGCGTGCGCCGCCAGCCCGACGGCACCCTCGGCCTCGGCCGCGAGTCCTTTCTGGCCGCCGTCGACTGGCCCGCCGGCGGCTGGCCCGTCGTGCGCCAGCCGCGCATGGCCTTTGAGCGCGAGGCCGTGCCGCTGCCGGCGCCGCCCAAGCCCCTCAAGCCGATCGTCGCGCCCCCCCACGTCGACGACGTCTACATCCGCGACCACGACGCCAGCCGCTACGCCTACGCCGCCGACGGCACCACGCTGCTGCTGCGGCCCAGCGTCTGCGACCTCGCCGCGCCCGCCGACAGCCCGACCTTTCTCGGCCGCCGCCAGCGCCGCCTCGACGCCACCGCCTCCGCCCGCCTCGACCTGCTCGGCCTGCTCGGCCGGCCCGCCGCGGCAGGCCTCCGCGCCGGCATTGCCCTCTACAAGGACAACCTGCGCTGGGCCGCCCTGGCCTACCACGTGGACACACGCAGCGTCGCCGTGCGCACCGTCAGCGCGGCCCAGGACATCGACGCCGTCCAGACGCTGCCCGCCGGCGTCGACGACGACACGGCGGCCCTCGACCTGCAGATGGACGCGGCGCCCGAGGCCTACACGTTCCGCTTCCGCCGCGTGTCGCGCGCCGGCGCCGCCGGGCCGTGGGCCGACGTGGCCCGCGTGCCCGCCAAGCAGCTGGACGCCCGCGACTTTACCGGGCCCATCATTGGCGTGTTTGCCGTCGCAGAGGAGCCGGCAGACGTGCAGGTCACCTTGAAGGACTTTGTAGTGTGACGTGGGTTGAGGGCCGTTCTTAGTTGCTGATCCACTGTATTTATACGTTTATCAAAAACTGTTATTCTTTCTTGTCGTTTCCCGTTACTGCCCTCTTCTTCAGTATATACAATGTTAGCTACCACCACTGACGTACACCACTTATAATGCCTACAGCAACCCAACCTCCCACGTACGGCCATAGACACTGGAAAATACGGGATCCCGTCCGCTCTCCCCTAGTCAAGCCCGTGATCGGCGGATTAGTAGTTGGGTCGGTGACGACCAGCGAATACCCGCTGCTGTACGTTTTTTTTTTACTTTTGTATTACTTACTGCCCGTCTTGTTAGGCTCGTTGGTTTCAGGAACTGTATTTACAAACGTCTTGGCTATATCATAGGCACAGCCCCTTGGACATCCCTGTACAAAAAGGTCATTTTACCGACCTAATATTATAAATGCACTGATATTAGACCCACATTTCAACACACTCTTAAAGTACAACGTTCATGATTAGTCATCACACAATGCTTAGTCATCCTACAACGCTGCTGAACTTGCCGTACTCACTCCCGAATCTGAATGACTACCTTGGAAAAGTGCTGCTGCGCCTGCAGCCGCGCGTACGCCGCCGGCACGTCGGCCAGGCCGAACGCGACGTCGTCCAGCGCCGGCTGCACGTTGCGCTCCTCGCAAAACGCCACCAGCGCGCGCAGCATGGCCTTGGAGCCGAGCAGCACGCCGCGCACCGTGCAGACGGACCACAGCGCCGTCATGGCGTCGACGGTGGGGTGGCCGCTCCCATCACCGTCGCCGAGCACGCCGACGAGCGAGATGACGCCGTCGGTGCGCACGGCTTCAAACGACTGGCCGAGCGTGGCGGCACCGCCGACGTCGACGACGTGGTCGAAACCGCGGCCGGCCGGCGTCTGCGCGCGCGCGGTCCGGCCCCACGCGGCGTCGGCGCGGTAGTTGACGACGTGCGCGGCGCCGAGCGCGCGCAGGCGCGCCGCGTTGGCGTCCCGGCCCGTCGTGGCCACGACGGTCGCGCCGGCCGCCCGTGCCAGCTGCAGCGCCGCGATGCTCACGCCGCCCGTACCCTGCACCAGCACGTAGTCGCCCGGCGCCACCCGGCGGCCCGCCAGGCCCATCAGCGCGTTCCAGGCCGTCAGCCCCGAGCAGCCGAGCGTCGCCGCCTGCGCAAACGACATGTGCGCCGGCGCACGCACCAGGCTCTCGGCCGGAAACACGCCCTCCTCGCACAGCGTGCCGTGCGTGGCCTGGCCGAGGCCGCCGGCGATGGCGTCGAGGCGCGGCAGAAAGTCGTCGGCCGCGCCTGCCACCATGTGCGGCAGCACGCGGTCTCCCGGGCAGAAGGCCGTGACGCGCGCGCCGACGCTGTGCACGACGCCTGCGCCGTCCGAGCCGGGCACCGTGCCGGGCGTCGCCTGCGTGACGGGCCGGCTGCCCCGGGCAATGGCGACGTCGCGGTAGTTGAGCGAGGCCGCGTGCATGGTGACGCGGACCTCGTCGGGGCCGAGGGCGCGGCGTGTCGCCGGCCCGTACTCGAGGTTGTCCGTGCTGCCGCTGCCGCGGAGCGTCCACTGCATGTATGCCATGGCGGTGTGTATGAGGGGTCTTGGACGCGGACGACTGGCGGAGGAAGTGTGGATGACTTTTCCCGAGTGCCAAGGCCTCTCGAATAAAATTAAATTAAATTAAATAAAAATAAATGAATAAATAAGGGGGGAAAAGGAAAAAAAAAAAAAGAGAAAATAGCAGCGCAATGGGTATCGCAATGGGATCGCAATGGGTATCGTTGCTTGATGGTCGTAAGTCATAATTCGTAATCGTACAGCCGAGACTGCTAGGCAAGCAAAAGACTGTCGATGAGCGACGCGGGCGGCCGGGGCATGGCCGGGCCGCGGGCGTCGAATGCGTCGTCGACGGTCGTCCGCTGGGACGCAGCGTCTTCCTTGTGGGCGTCGTCCTCGTCGGCATCTCCCTTCTCGGCGTCGTCGATCCGATCGACCGGCACCATGCGCGCCTGGTCAAAGTCAATCTTCATGACGCGCCCCGTCTCCGCGCACCAGGTAAAGTTGCCGTTGCTCTCGTCGTCCAGCTCCTGCAGCCCGTCGGCGGCGAGCTGCGCCATCGTGCGGTCGGCCTCGGCCTCGACGTCGACGACGCGCTTGCTGCGCGCAAACTGCACACGCAGCGCGCGCGAGTAGATGGGCAGCCCCGCGTGCGACATGAGCAGGAGATGCGTCACGAGCGCGCAGTTGTCCATGGGGTACGGCAGCCGCAGCTTGACCACGCCCAGCGAGACGGGGATCAGGCGGCCCTGGTGCGCGGCCAGCTGCTCGTACACGCGCTGCTCGTGGTACAGCTTCTGGCGGTCGAACGTCTCGACGCCCTTGGCCACAAACGTGTATCCGTAGCCGGTCAGCGTGATCTGGAAGAGGGAACCGATGGCGCCGCGGAAGCCGTCGTATGCGAGGCACTTGCAGTCCTGCTCGGCGTTGGCCAGCAGCTGCTGCTGCAGCAGGCGCTGCAGCTCGCGCTTTGAGATGGCGTGCGTCGCCGGGCGCCGCGCGCCCGTGCGCGCGCGCAGCGCCTCCATGTGCAGCGTGACGTTGGGGCAGGCGAGGTCCAGAGGCGCGCCCTCGGCGAGAGCGAGGCCACGCAGGCAGGCCTGCGTGCAGTAAGGCCGCAGCGGCCGGAAGGACACGGGATCGAACCGGCTGACGGGAAGCGGCCTGTCGACCGGGGGCCGCAGCAGAAAGCTGAGGCGCTGCCGCTTGTGGTGGCGATGCGCCTCGTCGGCCGCGTCGTCGGCCGCGTCGAGGCGCTGCCGCTTCAACGGAGACGACTGCCGCGGCACGTGTGGACGTCGCGGGAGACCACGGCCGTGATTGTCGCCGTGATTGTCGCCGTCGTCGTCGTTGTCGCGCGGTCTGCGCCGATCGCGGCTGCTGTCTCGGCTCGGCGACCGTCGCGGGCTGGCAGCACGCGACACCGCAGGGTCCTCGGCCAACGATGCCGGCAGCTCGGGGAATCCGGCAAGGTCCGCCATGGAGATGCTCCTCTCGCGCGGGCCTTGGACAAAGGACTCAAACGCCAGCAAGCACAGGCCACACAGTGCCTTGACGGAAAGCGGTATGTTTGCCGTGCTCGTCGTGGCCGTCGTGCCGGCCGCGCTGGCCGTGCTGGCCGTGCTGGCGTCGCCCGCGTCGCCCGTGTCCGACACCGGCCGGCAGTATTCCGAAAAGAACATGGTGTGGTAGTCGAGGACGGTGGGGCTGCTCCGCGCGATCCTGAGCAGGGTCAGCGTCTCGCCCGTGGCCACAAAGCCGTACTCGAGCCCGGAGGTGATCATGTAGTGGAAGCACTGCGACAGAGCGCAGGCAAAAAACACCAGGCCGGGCGGCGCGTTGGCTGCGCCGGCCGTCTTGCCTTTTGTCTTTGTGCTCCTTGCCAGGCGCAGCATAAAGTCCTCTGGGAAAGGGGGCCCCAGAAAACGCGACACGACGGCCATCCGCAGCCGGTGCAGGGGCTTGTGCTCGCCGACGGCGATGCGGTGCACGTGGTGGACCTGCGCTGGCTCGGGCACGCCGTCGTCGCCGTCGTCGTCGTCGACGACCGTCTCGGCCTCGGCAAGGTCGCCGGCAAAGACATTCGCGCAGAGGACAAGACAGTCAGGCCGGGTCTTGACGGGCAGCTTCAACGGTTTGGTCGAGGCGGCGCCGGCTTCGCTCTCCCCAGCGGCGCCCTCGTCGCCGCCGCCTTCGTTCTCCCCGGCAGCGCCGCCTTCGCTCTCCCCAGCACCGCCCTCGTCGTCGCCGCCTTCGTTCTCCCCAGCGCCGCCCTCGGCAGCCCTGTTGCTGAGGACAAGCGTGTGCCAGCCGGCCGTGTCGTTGTCGATCAGCAGCTGTGTCTGCGGGCCGCCCTCCGCGGCGGCGCGCTGGGCGAGATAGGCGTTGAGCACGCGCTGCGCCGGCCTCTGCAGCGCGTAGTCGAGAAAGACGTCGGTGCGTTTTTCGTGGATGAACGACTCCGACTCGAGAAACTCGACCGGCAGCCGCATATTCAGCTCGTCCTCCACGAACTGCGCCGCGAGCGCCGACGGAAAGTCCTGCACGTCCGCGAGCGCAGTCTCGATGCGGCGAAACGCAGCCTGGCAGTCGGCCCAGATGTCCGGGCAGGGACGCATCGCGAGCGGGTAGTATTTGCCCGTGATGCTGGTGCGCCCGCCCGTGGTCGACTTGGACTTGCGGTTGTCCGACAGCGTGATCCTGCTGCTCTGCCGCGCGGCCTTGGGCACCAGCCGCGCGGCCATAAAGCTCAGCCGGTGGATGTCGCCGAGGTATGCCTGAAGCGGCTGGTCTGTTCGGCCGCCGGTGTCAGTGTCTGGGCAAAAAGGCGGCGCAGCAAGGACAACAATCGTACTCAGCTGCATGCGTCTGTTTTCCTCGAGCTCTCTCTGGTGGGCCGCCGCCGCCGCCGCCATATCGCGCCGGAGTTCGAGGATCCGCTGCCGCTCAATGCGTACAGTCTCTTCAGCTGCCTCGCGACGGCGCCGTTCCTCCTCGCGGAGGCGCTGCTCATTGCGGGTTTGTTGTCGCGACGCTTCGAGCTCTTCTGCTTGCCGGCGATTCTGCTGTTCAATGATCGCTTTGAGGCGTGCAATCTCTGCTTGCGCCGCGGGATCCATGCTGGCGTTGGAGATTCAGAGCTACAGTTATTGATGCGATGCCGTGTGGATGTATTGTGGATGGAATGTGCGATGCAATGTGATGCGTGATGTGGGAGAGGGAGGAACACGAAATTGACGCCTTGCGTGTTTGTTTACTCAAATGCTTATGTAAATATTACGTAATCCACTTGCTAGCGACCGGAGATTTTGAACTCTCCGCGTTATCTCCAAAACCACGTGACCGTCTGACTGCATCTCATGTCCTCCGTCCCGGCGATTTCGTCGTGCTAAACTCCGGCTTACCACGTTCTCGCAGACGGCCATTTTTCGGAGTGTTGTGCCGATCGCGTGCTGTCGACTACGTCTCTGTCTTTTTTGCGTCTTCTCGTCCCGTCCATGCCCGTCGCGGGCAGCGTCTCGCCGCGGTCGGCCGGCGAGGACCGGCGCGCCAAGACGGCCTCGACGGCGAAATGGGGGGCCGCCTGTGCGGCGTGTGCGGCAGCCAAGGCCAAGTGCATCCGGATGGAGGAGGGGAAGTGTGAACGGTGAGTTTCTCTCCTCCCCTCTCCTATCCTCTCCTCACCCCTCACCTGTCCTCTCCCCTCGCCTCTCCTCTCCCTATATCTAACCCGCAGCTGCCAACGCCTCGCCCGGGACTGCACCGGTCAAGTCCACCGGCCGCGCAAGAAGCGCGTCAGCAAACTGTCGTACGTCGGCCTCCCTTGCTGCGCCGTGTGCACCGCTGACCGCCAGGAAAACCGCCCAGCTCGAGGAGCGCCTCAACGGGCTCGTCGACCTCCTGCGGGCGTCGGGCGAGCTGCCGGCCGGTATCGACGCCCCGGCCGGCGCGGCGCCCGACGCGGCGTCAACCGCGTCGCCGAGTGCGCCGTCCGCCGGCGCGTCGGCCGGCGCATCGGCCGGCGCGTCGCCGAGCCGCGCGCGCGAGCCGGACGTGCGCCGCGCCCCCCCGGCGACGATCCCGGCCACGTACAACTCGTTTGCGCCGCCGTCGTGCATCTGCCGGCCCGAGAGCGGCGACACGGCGCCGGCCGCGGTCGAGACGGACGACGCGCTGCTCGACAAGTTCCGCACGCACATGCAGCCGCTGCTGCCGCTGGTGGTGCTGCCGGGCGCGACGACGGCGGCCAAGCTGGCGGCCGAGCGCCCGTTTTTGTTCCTGGCCATCCAGACGGTGGCCTCGGTCGACAACTACGGCTCGATGCAGGGCCTCATGTACCGCATGGTCAGCCGCGTGGCCGACTACATGCTGCTGCGCGCGGAGCGCTCGCTGGACCTGCTGCAGGGCCTGCTGACGGTGCTGGGCTGGTACCACCACCACTGCATGATGCACGCGCAGCTCGGCAACCTGCTGCACCTGGCGTCGAGCCTGGCCAACGACCTGGGCCTGGCGCGCGCGCCGCGCCTGGCCGAGCGCACCGACCTGCTGGTGCTGCACCCGCACCCGCCGCGGCCGCGCACGCACGACGAGCGCCGCGCGCTGCTGGGCCTGTGGTACGTGCGGTCGAGCGTCGCGCTGTGCTTCCAGAAGACGGAGCCCATGCGCTTCACGCCCTACATGCGCCAGGTGCTGCAGGAGCTCGACGACGCGCGCGCCGCGCCGTCCGACGCCGTGCTGGTCGCGCTCGTGCGCCTGCAGCGGCTGGCCGGCGAGGTGGGCGCCTTTAACGCCCGCGATGACGCCGGCGAGGACGCTGCCGGCACCGGCGGCCCCCGCCTGCCGCGCGCCCCCGCCGCCGCCTACAAGACGGCCTTTGCCGGCGAGCTCGACCAGCTGCTGGGCGCGCTGCCGCCCGCCGTGCGCGCGCACGTCGTCGTCGAGAGCCACGCGCGCGCCATTGCGCTGCGCCTCGACGAGCCGCCGCTGCTCGACCGCGGCCTGCTGCGCGCGCTGGCCGCCTCGCTGGCGTGCGCCACGGCGCCGGCCGCGCCCACGGCGCTCGACACGCTCTACGGCGCGCGCGGCGCCCTCGCCGCCTTTTGGGACCACTTTTTCGCCGTGCCCGTCGACGTCTTCCCCTGGCTGCCGCTCCCGGTTTACATCAACCTCGTCTACGGCATCACCATGGTGAGCCGCTGGGTGCGTCTCGTCGGGCCCGCACGGCCCACCACGCGCAGCACGGCTGCCGCCGCCGCCGCCGCCGCCGCGCCCCTCACCGTCAAAGACCCAAGCCACCGCGTCGTGCCCGGCCAGGGCGTCGGCGCCACGCCCGGCGGCAGCACGCCCTTGACGGCCATCCCCGGCATGGACGCGGGCGAGCTGCAGCGCGACCCGGCGCTGCGGGCCGCCGTGGCGCGCCTCCGCGAGCACATGCGCCGGCAGCCCGCGCTGCACCTCGACGTGACCGCCACGCTGGCCGCCATCTGGGACCGCTTCGAACAGTCCAGCCGCGCCATGCGCGCCGCCGGCGCCGCCAAGTTTGGCGACGCCGGCGCCCGCGACATCAACGTCTGGGACCTTACGACGCGCAAGCTGGCCATTATGCGGTACAAGGTCGGGCGGTACCTCGACGGCACGGCAGAAAAGAACGAGGCGACGACGACGGCGGCGGCGGCAACGACGGCGACGATGGCGACGGCAACGTCTGCCTCCACGTCCACGTCCACCACCACATCCACACTCTTGCAGCCCTCAACACGCCAGCAGCCCCCTTTTGCTCCGCAGCCGCACGCCAACGCCGCCGTCGCTGTCCGCCCGCAGTACCACCTGCCGCTGCACCCGGCCGCGCCGGTGCCGTTTGCGCTGGGCGCCGACGGCGTCGCGCCGCTCGGCGGGCCCGCACTGCCTGTCGACCTCGGCAGCTACGGCATGGGCGCGCCGGGCGTCGGCGGCGCCGACCTCAGCTACGGCCTCGGCAACCTCGAGGGCTGGGACAGCGACCTGCTGTGGGGCGCCGACCTGTTTGGCGGCGGCCCGGACCCGGCGTGGGCCGAGAACATGGACTGGGCGGCGACGCTGTCGTGAGGAGGCGACGTCTGTTTTCTGTATATTTTCGTATGGATTTCTGTGTATATGCTGATTACGTAATCCAATATGATGGGTATAGACAAGCCTCTTCTGCACGCGATGCCAATCAACCGGATGCATTCGTCGTCCGTGAAGAGCCTCGGATGCATTGCGCCGCAGAGGCGACGTCTCCGCAGTTGTTGCCCAATCTGTACACTAACACAGTATAAAAAAAGAACAATAAAAAAGAACAGAAAGGACTGCCTCGTCCATCTTCATCTCACCTCGCGCAACTCCCCCATGGCCCCCCCGGTGACGCTCCCGACGCGCAGGCTCGGCCGCGACGGCCCCGCCATTGCCGCCATCGGCTTCGGCCTCATGGGCCTCAGCACCGCCTACGGCACGCCTGGGTAGGTTCCGTCCTCCGTCCTCCGTCCTCCGTCCTCCGTGCAGGCGGACGCTGACACCTGCAGCCCCGACGACGAGCGGCTGGCCGTGCTGGACCACGCCTGGGCCATTGGCGCGACCAACTGGGACACGGCCGACTTTTACGGCGACAGCGAGGACCTGCTGGGCAAGTGGTTTGCGCTGCACCCCGAGCGGCGCGCCGACATCTTTCTGGCCAGCAAGTTTGGGCTCGGCTTCGGCGTGCGCCCCGACACCGGCGCGCCCGGCATCACGGTGTCGTCGACGCCGGCGTACTGCCGCGCCAGCTGCGAAAAGTCGCTGCGCCGCCTCGGCGTCGCCTGCATCGACCTGTACTACGTGCACCGCGTCGACGGCGTCACGCCCATCGAGGCGACGATGCGCGAGCTGGCGGCGCTGCAGGCCGAGGGCAAGATCCGCCACATCGGGCTGTCGGCGCCGTCGTCGGCCACGCTGCGCCGCGCCTGCGCCGTGGCCCCCGTGGCCGCCGTGCAGGTCGAGTACAGCGTCTTCTCGCTCGAGATCGAGGGACCCGCCAGCACCGATCTGCTGCGCACGTGCCGCGCGCTCGGCGTGACCACCTTTGCCTACTCGCCCGTCGGCCGCGGCTTCCTGACCGGCCAGATCCGCTCGCCCGACGACTTCGAGCCCACCGACCTGCGCCGCCGCGTGCCGCGCTTCCAGGGCGCCAACTTTGCCAAGAACCTCGCCCTCGTCGACACCATTGCGCGCCTCGCCGCCGCCCGCGAGCCCCCCTGCACGCCCGCCCAGCTCGCGCTCGCCTGGCTGCTGGCCCAGGGCGACGACATTGTGCCCATCCCCGGCACCAAGAAGATCCCCTACCTCGACGAGAACACCGCCGCCGTGCACGTGACGCTGACCCCCGACGAGGTCGCCGCCGTCCGCCGCATCGTCGACGACATTGGCGTGGCCGGCGAGCAGATGGCCCCGGGCGTGCTCACCGACTACGGCGACACGCCGGAGCTGGAAGATGCGTAGTGGCGTTGCGCAGATAGGACAATGAAGATTATCCGTTTTTTTTTCCTTTTTTTTCCTTTTTTTCTTTCTCCGCAGCGTCACTCGCACAGCGTCTCCGTCGCCCGCATCCACGCGGCCAGCGTCGCGAGCCACGCCCGGCTCTCGGGCCCCATCGTCCCGCCGTGGTCGTCGGTCAGCACGTCGAGCGCCGTCTGTCCGTTGCCGGCCGCAAGGCTCGGCTCGAACCCGTAGCTGATGAGCGCCGTCAGAATCGCCATCGTCTCCTTGCGCCTCGGCGCGGTCCGCGGCCACATCCTCTGCGCCTGCGCCTGCGGGCCACCCTGGCCGCCGCCGGCCCACTGCTGCAGGTTCAGCAGCCGGCACAGCTCGTGCAGCGCCGTCCACTGCTCCACCGCGTCCGCCGTCCCCTGCCGCCGGTTGGCCATGTCGACGCCGCCCCAGGCCAGGTGCTGCAGGTACTCGACACAGTCGTCCTGCTCGTCGGGCCGGTACATCGTGCGCACGAGGGTCGCGGCGGGCACCCACGCCTCGTCCAGGAACCGGTCGAGGTTCGCGAGCACCGTCCCCAAAAACAAAAAGTCGCCCCGCCGCAGCACATACACAGCGTACCGCGCCAGCTGCAAGCCCTTGTCAAGCGCGTCGTGCACCAGCAAAAGCCTCAGGCTGGCCCGGCCCCGCGCCTCGGAGCCGTCGCGCCAGCCCGAGTCCTCGCCGTCGGGGGCGACGCCGTCGTACTTTTGCAAGAGCCGCGCCGCCTGCGCCACGCCGCTCTGCATCCGCCGCGTCAGCTCTTCGGCGTAGCCGTACACAACCGGACACGCCAGCCCGGTCACCGTGACGCGGTCCAGCAGCACCTCGAGCGTCAGCGGCGACACGACGCGCACGAGGTTGCGCCACCGGTCGAGCGACGCGTCCGTCGGCGCGCCGGGAAAGGCCGCGCGCAGACACGCCATGTACGCCTCGTCGACGCCCGCCGGCAGAGGAGGCGCCCGGCGGCTCCCCAGGTCGGCCGTGGCCTGCCACACCTCCGCAAAGAGGTACATGTGCTTCGTCGAGCCAGGCGTCATGACAAAGTCGTCCACAAACAGGCTGTCGTCGTAGCAGAGCGCGCGCTTTCGCAGGTACTTGAAGGGCAGGCTGTCGAAGAAGACGTCGATCGGCGTGGCCCAAAAGTACACCGACGGCGAGTACCTGGCGCCCTGGGCGTAGTAGCGCAGACTGGCCGCCACCGGCGTGTACGGCTTGTGCATCCCCGAGAGCCGGCACAGGGCCATGTGGTTGATGTCGGCGCCGAGCGCGAGGCACTGCCTGATCCAGGGATCGCCGCCGTCGTCGTCCAGCCGCCCGCGCCGCCGCGCCAGGCAGTGCACCGCCGCAAAGATGGGAATGTGCAGCGCGTGCACCGTGGGCCCCGTCTTCTGGAAGCTCAGCGCGGGGCCGCCGATCTGCGCGCCGTGCGCAATCAGAAGCCCAAAGACGCCGTGCGCGTCCGCCAGAATCGCGGCCGAGAGCGGCGACACGGGCGCGCCGTGGGGGCCGCAGCGGTCCGGCCGGTCGACGAGCCGGACGCTGTTCGGGTCCGGTGCCGGCGCCGCCTCGTCGCGCTCCAGCAGGTACTGCACAATGGGCAGGTCCCGGTCCGAGCGGATCAGCCGCGGCAAGCGCGGGATGGCGAGGTGCACGGCATCGCCGGCGCCGTGCAGACGGCCCTCGTAGTAGAGGCGCAGCACGGTCAGCTTGCTGCGGACCTGTGCCGCGGTCGCCGTCGGCATCGACAGCATGCGCGCCACCGCCTGGCGCTTCTGCTGCCGCAGCGCCGCGCGGTGCTCGGCAGTCGCCGTCTCTGCGCAGTGCTCCGGCTCCGCCGAGAGCACGGCGCCCAGGCTCTGCAGCGTGGCAAAGGCCGCGCCGACGTCCGGCGCCCACTTGAGCGCCGCGTAGTAGCACAGGACCAGCGTCGGGCAGGCGTGGGCGGAGCAGAAAACCAAAACCGTGGGCGAGGCCCCGTGCCGCTCGACGAGGCGCCGCACGGCACCCATCTGGCCTTGCCGGAGCGCCCACGTCATGGCGCGGCCCCGCGCCGTCTGGTCTCGGAACATCTCCGGCTCGACAAAGTCCCGGAGGGCCTTGTTGCAGCGTGCAAGCCGGCTCTGGTCCGCAATGCCGAGGCTGTGAACAACGGTGAGCCGCAGCTCCGGCGGCAGCTTGCCGAGGCTGCCTCCGGTCAGCATCGCCGTCGTGGCTGTGCGGGTGATGGTAGATGAAGGAGCTGATGGTGAGGTCAAGGATGTAGTCGCAAAGGGGCAGCCTTGTCCAGCAACAGAAACGAGCGGTGAGCTCCAGTCCGGCCCGCACTAAAACGTAGCCTGGAGCTTAAATGGTGGAGTCCTCGTAAAGAACTAAAACAAATAGCAAAAGCCTCGTCTCAGAATGAAGGATAATGATCTGTTTAGGTTGTTAACTCCTGAGTTTTTTTTTAAAAAAAAAAGAAAAAGAAAAAGAAAAAGGAAAAAAAAGATAAAAAGTTCGCCGTGTTTTCTGGCTGATTCACAAACATTTGAATGGTGATATTGCCGAGGTAGCCTATTGATCACTTGAGATTAATCTGGAGTCTGGAATCATAATACCCTGTCTGTTTGGTAATGTAATTTACCAAAAATACATAAATTGCAGGCTCGCATCCCTCCCCTGTCAAGGTTCTGAGAGAAAACTGTGTCGGCATCTCCAAGACATGCTGGCATTTAAGAGACGAAGCTGGTGTACAACTGTTTTGTTCATAATTGACAAGCTGGAAAAGGGAGAAATAAAAACAAGAAAAGAAAGAAAAAAAAGAAAAGAAAAAAAAAAGAAAAAAAGAAAAGAAAAGAAGAAAAAAGAAAAGAAAGAAAAGAAAAAAAAGAAAAAGAACACCTTGCTTCTGCCAGTTCTTCTCATTTTGAAAACATGTATTTAGGACCGATCTTGACGATATCACTCATAGTCCGTGTGCGTATGCAAAGCTGGCCGACACTTCCAGCACTGTTTGCCGGCCCGTCACTGTCTTGTCCGTCTTTTGCATACGTTTGGTATGCACATCTTCACCGCAGAGCCCATTAACGGCTATTACTTTGACAAAGATGTCTCCTGCTTCCAATGTTCTGCAGCAGTAAAGATCAATGTAGAGTGAATGCCACCTTTTGTCTCCCTTTCTCGTGACGTCTCTGGTTCATGGACTACATACTCTAACATTGGTGTTTATTTTGTATCTGCGAGCTGCCCATCATTCCTTGGCTGCCAATCATGCCTCTCGTAAAGAGAATAGCAGATTTCTCAGTTTGCATTCACTTTTCGGCGAGTTTGAGACGGCCTCAAGCTGTCTTGCCATTCAGTAATTCCATTTTGATCAACAGAATGTCAGATCAAGGGCTAGCAACTTCTCTGCCGGCACGGTTTCTCACTCTTCTCTCACCTTGGCCTCACTTACAACTCTCTTTTGGCAGCGGCTTACAGCACTCATTCACTCCATCTTTGCACAGATTGGAACGTCCAGTCTATTTTTCGTAATGTGCACCCCCATATCGATTTCACAATGCACTGCCTCATGACCTCGCGGTCCTCACGGCTCCACGAGGGAGAAGACGAGGGCAGATTCGTCTCCTCCCAGCTGCCCTCATCGTCTTCTCCCAGCCACAGACAATGTGATATTTCCTCTGAGGCAGTCGTGCCAAGACTGTAGTGCTGACCCCGCTTTTGTTGGTTGCAGCCAGGGAAGGAGCCACCGCGCACGGTTGAACCGCCGGCTGTGTCGTGCATGATCGCCATCTAGATCTGGCCGATGCCCCCGCGATGCACGCACCAAAGCGGCCGTGATGTGTCTTGCTGTGACCGCACAGACGCTCTCTTTCGTTATGTGGCGTCATTTCTGTTGTCGTCTTCCGTAGACTGTATGGACCTCTTGTTTTTCTGTCCGTTTCCCTTGGTGTGTGCTGGCTGCCTCGCACCTTCCTCCTGCTGCCTCGCTCCTTCCTCGCCCGTCGATTTCTCGCAGCCCGCGCCGATTTTTCAGCCGCCGCCTCCCGGCACCGGCCGTAAAGGCCCCTGTTTCCTCGTCGCCGCTTCCTATTGTAGTCGTTTCTGCCTTCCATTGCCTTCCACGGCCTCCACCGCCGTGCCATTCAGGCCTCTGAATGGCCCAGCCGCCGTGGTTCATCTACAGCTTCTCGTTCTGCCGCCGTTCACGCAGCTCCGGCTCGGAGCTCTGTGCAACAGAGAGGTCGGTGAAGCTGCTGCTCGATGGTAGCAGGCTCGCACTGACCACCCCCAGACGTGTATACATACCCTCTCTCTTCTCCCTTCTTCACCCTTCTCCATTCTCCTTTCTTCCTTCCCTTCTTCTTTCTCTCCATTCTCGACAGCTTCGACTCTGGACCGCTCTGGACGACTCGACATATCACCCAGCAACCGACTCTCCGCCTCAGCACATTCTGTCCTAGCCACCGTGAGTGCTTCTTCCTGTCCTCTGCCTGTCCACCACCTCTGCTGACTTTTCCAGGTATGGTGGCACTTGACACGTCAAGTGGGAAGAATGAGACTGTCCGAATTCGACCCTGTACGTGACACTCGCCTCGAATGGTTGCTAGCCTGACCCCAGCCGCGGGCAAGCGGCCGCCGGAACCGCCTCGGCCGGCTGCTGCTGGCGGCGGCTGTGTCGACTCTGGGGCCGCGGCCGCTTGTCTGGGGCTGGTCTTGGGCCCCGCAGCCTCGACGCGTTTGCCGCTTGCAGACGGATTTTGGCATGTCGACTCCGGTTTCGTTCGACACACAGTTCGTGGGCGGTTGGGTGGGAACTGTTAGCCTCTCCTTGTCTCCCCGTGTGGGTAAGTCTCTCTTTTCTTCTCTCTTCTCTTTTCTTTGCGCTTTCACTGACAGTTGCAGGGCAAGGAAGGCAGGGTTGGCCTCGGCGGATTTGTCCGCTGTTGGCCAACCTATAACTCGACAACCTCGGGACCTCGACACTCGACGCTCGATGCTCGACGACCGACGACCGACGACACGAATCGACTCGGCTTGGTTCAGGGGTGGCTGGGTGGTGAACCATCGACAACTCGACACTTGACGGCTCGATGACGACGACTCGACAACTCAACACTTAAGCGTCCTGACCTGGTATGTTTTCCCTCTTCCTCTCTTTCTACAACCCATTAACTCGTTGCAGGCAGCAGCTTGTCTGCTCGAGGAATGAGTGTCTCTGCGGACGGTTGAGGTTTCCTCCCAACGGCCGAGACAGCGACAACGATGACAGCAGACAGGGGTGGCTGAGGTGGTCGCATATTTGCTTTTCTTGCTTTTTTGCGTGCGCGCGTTGCCTTTCTTTTTCTTTTTCTGCTTTTTCTTGCTTTGCGTGCGTGCGTTGCTTTTGCGGCTGTCGGCTCGGGTCGCGGCCTGGCCGGGGGGAGAACAATCTCGAAGCTGGTTTGCGGCGACAGACGGTGATGCGTCAACTGCCCGCCAGCTTGGTCTCTTCTCTCTCTGGCCAGCCGTGTCTGGGGCCGTCGGCAGCTGCCTATGATGAGTTTTGCCTTTGCATGTCGGGTGTCGACTCGTCGCTCCCGGCAGCTGGCAACTGAGGCAGTATTTTTTTTTTCTTTTTTTCTTCTCTTTTTCCTTTTTTTCCTTTAATTTTTTTTTTGCATAGAACGTGTAAGCATTTAGTTATCGTACTCGCAATGTATTTAGTCAAATTTACTTACAATGCCAAGTACTTATACTCACTCGCAATGCCATCCCATAAGCTCCAATATCTGTGCTCTACTGTCTCTGTCTACCTGCTCTACTGTCTGTCATGTGACTGCATTACGCCTGCGGCTTCCCTGGAAAGTTCTCTGGGAAGCGCGCGCCGTAGACCGGGTACTTGCTGCGGATGGCGTCCAGCGCGTCCAGGTCCGCGACGGTCAGGTCCACGACCACGAGGTTCTCCCGCACCCTGGCGACGCTCGCGCCGCCGGGAATGGGGATGATGGTGGCGGGCATGCCCGGGCGCAGCGACTGGCAGCGCGCCCAGTTGATGGCCAGCTGCGGCAGCGTGCAGCCCTTTTGCGCGGCAAAGGCGGCGAGCGCGTCGACGAGCTGCAGGTTGCGCGGCAGGTTCGCGGCGGAGAAGCGCGGGAAGTAGCGGGCGGCGCCGGCCACGTCGTCGGGCGCGCGCACGCGGCCGGTCAGCAGGCCGAGGCCCAGCGGCGAGTAGGCCACGACGGCGATGCCGTGCGCGGCGCAGGCGGCGGCGGCGCCGTCGGCCAGGATGTCGGGCGTCGCCAGCGACAGCTCGTCCTCGCAGGCGACAATCGGCGTGCCGGCGGCCGCCGCCGCCGCCGCCGCCGTGTGGATCGTCGCCGCCGTGGCCTCGGACAGCGAAATGTGCCGGAAGGCGCCCTCGCGCACCAGCTCGGCCAGGGCGCCAATCGTCTCGGCCCACGGCGTCACGCCGTCGTGGCGCCCCAGCTCAAACAGGTCCATGGTCTTGCGGCCGCGCAGCTGCGCCGCGCAGTCCAGCACCGACCGCCGCACGTTGGCGCGGCTGCTGTCGGGCGTGTACGTGTTGGGCTTGTCCATGCCGCCCTTGATGCTGAGCACGACGCGGTCGGCGTCCTCGGGGTACCGTGCAAAGTACTTTTCCAGCAGCACCAGGCTGTTGGCCGTCTCGGGCCCGTAGAACTCGCCGCCGTCCCAAAAGTTGGCGCCCGCCTCGAGCACCGCGCGCAGCACCGCAATGGCCTCGTCGTCGCTGAGGCCGTTGCCGGGGCGCGTGAGGCCTGGGCGTGTTAGTGCTCCGATGAGGAAGGTGATTATGTAAGCACGACCCACTCAGCAGGCCGAAGCCAATGGGGCCGACCTCCTTGCCGGCGATCTGGGGCATTGTCAGTGTTGTCGTGGGTGTTGTGAGTGTTGTTGTGAGCGTTGTCGTATGCCGACAAGTGGCGGCCGTGGTATTTTATCTTGTTATTGCGCTGCCTTGTCATCCTTTGGCGGTTTCTGCGACGGTATAATGCTGACCACAACTGCCCGACGTTAGTCAGTTGAATAGGCGCTCCAGGCCGAGACGGATGAATTCCCCTCCGCTGCGTGCAGCACACGGAAAAGAAAAATGAATTGCAGACAGTTAAAGTTACGTCAGCAAGTCGGACGGATCAACGCTGGCGCTGCAGTGGCTATCCAAACAATGCTTTGGTCGAGAACAAAGTGACACAAGCCATGATGTGAACAAGATTGAAAAATACAGATGGAAAGAGCTTGTTTCCGTCACTCGTTGGCCCGCGTGCATGATTACTCAGCGGCCTATACGAAACCTGCAGGACGTGAGATGCGGGCAGGACGTGAGATGCGGACGAAAGGGTATCCGTGAGCTTTCCCGAACGAGCTGACTCTTTCATCGTGCCATCCCCCTGCAGAACACACACACATCTACGATGCATTACGCACAGATTCAGGCCTTTGGCGAACCGCCGCAGTACCTCCAAGGCCCCGAGCCGCCGGCGCCCACGGACAGCCAGGTGCGGCTCCGGGTGCTGGCCAGCGCGGTGCACCGCGTCGTGCAGATGCGCGCGGCCGGCCACCACTTCTCGGCGCCGACGGCGCCGCTGGACCCGTCGGCGGACGGCGTGGGCGTCGACGAGGCGACGGGACAGGTCTATTACATGGGCGCGTTTGCTGCGCCGGCCTTTGCCGAGTACGCCAACGTCGACCGCGCGCGCATTACGCCGGTGCCGGCGGGCGCCGACCCCGTGGCCGTGGCGGCGCTGGCAAACCCCGTGTCGAGCGCGTGGATGGCGCTGAGCGCGCGCGCGCACGACCTGCCGGCCGCGTTCAGCGTGCTGGTCGTGGGCGCCACGGGCACGAGCGGGCGCGCGGCCGGGCCGGTGGCGCGCCGCCTGGGCGCGGCGCGCGTCGTGGGCGCGGCGCGCAACGAGGCGGCGCTGCGGCAGATGGCCGCCGACGGCACGCTGGACGGCTACCTCGTGCTCGGCGCGGACGCCGGCGCGCTGGCCCGCGACACGGCCGCGCTGGGCCGCTTCGACGTGGTGCTCGACTACGTGTACGGCGCGGCGGCGGCCACCATCCTGGGCGCGCTGCCGACGGACCCCGCGGCCGAGACGCACTACGTCAACATTGGCACGCTCGCGCGCGACGAGACCATGCCGCTCAGCGCGCAGCTGCTGCGCGCCAAGCGGCTGTCCCTGACCGGCGCCGCGCCCGGCAGCTACTCGCTGGCCGCCCTGGGCAGCCAGCTCGCCGCCATCGTGGCCATGGCCGCCAGCCTGCCCCTGCCCGCCGACGTCGTGTCGTACCCGCTGAGCGAGGTCGCGCGCGTGTGGGACACGGACGAGGCACGCAAGAAGCGGCTCGTGTTTCTTCCGGGGAGGTGAGCGGCGGACGAGAAGGCGGAGACAGTGCGCACGATGCGAACGCACAGGTGCTTGTACTGTATACTCGTACAAACAAGTTTCACACACTGCTTTACAGCCCCTGGCCCACTGTAACCCGCCCGTACTCGCCGTAGCGCACGTTTCGTGTCCACTACGACGCTAGCCTGTCCGGTCGCGCCTGCCGTACGTGTTCGTTCTCGGCCTCCTGCATCGACAAGGAACCATCACCAACGTTCTCGCCGTCGCCATGGACGACTTCTCCTCCCTGTCCACGCGCGTGCTCCGCGCCGAGCTGGCCCGCCGCATGGGCGGCGAGGACCCCGCCAACGCGGCGCCGCGGCCCGAATGCGGATCCGGCAAGCGCGGCACCTACGAGACGGGGCTGCACGTCTTTGCCCTCTTTCTGATCCTCTCCATCAGCACATTGGGTAGGTTTTCCTGTTCTTCTGCTCTTCTGCGGTCTTCTGCCCGTCTTCTGCCGCTCTTCCCCGCGCTTCCCCACTAACAACCAGCCTGCGGCTTCCCTCTCTTCACCCGCCGCACGAGCGGCATGCGCCCCAGCAACGTCATCTTCCTCTGCCAGCACTTTGGCACCGGCGTGCTCATCGCCACGGCCTTTGTGCACCTGCTGCCGACGGCCTTTTTGTCGCTGACCGACCCCTGCCTGCCGCCCTTTTTCAACCGCGGCTACGAGCCGCTCGCCGGCCTGATCGCCATGGTCTTTGCCATCAGCGTCGTCTGGCTCGAGTCGTACCTGACGACGCGCGGCGCCGGCCACGCCCACGCGCACATGTGGGAGGAGGTCGACACGGAGGACAGCAGCGGCAGCGGCAGCCAGAATCTGCCGCCGGGAGGCGCCCGCCGGCGCAGCTCGTCAACGGCGGCCGCCACGGCGCCGCCCGGCAGCCTGGCCGCCCGCCGCGGCGCCGCCTACCGGCCGGACAACATTGCGCTCGGCGACGTCCGCGGCGCTGCCGACGGCGAGGGGCAGGGGCTGATGGCGGGCGCCTCGCCGCTGCCCGAGTCGTCGCCGGTGGGGGACGGAAACGGCAGCAACGGGAACGGGCTTCTGAAGCACGCCGCAGCCGCCGACGACGACGACAGCGAGGCCGGCTCCGAGGCCGGCTCCGACCTGGCCCTCCACCTCGACGAGCTCGACCCGGCGTCAAACACCCGCGGCAGCAGCGAGGCCGCCGCGCCGCACACGCCCGGCGCCGAGGAGCAGAAGCGGCTCATGCTGCAGTGCATGCTGCTCGAGGCCGGCATCCTCTTCCACAGCGTGTTCATCGGCATGGCCGTGTCGGTGGCCACGGGCCCGCCGTTTGTCGTCTTCCTCGTGGCCATTGCCTTCCACCAGTGCTTCGAGGGCCTCGCGCTCGGCAGCCGCATCGCCGCCGTGCACTTCCCGCGCGCCTCCTACCGGCCGTGGCTCATGGTCCTCGCCTACGGCACCACCACGCCGCTCGGCCAGGCCATTGGCCTGCTCGTGCACAACCTCTACGACCCCATGAGCCAGACCGGCCTGCTCATGGTCGGTGTCATGAACGCCATCTCCAGCGGCCTGCTGCTCTTTGCCGGCCTCGTGCAGCTGCTGGCCGAGGACTTTCTGACCGAGAAGAGCTACAAGACGCTGCACGGCCGCCGCCGCACGCACGCCTTTTTGTCTGTCGTTGCCGGCGCCTCGCTGATGGCCATTGTCGGAGCGTTTGCGTGATCTGTGCCTATTGCTGTCTCTGTCTGCTGTCTGCTGTCTGCTTTTTTTTTTGTCATGGCCGGCGTTGGGCGCCTCACGGCGGTTCTCTGGTTTCTTGCTCTCTGGTTTCTTGCTCTCTGGTCTCTCTCTCTCGACCTTTGCATCGCAACTTTTAGACTCGCATCGTTCGGTATATACAGCGCAATCGAATTTGGTCTCTGTGCCTCTTTTGCTTCTTCCAGCGCGAGCAAGGGCACGCTCCTCGACGTCGTCCGGTGAAAGAGTCAACTGGTATCTATGCGAGGTGAACGGGCCTAATAAAGAGGCGGAAAAGCGAACAAGAAAAGCAAGAAAGCAAGAAAGCAAGAAAGCAAGAAAGCAAGAAAGCAAGAAAGCAAGAAAGCAAGAAAGCAAGAAAGCAAGAAAACAAGAAAACAAACAAAACCAAGGCCCTTCATCACCTCACACAAACGGCACGGCATACTCGCGCGCGCCCTCGGTGCAGAACAGGACCACCACGGCGTCGCTGTCCAGCTTGAGAATGTCGCGGGCCTCGGAGCACATCTTGCGCAGGCCGGCCAGCGTCGCGGCGCCGCAGGGCCCGGCGGCCACGCCGCTGGCGGCGGCGGCTTCGCTCACGTGGCTCCTGCGCTTGCGCCCCTCGGCCGCCGCGGAGGCCAGGTCGGCGTCGTCGACAATGGCGCGCCCGTCGGCGTTCCACAGCTGCTGCACGGCCACGTGCGCCTGGCGGTCCGACACGGCCACGCAGTAGTCGACGCCGGCCTGCAGCACGGGCCACGCCGTCTGCGAGAGCGTGCCGCAGTTGAGGCCGCACATGATGGTGTCGGCCGTGGCCACGGTGACGCGCCGGCCCACGGCCAGCGACGCCCGCAGGCACGCCGCCGTGTCGGCCTCGACGGCGAGCACGGCCGTGCGCCGCCGCGCCAGCGTCTCGCGCCCGTCCCACAGCGCCTCGGCGTGGCTGGACGGCGCAGCGCGGCTGCTGCTGTAGCTGATGGTGGTGGTGCTGCCGCTGCTGCCGCTGCTGCCGCTGCGGAGGGCCTTCTTTCGGTAGTGGACGGTCACGGCCTGGGCGACCGACCCGGCGCCCACGGGCACGACGACGTGCGTGGCGTCGCGGCCGCCGGTGGCCTCGCGCACCTGCTCGTCGGCCTCGACCAGCATGGTGCCGTAGCCCTCGACGACCCACTGCGGCACCTCCTCGTAGCCGTCGAAGCCGACGTCCAGCAGCAGCAGCGCGGCGGCGTCGCGCTCGGCCTCGGCGCGCACCGCGGCCACGCAGTCGTCGTAGTTGCCGCCGGGCACGACGCGCACGTCGGCGCCCTCGCGCGCGAGCACGTCCTGCGTGGCCTGCGGCATGAACGCCGGCACGTACAGCCGGCAGGCCACGCCGCCGACGTAGCGCGCCATGCGCGCCACCGCGCGGCCCCAGTTGCCCTCGCTCGTCGACAGGATCTGCAGCGGCCGCCGCCCGGACTCGCGCAGGCACTGCGCGTTGTGCGCGCGCACCGCCCGCGCCAGCGCCTCCAGCGCCAGCCAGCGCCCGTCGGCGCCGCGCGCCGCCAGCCCGACCGCCTGCGCCACCGCCCGGTACACCGCCCACGACGCGCCCAGGATCTTGAACGACGGCAGCCCGAACCGGTCCGACTCGTCCTTGAGCAGCAGCTGGCCCACGCCCAGCTCCGCCGCCAGCGCCGGCAGGCTGCGCAGCGGCGTCGCCGCGTAGTGCGGCAGCTGCCGGTGCAGCGCCGCCACCGCCGCCGTGTCCACGTCGGGGCAGTCCCGGAAGAGCGACGGCGACGCCGTCCGCGGCGACACGCGCTGCCGCGACAGCGAGGGCGCCGTCGCGAGCGCCGGCTCGGCCGCCCCGGCCGCCAGCGCCATGGCAAGGCCCGCGGAGGCCGTTGGGCCGTCGGGGGCCATGACGGAGCGGCGGTGTTCCGCGAGAGTTCCCTTTTGTATTGCCCTGGTCGTCTCACGGTCGTCTTACGGTCGTCTCACGGCAGTGCGCTCGCTGCAGCGGGGCCGTCCTCGGTTTGTTGTGGTTGCGGTTCGGGGCTGGTCGAGACGACGTGCTCGATCGGACGACCTGGGGGCAATCGAGCCGTGACGTCAGTTTGCGGGCGCTATTACTCGCACATGGCAGTGGACGGCCCGCTGAAGGGAAACTACAGCGGACCTGTAAAACCGCTATGGAGGCCGTCGCAGGACAGCTGAAAAGTGGGTCCTACCGTTTTACCGACGACACAAAGGAGAAGAAGGTCCGGCTGAAGACTGTTGGATGCTTTTTCTTGGGGTCGCAAGAGGAGCGCTTGTTGAGAGTACGGTGTCGTTTGTCTTTTCTTCGAGCACTTGAGGGCTGTTGACCGGGTTGATGTTCTCAGTGTATTTATCCGTCTGAAAACAGGTGTTTTATTTTTGTGAAATTATAAAAGTTATTATTTTATTAAATCGAGACTGCGTTTATTCTTACCTTTGCTCGTACAGCCAAGTTGATATACGAGTACTCGTACTCGTAAAGAGGAACAGAAACAACAAACAAAGACGCTCTCCAGAATGTTCTGGATAAACAAACGATCGCAGTGTCACGTGACGCGCCCCGCAGCCTAAAAGCTCGACAGCCTCGCCTCATCGACGTCAACTCACAAGAACCACGCTCAGGACCACGATGGCGGAGAAGAAAGACGACGACGCACCCATCTTTGACCTCACCGAGGGCTGGTACGTCGACCAGGCCATCCTGCACCACACGGACAAGGTCGTGGTCATCCGCTTTGGCGATCCCAAGGACACGACGGTCATGGTGCAGGACGAGGTGCTGCGCAAGATTGCCAAGCCGGTCAAGAACTTTGCGGCCATTTACACGTGCGACACGACAAAGGTGAAGGATTTTAACAAAAGTGCGTGTTCCTCTCCTCTCCTGCTACTTCGCGCGCACCCCTAACAGCGCAGTGTACGAACTCTACGACCCCTGCACAATCATGTTCTTTTTCCGCAACAAGCTCATCATGATCGACACGGGCACGGGCAACAACAACAAGGTCAATTTTCTCGTCAACGACAAGCAGGAGCTGATTGACATGATCGAGGTTGTCTACCGCGGCGCCACAAAAGGCCGTGGTCTGGTGGTGTCCGTCAAGGACTATGCAACGCGGCACGAGTATTAGGGTTTTCGGTTGTGTCTTTTTGTTGTGTCTGACTTCTTTTCTCGTCTGCTTGTCTGTTTGTCTGCTTGTCTGCTTGTCTGCTTGTTTGCTTGTTTGCTTGTTTGCTTGTCTGCCGCTGTCTTACTTGCCTCGTCTTTTCTGTTCAGCGACGCGTTGTTGTATTGGTCTGCATCTGTTCTTATAAAAGCAAGACACCGTTTCCTAATTGCCCAAGTGAATCCTCCAATGCAGCGGCTGCAGCCGCTGCTGGTGCTTGACTAAAGCACTGCCGTTTACACGTCGTATTTCGGCTCCAAAGCCATCGTCGATGCACAAATCAAACGAGAACAAGCCGTGGTATAATAGACCCAATGGCCAGCGAAACAGCCCTGGCAGCTGCCTTTTGAACTCCAGGCACGCCCTAGCCCATGTGCAAGCCGTTTGGCACCGAACCTGTGCTCGCCGTCTCGCTTCGCTCCGCCGGCATCTCGTCTCCGGCCTTGCGTCCGCCTGTTCACCGGTCGTGCTGCTGGCGCCGGTCGTCGCCGCCAATGCGCTCCAGCGCCTCGAGCATCACAATCGAGTTGCCGCGAATCACCTGCAGCGTCAGCATGCCCGTCGGGTCGGACAATAAAGAAGAGGGCAAAATAGAAGACGAGACTCACCACCATGCCAATCTTGACCTTCTCGCCGCCGTCCTTTTCCTCCACGGCCTCGTCGAGCACAATGTTGAGAAAGACCTGCACTGTCAGCGCGGCCCAGACGCCAGAGGACACGCGTCGCGCCGGGACTCACGTCGTAGCCACGCAGCACGCCAATGACCTTGCGGCTGCCGTTGAGCTGGACAAACAGCCGCTTGTCGAGGTACTAAGAAAGTCAGCAAGGCACAGAGCGCGCGAAGCACGTGAAAATGCAAATGCAAAAAGAATAGAAGGCAGAACGCGCCTTTTTCAGTTCTGGCTGTGCGGGCGCCATCGTGTCGATTGCGCAGGTCGTGTGTGGTGGGTGCAAAAAACAGCAAGCGTAGGCGGTCGGACGCTCCAAAATGGCGATGGCGTTGCTCGATGCCGCGCTTCACAGGTCACGTGACGATAAGATACGGCGCGCGAACTTCAACGACGTCCAGCATGGCCACGAGCCCGCGACTACACGCGCCAACAACACGCGCAACAACGCCAGAATGAGCCTCTTTACCAAGCGAAAGGGCCGGCGGATATCGACGCACGATGACGAGGGCGAGCCAAGCGCCGGCAACGCACCGGCCGAAGATGGTACGCCCGATGGCCGCGCGCCGGTTTCTCTGCCTTTCTGTTGCTTTTCCGTTGCTGATGATTCAAGGCTGACACTCTGCGCGCACTCTTTAGACAGCAGCACCGACCCCGTTGTGCAGCCCATCCGCTTCGGCAGGCGCCCGCTCAAGCAGTCTGCGCTGCGCCGCAGCATAAACATCAACGACACCGACAACGGCTTGGGCGGCCCGGGCGGTGCTGACGCTGGCGACGGCCGCGTGGCGACGACGGCCGACGACGGCGACGCAAAGCCCGCCACCCGCATACACGACAACGACGACGACGGCGGGCCCGTTGTTGTGCGCCCGGCTCTCGGCCGGTCCGGCTCCAAGAGGAACAAGAAGCGCCTGTCCACGGCGTCGACACTCTCTTTTGGCGGCGGCGGCGGCGGCGACGACGACGAGGACGACGACAGCGGCCCAGCTGTCGTGACGCCCAACAAACGGGGCGGGAGCGGCGCCGCGTCGCTGACCCAGCGCGTGCTCGAGACCAATGCGTTTCGCAAGTCGCTATCCAGCCGCCTGCCAACACGGCATCGCGCGCACGAAGAGGACGAGCACGGAGACCGGACCAGCGGCGACTACGGCCACGACGACGACGACGGCCGGCCACGCTACGACCAGGCGTACCTGGACGAGCTGCAGAGCTCGACGCCCAACACGCCGCAGAACCTAGCCTCGCTGCGGCGACAGCAAATGGAAAGCGACGGCGGCGACAACGGCGACAACGGCGACGACCTGATGGACCTCGACCCGTCCGAGCTCGACGGCGCCATGGTCGTGGACGCGGCGGAGCTGGGGCTGGCGGCCGGCCGGCTGTCGTCGTCGACGGTGGCTGCACGGGCGCCGCCGGGCCCCGCGGCGACCGTGCTCACCGAGACGGAGATCCAGGAGCGCAAAGACCGGCGCGCGCGGCGCGCGCGGGAGGGCGACTACGGCCCGGACGCCGACGCCGACGAGGACAATGACGAGTACATTTCGCTGCTCACCGACGAGCAGAAGAAGCGCCGCCAGGCAAAGGAGCGGACGCGACTCGTGCGCGAAGACGAGGATCTGGGCGAGGGCTTTGACGAGTTTGTGGAGGACAAGGAAGGGCTGGCCATTGGCCGCAAGGCGGAGCGGGCCGCGCGCCGGCGACGGAAAGAGGAAATAGCGGCCCTCATCAACGCCGCCCAGCTCGGCGGCGACGGCGACGGCGACGGCGGCGACGGCGGCAACCCGGCAGCCGACGCCAACGACAGCAGCGACGATGACTCGGAGGCGGAGCGGCGAGCCGCCTACGACGCCGCGCAGACGCGTGCGGGCATGGACGGGCTGCACCGCCGCACACGCAACGGCGACGCCGCCCACGGCGATGACGACGACGACGACGGAGACGACGACCCGGCCGCCAGCGGCGTCCGCGGCAGCGTGCGCGTCCCGCGCATAAAGCCGCTGCCGGACCTCGCGGCCTGCCTGCAGCAGATGCAGAGCGCCGTCGCGGCGCTCGAAGCGGACGCGGCGCAGCACCGCCGGCGGCTGGATGAGGCGGAGAAGGAGACGGCCGAGATCGCCGCGCGCGAGGCAGAGGTGCAGGCCGTCCTGGACGCGGCGGCGGCCAAGTACCAGGCGGTGCTGGGCGGGGCCGGCGAGGCCACGGCCGGCATCGCCGCGTCGCCGCTGCGGGCCCTCCCGCCGGGCCTGGCCGGCGAGTACCCCGTGCAGCGCGGCCTCGAGAGTCTGGGGGGGACGCCGACACGGCGGCCGAATTCAGACCCAGACGATGTATTCTAGAGCAGTGCAGTGCGCAAAACGATACCATGACTTGTGCAAGTGACGATTTATCTGTAGGAGAAAAGGGATGCCAACGCCGTCAGAGACAAATGGAAACGACAAAAAGGCAAGCAGGACAACAAGATTGTACAAAATGGAGCTCTCAGAGATGTCAAACGGAAACAGAAACAGAAACAGAAACAGAACAGCCGATCCGGCACAAAACCACGGTACAAGTACAGTCCAGCCAGACTACTTTGCCCACCAGCTACTTTGCCCGGCTCACGCCCGCGCCAATGACGCCCGGCAGCTTCTCCTCGCCCACGCTGAACAGCAGGCCAATGGCAAAGCTGACGGCGCCGACCAGGGCCACCGAGAAGCCCGTGAGCAGCCAAAAGGGCACGCTGACGTCCTTCTTGTGGCACATGCTGCCGGCCCACTGCGTCGTGCTCAGGCCGCCGGGGCTGTCCTCGGGCCGGTTGAGCGTCGAGAAGCAGTGGCACACAAAGCAGCTGCCCTTGGCGGCCACGCCGCCGCTGTTGACCGCAAACTTGTCGACGCACGTGCCGTGCTCGCTGCAGCTGCCCGTGGCCGCCATGCACGCGTTGAACGACTGGAAGCAGGCGGGGATGGGCGCCGCCGCGGCGTTCGCGAACGAACTACCGCCGGGCTGCTCGGACCCGGCCACCACCTCCTTGGCCGACAGCGGCGCGTCGTCGGCCATGACGAGCTCCGCGTCGGCCGCGCGACGGCGCAGCTCGGCGCCGGCCGCGCCGGCGTGCTTCTTGGGCGGCAGCAGCGTCTTGCCGTTGGGCAAAAGGCCCTGGCTCGAGGCCCACTGCTTCCACTGCGCGTAGCGGCTGGACTCGGGCAGCAGCAGGATCGCGGCGTCGAGCACGCCGGCCTGCACGAGCGACACAATCTGGGGGAGCGCGGCGACGAGAGCGTCGACCGTCGCGGCGTCCTGGGAGAGCGTTAATCGCAAGTGAGAGAGAGAGAGAGGAGGGGGGAGAGGGTGGGGGGGGGGGGGGGGGAATCCACCTTCTTCACGTCGTAGAGACCGACAAAGACGCCGCGGGCCCACGCCTCGGGCCGGCCGGCGGCCACCGCGTCGGCCACGGCCGAGCCCAGCTGCGCCGCAATGCCCTCGCCGGCCAGCTCGTCGACAAAGAGCCGGGTGTTGGCGGCCTCGGACGGCGGGTCGGCGACAGAAAACGCGGGCGCGGCAAAGCCGCTAGGCAGCGCCGCCTCGAGCGCCGCCGCGTGGGCGGGCGTGGCGCCCTGCACCACCACGAGCATCTCGCGCCGCCGCGCCGCCGCCGCGTCGTCGTCCTCGGCAAGCAGGGCCGGCGCGGTCTTGCCGCCAAACTGGTTGATCAGGTCGAGGGCCGTCTGGGGGTCGAAGCCGCGCGGCAGCGCGCCCGCGAAGCTGGCGCCGTCGCTGGCGCCGAGCCGCTGCAGCAGGATCTGGCGCGCAACCTGGCGGGGCACGCTGGGGGGCGTTGCCGTCGTGTCGGCAGACGATGGCGGTGCAGACGAGCGGAGGAGGTAGACGGGGGCCGGTGCGGCGGCGGCGGCGGCGGCCGAGCTGGCCAGCGACGCCGCGACGGCCAGGCCGGCGAGCCACTTCATCGCGGCAGGAGAAGACGGCACGAGAGAGTGATCTGGGTCGGTGGGGGCGTCGCGGATGCCGGGTCGATGTGCGTGGCGATGCTCGACGACAATGGTGACGAAAACAGCCGAGTCGACGTCGTCTCGTTGTCGCGCAGGAGGAAGCTGCGCAGCTCGGTCAAACAAAAGACGCAAGAGCGACCAGCTCGAGGTGGATCATTGTTGATCCGGGCGAGTACTCGCACTGTAGTGCACTGTAAACAAGACTAGGCCAGCCTTGTCCAGACCGTACTAGTAAAAGTCATGCAATCTGTCACGTGCTAGGGACGGCAGACGACGCCGTTACAGGTGTGCCTGCCTAGCCGCCTAGACTGCCTGCAGCCACGCTGCGCAAACAAAGCAGATCTTCACATTGCCTGGCGACGCCAACGACGCCAACGGGCCGCAGGCCACTTGTTGACACCCTGCGCCTCCCCTCCCACACACACACACACGATGCTGCGCTCAGCATGGCCCGGCCGGGCGCCGCTGGCGTCCTGGCTGCGGCGCCGGCCCCCGGTCCCCGGCCTCTCGGCGACGGCGGCGACGGCGACCCCGGCAGCACCGCCCTTTGTCCAGCACGTCCGGATCAAGTCGCGGCGGCGGTGGCGCAACGCGGCGATTGGCGCAGGCGTCATCTACATGTGCTGGTCCGCCTACTTTACGCGCGTCATTGTGCCGCCGCTGGCCGAGCGCCTGGAAGACGACGAGGCCGCGCCGCTCTTCTTCCCGCTGCCCTTTACCTTTCGGGTGGTCGAGTCGCGGCCGTACAAGGGCTCCGACCCCGAGTGGCAGGAGTACATCCGCATCTCCAAGGACCGCGCGCTGCTCCTGCACATGCAAAAAGAGATTGCCGTGCTGGTGCGGCACGCCGCCGAGGCCAACCCCATCCTCGTGCGGCGGTGCGGGCGCGAGATGAAGGTGCGCAAGTACTGGCTCGACTTTGACTTTCCCTACCGGCCGCCGCCCAAGATTCTGCGCAACGGCCTGATGCTGAGCGCCGACGGGCTCGCCTACGTCACCACCGAGGTCGACTCCGTCACGATGATGCGCGTGATGCGCGCGCTGTGGCCCGAGCCCGTCGCGCTGTCCATGACGTCCTTTGTCTCGACCCTCTTCCGCCTCAACGTGCAAAACGTCGCCCGCTACTTTGGCTTTGAGACCGCCGAGACCGGCTTCCCGCCGCCCGGCTTCTCCGCCAGCAACCCCGCCCGGCCCCAGGACATGAGCGCGCTCGCCTCCAAGCTCAAGCGCCGGCTGCAAGAGGCCGAGGCCGACGACGACGGCCGCGCCCCGTCCGGCAAGCGCCCGGCCGGCGCTGTCGACGCTGGGACGCTCTCTCCGGCGTCTCCCGCGTCTCCCGCGCCCTCCTCCGCCAGCGGCTTCGCCAGCGCCAAGGACCTCATCCCCTTCCCGGTGTTTGTCGACAGCATCAACGCCGCGTGGCTCGCGTTCCGCAAGAAGCTGGGCGAGACCTGGCAGCCGCTGCGGCCCGCGCCCCCCAGCGGCAGCGTGGGCGTCTCCGGCCTCGTGGAGCTGCAGTCGCCGCACGCGCGCATCATGATCGAGGCCCAGGCCTTCTGGGACCCCAAGACGCGCAAGTACGACACGCAGACCATGCACTTTAAGCTGCGCCGCGTCCGGCCGCACACGCAGGGGCCGCTGCGCGACGACTAGCAGCACGACGGGGGACGGCGGAGACTGACGAGCATACCATGGCGCCCGGCGAGGATTCCGCAAAAATTCCCCTTGTCTTTTCGAGCATTTGCGTGTTTTCTTGTTTGTCTTTTGTACAGCTTTCGCGCTCCTCTTTGTGTATACAACATGTCCGCTGTACTTTTCACGCAGGGGCAAAGGCATCAGCGATGGTTTGGAACTGGGTTTTTTCGTGGATTTCCTTGCACAAAGATATTGACCAAAGGGCACAGATTGTCATGGCAGCACGTTGCTAGAGTGGCAGGGCGTACGTCTTCGTATTCCGGCATTCAAGATATCCTCTCCATTTATTCGTTATTCTGCTGCGTATTTTCAATGCTATATCGGAGACGGATGCGCTTCAGAGAAGGATGTACAATGCACGCATGATCCTCTGCTGTTCCACGCCACCTACTTTCAACAATCTCACAGTTCGCCGACCCTGAACGAAACACGTCGAATGGGTCTTGGTCTTGGTACCTCGCCGTTGTGTCGTTGTCCAGCATGCCGGGTTTAGCCCAACAGGGAAGGCGGAGAGCGGTGCTCCGCGCCTTCCTTCCGAAAACTACGACGTGGATGGGCAAGCGCACCCCACCGAACTGCAGGCACAACGACACACGCGCGCCTTCCTCCCGCCGTCCTGCCTCTGCGCGGGTCGCACCTTCCGTCGTGCCGACGCTGCCCTCCTCTGCGCCGTCAGGAGCGACCGGGGCGCTTTCCCCGCGTCGTCTCCGCTCCAACCAACTACAAATACATGAAGCTCACCACTGCGTCGAGCGCGCTCGACGACCAGCAACGGCAGCGCCCCGGCCCCCCCGACGCACCAACCGACGACACAATGGCCGCCTCCCGCGTGTCCCTGGACCAGGGCTGGTCGTTCAAGCAGGCGGACCTCGACGACACGCACTGGCTGCCCGCGGGCTCGGTCCCGACCAACGTGCACCTCGACCTGCTCGCGCACGGGCGCATCCCGGACCCGTTTGTGGGCAAGAACGAGGAGCGCGTGCAGTGGGTCGGCGAGAAGCAGTGGGTGTACCGGACGACGTTTGCGGCGCCGGCGGCGGCGGCCGCGGCTGCGGCCGGCAGCCGGGCCGTGCTGGCCTTTGCGGGCCTCGACACGTTTGCGACGGTGGTGCTCAACGGCACGACGATTCTCGAGAGCGACAACATGTTTCTGCCGCACCGCGTGGACGTGAGCGGCGTCGTGGCGGCCTCCAACGAGCTGGCCATTACGTTTGACAGCGCCTACCTGCGCGGCTGGGACCTGGTCGAGAAGCACCCGGACCACAAGTGGGGCTGCTGGAACGGCGACAGCTCGCGCCTGGCCGTGCGCAAGGCGCAGTACCACTGGGTGAGCGCGCCGTTTGTCCTCCTTGTTGTCTGCGCTGGCTCGTTGCTGACCGTTAGGGCTGGGACTGGGGCCCGGTGCTGCTGACGTGCGGCCCGTGGCGGCCCATTGTCCTCGAGGTCTACGCGGCCCGCATTGCCGACCTGTCGTTTGACACGACGGTCGACGCGTCGCTGCGGTCGGCGACGGTCGTGGCGCGGGCCGCGGTCGAGGTGGCTGCCGCGAGGAGCGGCGGAGCGGCGGCCGTGCAGGCGGCCGTGCAGGCGGCCAGGGTGCAGTTTGACGTGTCGCTCGACGGCACGACGGTGGCGTCCGAGACGGTGGACGTTGCGGCGGCCGCGAGCACCGACGGCGACGGCGACGGCGACGCGCCCAGCGACGGCGAGGCCACGGCCACCTTTCACATTGGCAGCCCGGCGCTGTGGTATCCGGCGCGCTACGGCAAGCAGCCGCTGTACACGGTCAAGGCGACGCTGCTCGTGGGCGGCGGCGCGGTCGACACGGCGACGAAAAAGATTGGACTGCGGCGGTCCGTGCTCGTGCAGCGCCCGCTCGCGGGCCAGCCGGGCACGAGCTTCTTCTTCGAGGTCAACAACGTGCCCGTCTTCTGCGGCGGCAGCAACTGGATCCCGGCCGACAGCTTTGTGCCGCGCATCGGCGCGAAGCGCTACCGCGACTGGGTCCGGCTGGCGCGCGACGGGCACCAGGCCATGATCCGCGTGTGGGGCGGCGGCATCTACGAAGAGCAGGCGTTTTACGACGCCTGCGACGAGCTCGGCGTGCTCGTGTGGCAGGACTTTATGTTTGGCTGCGGCAACTACCCGGCGTGGCCGGCGCTGCGCGCGTCGATCCGGCGCGAGGCCGCCGCCAACGTGCGCCTGCTGCGGCACCACCCCTGCATCGTGCTGTGGGCGGGCAACAACGAGGACTACCAGTACCAGGAAAGCGAGGGCCTGACGTACGACTACGCCGACAAGGACGCCGCCAGCTGGCTCGCCACCGATTTTCCGGCGCGCTACATTTACGAAAAGATTCTGGCCGACGTCTGCGCGGCGCTTGTGCCGCGCACGCCGTACCACTACGGCAGCCCCTGGGGCGGCGGCGTCGACACGCACGACCCGACGGTGGGCGACATCCACCAGTGGAACGTGTGGCACGGCACGCAGGAGCGGTACCAGAACTTTGACCGGCTCGTGGGCCGGTTCGTGTCCGAGTTTGGCATGGAGGCGTTTCCGAGCGTGCGGACGGTAGACGCGTTTCTGCCGCAGGGCGGCGACGACCCGGACCGCTACGCGCAGAGCAGCACCGTCGACTTCCACAACAAGGCCGACGGCCACGAGCGGCGCCTTGCGCTGTACCTGGCCGAGAATCTGCGGTACGCGCCCGACCCGCTCGAGCAGTTTGTGTACTGCACGCAGCTGATGCAGGCCGAGTGCCTGGCGTCGGCGTACCGGCTGTGGAAGCGGCAGTGGCAGGGGCCCGGCCGCGAGTACTGCGGCGGCGCGCTCGTGTGGCAGCTCAACGACTGCTGGCCGGTGACGAGCTGGAGCATCTGCGACTACCACCTGCGGCCCAAGCACGCGTACTTTGCCGTCAAGCGGGAGATGGCGCCGCTGACCGTGGGCGTGGCGCGCAAGGAACACGTGCACCCGCCGGCCGACAACGAGGGCAGCAGCAGCCGCACGCACTCGCGCATCGGCGGCGTCAAGCGCACGCAGATCGAGATCTGGGGCTGCAACCTGGGGCTCGCGGACCTGGCGGGCGTCGACTGCGTGGTGCGCGCGTGGGACGTCGAGACGGGCCGCCAGACGTTTGACGGCACGGTGGCCGCGGGCCTGACGCTGCCGGCGAACCGGTCGACGGAGATTGCGGCGCTGGACGTGCCGGGCGTCAAGGGCGACGAGGCGCGGACGGTGGTGGCCGCGTACCTGGTTGTCGACCAGACGCAGGTGGCCCGCTACGTCAACTGGCCGGAGCCGCTCAAGCACCTGCACCTGGCCCAGCCGCGGCAGCTTGTCCTCCAGCCTGTCCTCGCGGCCGGCGCGGGCGTGGTCGAGCTCAGCGCCGACGTGCCGGTCAAGGGCGTGGCCGTGGAGGTCGACGAGAGCACGGACGATGCCGCGGCCGACGCGGTCCGCTTCGACGACAACCTCGTGGACCTGGTGCCCGGCGAGACGGTGCAGCTGGGCGTGCAGGGCGCGGCGGCGTCGATGGTATTCAAAGCGCGGTATCTGGGTATGAAGGAGTGAGGTGGTGTGTGAGGAAGCGACTTTTTTTACAGAGCTTAGGCGGCTAAATTTCGGGTTCCTCGACGTCGACGTACGAGTACGACGTACAACGTGAGCGAGAAAGAGGGAAAAGAATGGAGAAGAGAAGAGGGCACTCTGATGATTGGTGCGGTTAAAATGGCTATTTTGATAGTTCGAGGGATTAGCAAGTGAGTCTAGATTGACGCAAATGGGCAGAAAATGACAAAAAAAAATTAAAAAAAAAATAAATAAAAAAGCTTAGCCTTTTATTTGGGTGCAGCGGCCGCAGCGGAGTTGTTGAATATGGTTACGCCGTTAAACAGTTGGAAAGACCGCCTGTGCTCCTGCTGGATCTGGCAACTGTTCCCGGCTGAGCTTCGGAGGCGGGGGGAGGCGCCTGCCGTGTCGCCCCACGCTAGCGCGCGGCGTGTTAAAAAGGCAAGAGCGCTGTAAGCCAGCGCGTTAGTGCCAGCGGCGGCAGCTTTGTCCAAACACGAGACCGCAGAGACAGCTCTAGCATCTCTTTTCTTCCGTCTGCTGATCTTCTGTCTGCGTCTCTTCCGTTCTCGTTCTGCATCTCGCAGCTCGCGGTCGTCGTCTCGGCTCTCGTCTCGTTCCCATCACCGATCCTCGTCTGACTTTTTTGCTGCTAAACTTCACCCCTCCCCCCCTCACCCAATGGCTTCAACAGACGGCAAGTCGGTAGGTCGCTTCCTCTCCCCGTGCTTGCTCGCGCGTTTGCTCACCGGCGCAGAACGCCTCGTTCGTCCTCAACAAGCCCCATGACGTCACCTACCAGGACCGCCCCGTGCCCTCGGTGCAGTCGCCGCACGAGGTGCTCGTGGCCGTCAACTACACGGGCATCTGCGGCTCGGACGTGCACTACTGGGAGCACGGCGCGATTGGCGACTTTGTGGTCAAGGACCCCATGGTGCTGGGCCACGAGTCGGCGGGCACCGTCGTCGCCGTGGGCAGCGACGTCACGGACCTGCAGCCGGGCGACCGCGTGGCGCTCGAGCCGGGCTACCCCTGCCGCCGCTGCGTGCGCTGCCTCGAGGGCCACTACAACCTGTGCCCGCGGATGCAGTTTGCGGCCACGCCGCCCTACGACGGCACGCTGACGGGCTTCTGGAAGGCGCCGGCCGACTTTTGCTACAAGCTGCCGGACCACGTGTCGCTGCAGGAGGGCGCGCTGGTCGAGCCGCTGGCCGTGGCCGTGCACATTGTCGGCAAGCAGGCGCGCGTGCAGCCCGGCCAGAGCGTCGTCGTCATGGGCGCCGGCCCCGTAGGCCTGCTGTGCTGCGCCGTGGCCCGCGCGTACGGCGCCGCCACGGTCGTGTCCGTCGACATTGTCGAGAGCAAGCTCGCCTTTGCACGCGGCTTTGCGGCGACGCACACCTACCTGTCGCAGCGCGTGAGCCCCCAGCAGAACGCGGCCAACATTTTGCGCGAGGCCGGCCTCGCGGCCGCCGGCGGCGCCGACGTCGTCATTGACGCGTCCGGCGCCGAGCCCAGCATCCAGGCCAGCCTGCACGCCGTGCGCGTTGGCGGCACGTACGTGCAGGGCGGCATGGGCAAGCCCGACATTACCTTCCCCATCGTGGCGCTGTGCGTCAAGGAGGTCACCGTGCGCGGCAGCTTCCGGTACGGCGCCGGCGACTACCGGCTGGCCGTCGAGCTGGTGTCGTCGGGCAAGGTGGCCGTCAAGAAGCTCATCTCGGAGACGGTGCCGTTTACGAGCGCCGAGGCCGCCTTTCAAAAGGTCAAGACGGGCGAGGTCATCAAGATTCTGATTGCCGGCCCCAACGAGAAGATTGAGTAGGGGAGGGTGGGTTGAAGACGGGCACACTCTGGCGGACACATGGACGGGAGGCGCCGGCGGGGCTGCCCAGGGTGCGTCATGAGAGGACGGCTGGACAAGGCACATAATTTTGATTTGGTTTTGAGTGCGAGTCTTTTATTTTAGAAATTTATTCCCTTCGTTTTAGCTTGTGTCAAGGCCTGCGGGCCGATCCTGCCCACGAATGCGCCTCCATCCTCTGCAAGCCGGAGGCCATGCAGTCCACCACGTACAGGCGAGTGTTCTTCTCATCTCACGGCGCCTGGCCTCCAGGAACTCGCTGATGTGGTCACGTGATCCCACCTCACGATACACCCTTTTCGTTGGCCGCCTCGTGCTCCTCGTGACGCTCTTCCGGAATTTGCGGCGCCATTTTGTCGCCAAAGTTGGACAGGCAGGCAAGGGCGCTGCCGAGCGCGGAGCAGCTGTGGTAGTCGAAGCTGCCGATGATGCCCACGCCCGTACGGCGAGAGTTCCGGCTCCCAAGAGACACTTCAGCTGCGGCCGGCTCTGGATTGTACACAGATAGACAGTGGTTTGTAATCACTCAAGAGCACACAATGTCAAAGTGCAGTGATGCAAAAACGAACATTGCTCGTTTGCCATGCTGTAAGACATGCGCTAAACCGAAAACAGTAATCGAACAACTAACACGAACAACCGTGTCGAAGGACACATTATTACTATTCACCTTTTCAATCACTTACTTTTCTTTCTTTTCACGTATTTTCTTGAAACCGCAATAACCGCACGAGAACGCCTCCACCAATTCCAATTTGCGGCGTCTTGAGTAGCTCGGGCAACTTTATGCAGCCGTAGAGGGGCCATGATGAGTAGAGGAATAAGGCGATGTGAGGGGAAGCAATCGCTGGGAGACAGGACGCGCTGCCGTCCAAAGACAGGCACTGGAGCAAGGGAGTCAGGTGAGGCAGAGCGTGTCTGCGAGGCCCCGTCCTGTCTCCAGCTCGCCGATCGCTCCTTCCCCCAACGCCTCCAACTCAAACGCTGAAGCCACGTATATTTGACAAGAGACGGCCCGAGCCGGAAGGATCGAGACGCGCCTTCCTTTCAGGGAACCGACCAAAAAAATCAAGCATCGTCTCTCCGTCGTCATCCACCAGACAACTTGGACCCCGAGCTTATCGGTCGCTTGTCGGCTCAGCATGCCGGCAGCTTATCTCTTGAGAGCCATGTGGGCCGCTCCATGCGGCCGGTTCCGTCACGACCTTATCGGGCAGCGGCAGTGAGTGCCTGCGGGCTGTTTTGGAGTACTGAACTTTTGAATTGTTTCAATCGTGCTTCTCTGCTTTTTTTTTCTTTTTTTTTGGTGTGTTTGTTTGGTTTACATTTTGTCCATCAAATTATTCACCATGCTCGACCTGATTATCCGCAACGGGCGCATTGTGACGGCAGCCGAGATCCTCCCGGCCGGGCTCGAGATCGGCGTCCGAGACGGCAAGATCGCGGCGATTGGCATCGGCCTGGACGCCGGCCCGAGCACGGAGATTGTGGACGCCGAGGGCGCGTACATTACGCCCGGCGGCGTCGACTCGCACGCGCACATTGAGCAGGACAACGCGCCGACGGGCGACACGTGGGAGACGGGCTCGCGGTCGGCGCTGGCCGGCGGCAACACCACGGTGCTCGCGTTTGCGTCGCAGCGGCGCGACGAGGCCAGCGCGCTGCCGTGCGTCGAGCGGTACCACGCCAAGGCGGCGGGCCGCGCGTACTGCGACTACGGCTTCCACGTGATCCTGACCAACGTCACGGACGACGCGGTGCTGGACGACGACCTGCCGCGGCTCGCGGGCGCGGGCATCACGTCGGTCAAGCTGTACATGACGTACGTGCCGCTGCGGCTGGGCGACGGCGACCTCTTGCGCATCATGCTGGCGGCGCGGCAGCTCGGCGTCACGACCATGATCCACGCCGAGAACCACGACGTGGTCGAGCAGATTGCCAAGCGGCTGGCGGCGCGCGGCAACACGCAGACGCACTTCCACGCGGTGGCGCGGCCGCAGATTGCCGAGAGCGAGGCGACGTACCGCGCCATCAGCCTGGCCGAGGTCACAGACGCGCCCATTTTGCTGGTGCACATGTCGGCGCCGGCGGCCCTCGAGCACGTGCGCGCCGCGCAGGCGCGTCTGCTGCCCATCCACGCCGAGACGTGCCCCCACTACCTGTACCTCACCAGCGACAAGCTGCGGTCGACGCCGCAGGGAGCCGACGACGGCCACGGCCACGACGGCATCGACGGCGCCCGCCACATCTGCGCGCCGCCGCTGCGGCACACGATGCGCGACGTCGAGCAGCTGTGGGAGGAGCTGGCCAACGGCACGTACACGGTGGTGTCGTCGGACCACGCGCCGTCGCTGTACGACCACCCGGACGGCAAGAAGCGGGGCGTGGTGGCGGGCGCCGACGGGGCGCCGACGGTGGACTTTCGCGTGGTGCCCAACGGCGTGCCCGGCATCGAGACGCGGCTGCCGCTGCTGTACCACCGCACGTACGACCCCGAGGCCGGGCCGCCGTCGGCCGAGGACGCGCCCGTGCACATCTCGCTGCCGCGCTTCGTGGCGCTGACGTCGACCAACCCGGCGCAGCTGTACGGCCTGGCGCACTGCAAGGGCAGCCTGCAGCCGGGGCTGGACGCCGACATTGTGGTGTGGCACCCCGAGGCGCCCCCCGGGGCCGGGGGGGCGGCCGGGGCGGCAGCCGCGCCGGGCTTTGCCATTACCAACGCGGCGCTGCACCACCGCATCGACTACACGCCGTTTGAGGGCATGCGCGTGCGCAACTGGCCGCGCTACGTCTTTCTGCGCGGCCGCCGCGTCTGGGACCGCGACGGCGGCGGCGTGCTGGGCCGCCCGGGCGACGGGCAGTTTCTGGCGCGCACCAAGTCGCGCATCCTGACCGGCCAGGCGGGGCGGACCGCCACGGGGATGCACCGCGGCGAGCGGGCGGCGTGGATGTAGGGTCTGTGGGTGAAGTGAAAAGACGTAGATAAAGTGCTCCGTAATAAGACGAGTGAGAACGAAATGTACGAGTACATAATGCGCACATTAGGCTTTGAGTCCCGTCGTATTGGCCGGTGGCGCCACAGCGCGTCGTACCACTTTTGGGCGCCCCAGCAAACATCTCGCCATGCGGCCTATGAACGGCACCATAATACAAAGAAGTCCGAGGCGGTGACGTTGATCCGGGGTCTGTAATCTGTCAGCCTTGCTTTCTCCTGTCTCCTCGTCTCTCCTCTCGTCTCTCCTCTCTCCTCTCGTCTCTCCTCTCTCCCTCCTCTCTCCCTTCTCTCTCCCTTCTCTCTCCCTTCTCTCTCCCTTCTCTCTCCCTTCTCTCTCCCTCCTCTCTCCTCTCCTCTCTCCTCTCAATGCATCTTCCCCCCCTGTCGTCTTGTCTCTCCTCCCTCTCGACTTTCTCCCTCACATTCCTCCTCGCCGCCCTCCCCGCCATGGCCTCGGTAGCTGCTCCCTGGGCGGACAAGCCGCTGGCCCTCATCCACACGCCTCAGTTTGAGACGAACAAGGTGCGTCCCCCGCGCGGCCGGTCTGCTTCGCCGCTCCGCTGACGTCCAGACCGACATCTTCACGACGGGCGCCACGCACATGTGCCTCCTGCACAACGCCGTCTTCCGCGGCTACAACAGCATCGTGCAGCAGGCGGCGCGCGTGACGGACGGCCAGGACAAGGCCGACTTTATCGGCTACTGCCTGACGTGGTTCAAGTTTGTCAAGTCGCACCACGACGACGAGGAGGCCGTGCTCTTCCGCGCCGTCGAGCGCCTGCTCGACGACGACACCGTGTGGGCCGAGACGCACGCGGAGCACGCGGCCTTTCTGCCCGGCCTCGGCGCCTTCCACGACTACCTCGCCAAGGGCCTCGACTACCCGCTCGACTTTGAGGGCGCCGTGCTGCTCGAGCTCATGGCCGCCTTTGAGGCGCCCTTTGAGCACCACTTCCGCCACGAGGTGGCCACCATTGCCGCGCTGGCCGGCCACCCCAACGCGCCGGCGCCGGGGTCGCCCCGGGAGGCCGAGGCGGCCGCGCTCTTCCGGTCCTGGGGCAAGGCCACCGTCAGCAAGGCCGGCACGTGGGACGTCGTGCCCTTTTTCCTGCTCAACCTCGACCGCTCGACGGGGCCCGGCGCGTTTGAGGACGGCCGCTGGGCCAACTGGCCGCCCATGCCCGCGCCCGTGCGCTGGGGGCTGATCAACATTGCCGGCGCCTGGAACAGCGGCTGGTGGCAGTTTTCGAGCTGCGACTCGGCAGGGCAGCCGCAGACCCTGTATGCGTTGAGGAAGAGGGAGGGGGAGGGGGGGGAGGGGGAGAAGGGGGAGAAGGGGGAGAAGGAGGGGGAGAAGGAGCTGTAGATGACAGTGCTTTCTTTTCTTTTCTTTTCTTCTTTTCTTCTTTTTTTTTCTTCTTTTTTTCTTCTTTTTTTCTTCTTTTTTTCTTCTTTTTTTCTTCTTTTTTTCTTCTTTTTTTCTTCTTTTTTTCTTCTTTTCTTCCTTTTTTCTTCTCTTCTGTTCCTTTGTCTCCTTTTTTTCCTTCGTTTCCTTCTTTCCTTCGTTTCCTTCTTTTCTTCGTTTCTCTCTACTGTCTTTCACCAGTCTCACATAGACGCATGGAGTTGGGCGTTTGGTATTCAACAGTCCACTCTGTACATCTTTACAACTCGTACTCACACATCGCTGCTTTAGTACACTGCAACTGCACTACAATATGTCTTCCCGTTTGTTTGGCGGTGGGTCATCTCTTGCGCTCAGCCAATCACCTGCATGCGGGGCCACGACGTCGAAAGGCCTAGAAAGCCTTCGCGCCCCACTTGCTGTCGCTCTTGCCAAACCTATCGTACTCGCAGACCTATTTTACGGCGGCACCTTCCTCTCGCTTCTGCAGCCTCATCCTCGTCGATAGCAACCAAGCAATCTCTCGGCTTTGATCTACACTCGACGTTACGCAGCCATGGCGACCTCGGACGAGCTCAAGGCTCTCGGCAACAAGGCCATTGCGGCCAAGAACTATGACGAGGCCGTGTAAGTGGAGGGGAGAAAGAAAAAGAGAAAGGAGAAGAAAAGAAGAGAAGAGAAAAAAGAAAAAAAGAAAAACAAAAAAGAGGAAGAAAGAAAAAGAAAAAACTAACTCCTCAGAAAACACTTCACCGACGCCATCGCCATCGACCCCCAGAACCACATCCTCTACTCGAACCGCTCGGCGGCGTACGCCTCGAAGCGCGACTGGGACCACGCCTTTGAGGACGCCGAGAAGACGACGCAGCTCAAGCCCGACTGGCCCAAGGGCTGGGGCCGGCTGGGCAGCGCGCTGTACGGCAAGCGCGATCTCGTGCGGGCGTACGACGCCTACCAGCAGGGCCTCAAGCTGGACCCCACCAACAAGGGCATGAAGACGGACCTCGACAACGTCGAGCGCGCCATGGACTACGAGCTGCGCGAGGGCGGCAACGCGGCGGCGGCGGCGGGCAGCAGCACGTTCCCGCCGTCGGTGCCCGACGAGATGGGCAGCATGTTCAGCGACCCGGCGCTGCTGGGCAAGCTGGCGGCGAACCCCAAGACGGCGGCCTACCTGCAGGACCCGTCCTTTGTGCAGAAGCTGCAGGCCATCCAGAAGAACCCCAAGAACGTGCAGGACATTTTCAGCGACCGGCGCATGCTCGAGGTCATGGGCGTGGCCATGGGCCTGGACTTTGACCTGGGCGGGATGGGGGGCGCGGCACCGCCCAAGGCCGAGGAGGCGGCCAAGGAGGCGGCCAAGGAAGCGGCCAAGGAGGCGGCCCAGGAGACGGCCGAGGAGACGGCCGCGCCCGCCGAGCCCGAGCCCGAGGATGACGAGGCGCGGGCAAAGCGCGAGGCCAAGGAGGCGGCGGACAAGGAAAAGGCGCTGGGCACGGCCAGCTACAAGAAGCGGGCGTTTGACGAGGCGATTGCGCACTACCAGGCGGCGTGGGACCTGCACAAGGACATTGTGTACCTCAACAACCTGGGCGCGGCGCAGTTTGAAAAGGGCGACTACGCGGCGGCCATTGCGGCGTGCACGCAGGCGGTCGAGGAGGGCCGGGCGCTGCTGGCCGACTTCAAGACCATGGCCAAGGCGTACGCGCGCATCGGGCTGGCGCACGAGCGGCTGGGCCAGCTGGACGAGGCCATTGACAACTACAACAAGTCGCTGCGCGAGCAGCGCACGCCCGACGTGGTGGCCAAGCTGCGCGCGGCGGAGCGGCGGCGCATCGACGAGGCGCGGCAGGCGTACATTGACCCGGCCAAGGCCGAGGAGGCGCGCGAGGCGGGCAACCGCAAGTTCAAGGAGATGGACTGGCCCGGCGCCGTGCAGTGCTACACGGAGATGATCAAGCGCGCGCCCGACGACCCGCGCGGCTACTCGAACCGCGCGGCCGCCTACGCCAAGCTGCTGGAGCTGCCGTCGGCGCTCGAGGACTGCGACGCCGCCATCAAGCACGACCCCACGTTTGTGCGCGCCTACATCCGCAAGGCCCAGGCCTACTTTGGCATGCGCAAGTACTCGGACAGCATCGACGCCTGCGCCGAGGCCGAGCGCGTCGACAAGGAGTTCCACGGCGGCGCCAACGCCCGCGAGATTGAGCAGCAGCAGCAAAAGGCCCTCACCGCCATGTACAGCGCCCGCGAGAACGAGACCGAGGAGCAGACGCGCGAGCGCATCATGAACGACCCCGAGATCATGGGCATCATGCAGGACCCCGTCATGCAGTCCATCCTGCAGCAGGCCCAGTCCGACCCGGCCGCCCTCAGCGAGCACATGCGCAACCCCAGCGTGCGCACCAAGATCCAGAAGCTGATTGCCGCCGGCGTCATCCGCGTGGGGCGGTGAGGGAGAGGGTATTTCAGGAAAAGGCATCAGGGCATTTGTAATTGCATTTGGCGGCGTCCGAAGCGGTGATAATTCCAGACGTTGAGCGTGTTATGCGTAGCCGATTATTTACGTACTGTGAATTCTTTTGAGGATGCGAAAGATGCCTTTAAGGATGCCTTTATTATAAAATGCTATATCTGCGTATGCAAAGACACGGCTCAAAGCACTCGACACGACGTCGACGTGCTCGGCCGGCCGTTCTATCAACTTGCCGCCGCGCAGCCCTTCCAAAGACGCAAGAACACGCCCACGACGCCCACGACCCTACCGGCGAGACCGCTCGACGGCGGCCGGGCTCAGCGCGGCCACGCTCGCCGACCGCTCGACGGCGGGCGTCAGCGGCGCGGGCGTGGTGCTGCGCGTGGGCGGGGCCGAGCGGTTGTGGGCCATGTGGGCGCGCACGAGGTGGCCGGCGGCGAGGGCGGAGCACAGCGACAGCTCGCCGGCCAGCGTGGCGGCGGCGATGATGCGGGCGAGGCGGCGGGCGTTCTCGCCCGGGTTGGTGGGGTGGGGCCCGCGTACGCCGAGCATGTCGAGCATGGCGGCCTGGGGCTCGAGCACGGTGCCGCCGCCGAGCGTGCCGACCTCGATGGAGGGCATGGACACGGAGATCTGCAGGGCGCCGCGCAGGTTCTTCATAATGGTGATGCAGTTGGCGCTCTCGACGACCTGGGCCGGGTCCTGGCCGGTGGCAATGTAGATGGCGGCGACAATGTTGGCGGCGTGGGCGTTGAAGCCGCCAATGGCGCCGGCCATGGCCGAGCCGACGAGGTTCTTGGACACGTTGAGCTCGACGAGCGTGTCGACGTCCGTCTTGAGCACGCTGCGCACCACGTCGCCCGGGATGATGGCCTCGGCCACGACGCTCTTGCCGCGGCCGTCGATCCAGTTGATGGCCGCCGCCTTCTTGTCGATGCAGTAGTTGCCGCTGAGCGACACAATGTTCATGTCCTCGAAGCCGGCCTCGCTCATCATCACGTTGAGCGCGTGCTCGACGCCCTTGGAGATCATGTTCATGCCCATGGCGTCGCCCGTCGTCGTCTTGAAGCGCACGTACAGGTTCGTGCCCGCCAGCGCCGTCTTCATGTTGGACAGCCGCGCAAAGCGCGACGTCGAGTTGAACGCCTTGCGCATCGTCGCCTGGCCCGCCTCCGAGTCCAGCCAGATCTTGGCCGCGCCCGCCCGCTCCACCGTCTCGAAGCTCAGGCACGGGCCGCGCGTCATGCCGTCCGCCGTCAGCACCGTCACCGCGCCGCCGCCCGCGTTGATGGCCTTGCAGCCGCGGCTCGTGCTGGCCACCAGCACGCCCTCGGTCGTCGCCATCGGAATGAAATAGCTCTTGCCGTCAATCACAATCGGGCCCGCCACGCCCACCGGGATCGGCATGTAGCCCACCACGTTCTCGCAGCACTGCCCAAACACCTGCGCCCAGTTGTAGTTTTCAAACGGCAGCTCCGACTCGTCCAGCAGGCCCGTCAGCTCCTCCGTGGCCTTTGTGCGCGCAATCGTCGCGCGCCGGATCTTGACCGCCCGCGTGTAGTCCTTGAGCGTCTTTTCGAGCGCGTAGCCGGGGATCTTGCCTCGCAGCGACAGGTACACGAGCTCGCCGTCCGTCAGCTCGTGCGCGCGCCGGTCCTTGAGCATCTGCTCCATCTCCGCGGGGCTGCGCTGCACCAGCGCCGCCCGCTCCTTGGCCGCCTGCAGGTCGGCCTGCGACGGGCTGGGCGCCGCGGGCGCGCGCTGCTTGAGCGGCCGCATGGCCAGCAGGTCGCTCTCGTCGTCGGTGGGCGCGGGCGTCGTGGGCTTTTTGCCGCCGCCGCTGCCGCCGCCGGGCGTGGGCGGCATGTACTCGCCCAGGGGCATCGTGGCCGAGGCCGTGTCGTTGAACGTCTGCGCCTGGGCCAGCTCGCGCGGGTCGATGGGGTGGTCGGGCATGTTGGGGTCCTTGATGCCCCAGCGCGCCACGTTGAACAGGTAGCCGTTGAGCGCGACGCTGAGGGCCAGCGCGATGATGATCCACTTGGACAGCACGGGGTCCTCGAGGCTCTTGAGAATGCTGCCGACCATGCGGCCGCCGACGCCGCTGTAGGCGGCGTCGCCCGCCAGAGTGCTGCTGCCGCCGCTGCCGGGCAGGTCGTAGTGGACCGAGGGAAACTCGAGCTCGTACTTGATGGGCGTCAGGACGGTCACGACGGTGTCGCGGCCGTGCTCGCGGGCCGCGGCCAGCAGGGTGTCGAGGCCGCTGGCGGCCACCTTGAAGGGGTCGACGGGCGGCGAGGCGACGACGCCGCCGAGGCCGCCGGCCACGGACGAGATGGAGGCGAGCGAGTCGGCGCTGCGAAAGGGCAGGGTGCACAGGTTGAGCACGTTGATAATGACAAAGCCGGTGACCATGAGCACCTTGAACTTGGGCACGCTGGTGCTCTTGATCTGGCGGCCAAAGATGGACGCGCTGGGCTCGCCGCGGGCGTCGGGGCGCGGCCAGTCGCTGCTCTGGGCGACGCTCTCGGCCACGCGGCGGCTGACGCCGTCGTCCTCGAGGGCGCGGCGCAGCTCGACGTGGCGCTTGATGCGGTTGATCTCGAGCTTGATGCACAGGATGGCCGTGTAAAAGGAAAAGAGCAGCACGCAGTCGAAGAAGAGGATCCACGCCGCCAAAAAGCAGAACTGCTGCAGGCCGCCCTGCACGCCCGACGCGGCGCCAATGACGAGGATCAGGATCTCAATGGCGTAGTCGCACACAATGTCAAAGCCCTTTTCCTTGATGGCCATCTGGATGGCGTACTGGATGACGCTGGGCGCGCTGGCGGCGAGCTTCTTGGCGGCCGGCGGGGGTGAGGCCGGCGCCGGCGCCGTGGATGCGGCTGTGGCTGTGGCTGCGCCCGCGGCCGTGGCCGTGACGGCCGAGGGCCGCTCGAGGTGGCGGCGGCGCTCGAGGGCGTGCGACAGCACGGCTTTGGTCAGGGCAATATTCTTCTCAAAGCCAATGGTGACGACCAGGAACGGCAGGCCCTCGGACAGCAGCACCATGCTGACGGGCACGCCGAGCTTGGTGGTGACGATGAGGCCGAACAGAAAGGCAAAGATGGACGAGAACAGCACGCTGGTGCCGAGCCAAAAGTTGGAGCCGAGGCGGCGCATGGACAGGAAGAGCGACACAAAGGTCAGGTGCATCGACAGGTAGCCAAGGACCATGATGATAATGTCCAGCGTGTCGGCGTTCTTGAGCAGGTCGACAAACTCGACCCAGCCGTTCTGCAGCCAGCGCACGATGCTGGACCCGGTCTGCACGGCGCCGGCGGCCTTCATGATCCACAGCTTCTTCTCGGGGGCGTCGGCGCCCGCGACGGCGTCCTCGCCGCCCGGCGCCGCCGCGGCCGTGTCGTGCAGCGGGATCTCGCGCGCGGCCGCCGTGAACAGCGCCGCGTCGTCGTAGGCCACGGCAAAGGCCAGCGACGTGTCCTGCGAGTACGCGCCGAGCGCGCTGGCCGTCGAGGGCAGCGGGCTGGCCGAGACGTTCTCGGGGATGGGCACGCTGGCGAGCAGCGGCGCCGTGTTGGGCGCGGCGGCGCTCGACGACTCGGGGAACACAAAGGTCAGCAGCGCCAGGTGGTCGACGCCCGCGGGCACGCCGGCCGCGGCGCCGTCGTCGTACGGCTGCCACTTCCAGGCCGTGTCGGGGCCGACGCGCAGGCTGCGGCTGCCCTCGGACAGCGAGCCCCAGTCGGCGCGGCGCACGCTGCGCGAGGCGTCAAAGATGCTCTCCTCCAGCAGGCCCATGTACGTCGAGCTGGCCAGCACGGCCACAATGACGACGGTGTGGATGGGGTGCGACGACGTCAGCGTCGCCAGCAGCTGCAGCAGCGGCGTCAGCTTCTTGTTGAGCCACGACGGCGCGGCGGCGTGCGCCGCCGGCTGCTCGCCGCGGAAGCGCGACGGGATCAGCGACGACGCAAAGTTCGAGGCCATGGTGGGCGGTGGGCGGTGTGGCAGGCGTCGAGGCTATCGGGGATGCATTGGCTCCGTGGTGGACGTCGCGAGGGTGGTCTGGAGAGGTCAGCACAGATTCGGGCGTTCCTTCCCAAACGGGACGGACGACGCTGCGCACAGGACGTACAGGAGAGACAGGCGTGCGGCAGTCGAGAGAGGACGAGGTAGGGACGCTGGGCGCTTGGATTGCCAGCGACAGAGTACGAGGCTGGGGCGGCTGCGTCGCTGGGATGCAGGAGAAGAGAGAGCAAGAAAGGAGAAGAGAGAAATCCCCAGGAGATAGGGGAGAAGTGCGGCGGTGGAGACGTGGGAAAAGAAGGGCATGGGGGGAAAAGGAGGTTAAAATGAACGAAGCAATGGTGAAAGACGGTGAGCGCCGGCAGAAAACGGGCCCACATGGACGCACCGTCGAGGAAGGCGCGACGGGCGCGGTTGCGGAAGGCAAAACCGAGACAATCGACAATCGCTGCTCTTGCCTGTTGGTCGGAGCAAACCAAAGCGGCACAAAGAAATCAAAAAGACGACTCAATTGCAGGCTGCGCCTTCCTCAACAGATATTATCGAGGGAAAAAAATAAAATAAAAGTGGGTCTATCCGTTCGTCCTCGCAGCTTCCCGCCTTGGCTTGGGTTGGGTTACGGTGTAAATAGCGTTTTGCGCGTGTGTCTGCACTCTCCACAGTCGAGATGCAACGTGAGTTTACGGTAGACGAGAAAGTCGGTGTGCGACGGAGCGTTGTTGCAGCTGGGAGGATTCGTATGTGACGGCCAACCCTGCCGTTTGTCAGATTTGAGGATATGAGAGTTTGTAGTTGAGGTTTGCCGTTTTTTATTTATTTTATTTTATCTTCCTTTTCTTTTTTCTTCTTTTTTCTTTTTTTTTTTCCTTTTCTTTTTTTCTTTTTTTTTCTCGTCAGCTTTATTACCATATTATTTTCCCGCTTTTCAGCCACCGCTTATATCGGCTATTTCAATTCATACTGGTGTCCCTATTACCCCTGCAGAACTCATTCTCCCACTTGTCGTCTGCCATTGTCCCTGTAGCCGGCGTCTAACATTGTTCTGCCCGAGCCGTCGCTTGCAACGCCCGGAACCGTCATTGCCCAAGGCAGCAGCCAATACCAGCGTCATGCGGCCACACCATCTCTCCGGTTCCGGGCACAGCTGTCATTGTGCTCTCGGAAGTGCGGCAGAACGGCCACGTGAAGAGTATTGCTCAACGGCGCAGCGGCGCATTGTCTCGTCCAATGCCGACATGCCCCATTGCCCGTTCGCCGACGCAACAAGAGCGTGCTCGGCCAAGAACGAATAAACACGAACACGCGAGAGGCCCAAGGGAAGCGTCGAAACAACATGTATTGTCACGTGACCATCTCAGCCTCGCACCGGGTGCCTTAATCAGCCGTTCATGATCATGTCATCTGCGTTCATGCGCAGCTCGTCTGCACGCATCGGCGCTCATCTGCGCTCCTCCACAGCACTCATCCGTCCTCTCTCCTTGTTCTTCACAATCCCCCCTGCCATGGCCAGAGAGTTCAGCCCGGCGCTGATCGTCGTCGATCTCCAGGAGGATTTCTGTCCGCCGGTGCGTGTTTGTTCCCATGACGTCTGGCGCCTCTGCTGACGCCCCTCTCCCCCAGAACGGCTCGCTGGCTGTCCCCGAGGGCCGGGACACGATCGCCGTCATCAACCGGCTGCTGGCGATGCCGGCGCTGGCGCTGCGCGTCGCCACAAAGGACTGGCACCCGCCGGACCACATCTCGTTTGCGTCCAACCACCCGGGCAAGAAGCCGTACGTCGACTTTGCCACCGTGGTCAACCCGCTGAACCCCGACGAGCCGCCGTACGAGACGCGCCTGTGGCCCGACCACTGCGTGCAGAACACGCCCGGCGCCGCGCTGGTGCCGGAGCTCGGCACGGCCGCCCTCGACCGCGTCATTGAAAAGGGCACCAACAAGGACGTCGAGATGTACAGCGCCTTTTACGACCCCTTTACGAATCCGCGGGTCAGCGACAGCGGGCTGGCCGAGCTGCTGCGGGCGCCGCCGGCCGGGCCCGCCATCACGCACGTCTATGTCGCGGGGCTGGCAGCCGACTACTGCGTGCAGTGCACGGCCCGCGACGCCGCCAAGGAGGGCTTTGTCACGTACATTGTCGGCGAGGCCACGCGGGCCGTGGACAGCGCGGGCTGGCAGACGCAGCAGGCCGAGATGGCCCGGGCCGGCGTCCAGATTGTGAGCGTGGACGGGCCCGAGGTGGCAAGGCTACGTGCGGCCAAAGGTGACGGCAGCGTTTGATGGGCAGCGGAGGTTTCTGTGCTTTTTCTGTGCTTTTTCTGTGCTTTTTCTGTGCTTTTTCTGTGGTCGTTTCTGTGGTCGTTTCTGTTTTTCATCTGGTAAGAGACAATAGCCAGAAATGAATACTTGGCCCATGCGAGTAAAAAGCTTTCTTTAAAAGCCGGTGACATGCTGGCCTTGCAGAATGACGGAATGGCGACATCGGCGCCTGGAGGGTTTCAATTGAGTATCCTCTGGGGAATCCAAGACGGTCAGTCATTTCCTGGGAAATATTCCCCGAGAAATGGTCATAAGATGATAAAAGAGGAGATTAAAAAAAAAAAAAAAAAAAAAAAAAAAACAAGCAGCAGCTATTTTTGATACTACAACGCTCAATGTTATACGCATGCTTTCGTCGCAACCACGCTTCTACACAACGCATGCAAATCAAATCAAATATACGCAATGCTTTCGGCTAGCCACTTCTACGGAACAGTGTTAGCGACAAGCAAAGGCAGACGACAACTTCTCCAAACAACTCAAAGTAGCCTCGTTTTTCTGGGGCGCCAACCTCGGAACCCCAGGTGCGGAGGCATCGTAACTGGAAAGTATTCGTAATGGAAACAAAAGACGGCCAGTCGCGCACATCTTCTCTTTTGCATACGACGCTTTCGCTGTTTTTCTTAGCCTGTAGCCTTTCTCTCCTTCAACCGTATTTTGTCTCGCTCCTTCCCTTCTTTTTTCTTTGACTGTACACAACTAGTCTCTCGCTCCTTCCTTGTCGGCTGGTCCTTCCCTTTTGGACGCCAACCAACATCACGGCCAACGTCACTTGAGCCTCACTTTGGCGGCGCCAACACACGACCGCGAAGAAGCCCCCGCATGGCCGCCGCCGCGGACGAGGCCCGTCCGGCCGACAAGGCGACGGAGCCGTCGGCGTCCTACAACGACAGCCTGAGCGACGGGCCGTGGTCGTCGGATGCAATTGCCGAAGCCGCCGCGCCCGATGCTCCCGACGCAGGCGCCGCAGTTGGTGCAGCTGCAGCAGCGGCAGCAGCACCAGAGGCCGCGTACGAGGACGGCCGGACGCGGCTGCAGACGGTGGTCGTGATGGGCTCGCTGTGCTCGGCGCTGTTCCTGGCGGCGCTGGACGTGACGATTGTGACGGTGGCCATCCCGACCATCTCGGCAGACTTTCGCAGCAGCGTCGGCTACACGTGGATCGGGTCGGCGTACCTGCTGGCCAACGCGGCGACGGCGCCGTCGTGGGGCAAGGTGTCGGACATTTTCGGGCGCAAGCCGGTGCTGCTGGGCGCGGTGGCCGTCTTCTGGGTGGGCTCGCTGCTGTGCGCCGTCAGCCGCGGCATGACGATGCTGATTGTGGCGCGCGCCGTGCAGGGCGTGGGCAGCGGCGGCATTGTCATCCTGGTCAACGTGTGCATCAGCGACCTGTTCTCGATGCGCCGGCGCGGCCAGTACTACGGCATGGTGGGCCTCGTGTGGGCCGTGGCCGGCGGCATCGGCCCCGTCGTGGGCGGCGCGCTGACGCAGCACGTGTCGTGGCGCTGGTGCTTCTACCTCAACCTGCCGGTCTCGGGGCTGGGCCTGGTGCTGCTGGTGGCCGTGCTGCGGCTGCACAACCCGCGCACGCCCGTGCGCGCCGGCCTCGCCGCCGTCGACTGGCTCGGCAGCGCCGCCGTCACCGCCGGCACGCTGCTCGTGCTGCTCGGCCTCACCATGGGCGGCGGCGTCGTGTACGCGTGGCGGTCGGCGGCCGTGGTCTCCATGCTCGTCGTCGGCGCGCTGGTGCTCGGCGCGTTTGTGCTGGTCGAGGCGCGCGTCGCGCGCTACCCCATCATCCCGCTGCGCCTGTTTGCGTCGCGCGTGGCCGTGGCCTCGTTTGCCTGCTGCTTCCTGCACGGCCTCGTCTTCGTCTCGGGCACCTACTACCTGCCGCTCTACTTCCAGGCAGTGCTCGGCGCGTCGCCGCTGCTGTCGGGCGTCTACGTGCTGCCCTTTTCCGTCGGGCTGTCCGTGACGAGCGCGGCCACCGGCCTCGCCATCAAGAAGACGGGCCAGTACCTCGTCTTTATCGTCGGCGGCTTCGTGGTGCTGACGGCCGGCTTTGCGCTGCTGACCGACCTCGGCGCCGAGGCCCGCTGGGCCAAGATTGTGCTCTACCAGGTCGTCGCGTCGCTCGGCGTCGGCACCAACTTCCAGTCGCTGCTGCTCTCGCTGCAGACCACCGTCGAGCACCGCGACGTGGCCGCGGCCACGGCCACCTTTGGCTTCATCCGCCAGATGGCCACGGCCGTCTCCGTCGTTCTCGGCGGCGTCGTCTTCCAGAACCAGATGCAGCGCCAGCACGACGCCCTCGTCCAGAGCATCGGCGCCCCGGCCGCCGCGCTCCTGACCGGCCGCAGCGCCGCGTCCAGCGTCTACCTCGTCGACAGCCTCACGGGCGCGGCGCGCACCGCCGCGCGCGCCGCCTACTGGCGCGCCCTCCAGACCATGTACACGGTGTTTGCCGCCCTCGCCGGCGCCGGCCTGCTGGTGTCGCTGCTGATCCGCCAGTCGGCCCTCTCGACCGAGCACGTCCACCACAAGACAGGCCTCGACGGCATGCGCCGCCGCGGCGACGAGAAGCGGGACGCACACGTGCTGGCCGTCAGCGACGGCGAGATGGGCGAGCAGGGGGGGAGGGGGTAGTCTGTGTCTATTTCTGTACATGTCTGTACATGTCTGTACATATTCCTATACATGATAACAGCGAGTTACATATGCAACCGTTAAAGACACAGAACGAGCTTGATTTGTCTGCCCTTGCCTACGCATCGACCCAGGTCAGAGTAAAGACGGCGTCGCCCGCGCGCGAGTTGCCCACCTCGACGCTGCCGTCGGCGCTGCGCACGCTCGGCGGGATCGTGGCGCCGCGGCGCTCGAGCACAATCTTACGGGCGGGCGGCGCGGGCGGCAGCTTGTAAAAGGCGCGGCCGTGGCGGCTCAGAAAGCCGGCCAGCGCGTCCGCGGAGACGGCGTCGGCGGCCAGCACGCCGCGGTCGACGGCGTCCTCGAGGGCGCGCAGCACGAGCTGCGTGGCAAACGGCTGCGTGAAGACGCCGGCGGGCGCCTTGCCGGGCGCGGCGTCCGTCTTGGCGCGCAGCGGGTGCGGCGCCGAGTCGCTGCCAAAGAAGAACTTGGGGCTGCCCGCGGCGACGGTGCGCACGAGCACGTCGCGGTCGGCCGGCTTCTTGGGGATCGGCTTGCAAAAGGCAAGGGGGTCGCAGCAGGCCTCCGTCTCCGTCAGGTAGAGGTGGTGCGCCGTGATCGTGGCGGCGACGGTCGGGCCGCAGGCCTCGACGGCCTCGACCGCCGCCGCCGTCGAGCAGTGCTCGAGCTGGAGGTCAGCGGTGGCGCAGAGCGGCAAGGGGAACGAACAGCCATACAACAATGCGCAGCTTGGGGAAGCGCGCGTGCAGCGCCTGGAGCGTCGGCAGAAAGGCCTCCTCGAGCGTCGTGCCCGGCGGCGCGAGCGACTCGAGCACCTCGCCGTGGATGTTGAGGACTGCCGTGTGAGATGATGCGAGCTGATGCGAGCAGATGGGCGTGCGCCTCGAGGTCCAGGATCCCTACCCATGTCGTGCTCCTCCATGGCCGCAAACGTGCCGTAGAACGCCTTCAAGTCGGCCACGCCGGCGTCCGAGTTTGTCGTGACGCCTGCGGCGTGTCAGCGGGACAAGGCTCGGACGTTGTCAACGCCCATCTTCCGGAAGGCTCCCACGCCGATCACCCACCCTGGGGATAGAGCTTGACGCCCGTGATGCCGGCCGCCGCCGCCTTGGCAATGACCTCGGGCGTGACGGAAGCGTGCAGCTGGACGGTCAGAGCGCGCTCGTCGGCGACAGGGGGGCCGGGCCCGGGACTCACAAAAAGAGACATGAGAAAGTTGACGCCGGGGGCCACCGCCTCGAGCTCCGCCTTGTAGGCGAGGACCTGTGCTGTCAGCAAGACTCTCTCCCGCGCCCGAAAGACAACGCAACGTACCCGCTCAACGTCGGTCAGCGGAGGCACCTGTCGTGTTAGCGTCCTGCCGTGGTCCTGCCGTGGTCCTGCCGTGGTTCTGTCGTGGCCGTCCTGCCGGGGCCGTCCCGGCACATACCAGGTTCGGCATCCTGTCCCGTCACTCCCGTCAGCGCATGCCCCCAACCCGCTGGCTCGTCTGCACTTACACAAAGGCCGTGTCGACGCCGCCCTGCACCACCGTCGGCGCCACCAGCTTCATCAGGTCGCCCTGCCGCATGTGGACGTGCATGTCCGCGGCCGGCGGCAGCTCGATGCGCTGGACCGTCTTGAGATGCATGTTGCGTGTGTGTCGGGGCGTGTTTCGAAGGAGTGCCTGCAGTCGTGCGCCTTTGAGCATGGCACAGCTGGGAGGTCGTTGATTGTCGGTTTTTATTTTTATTTTTATTTTTATTTTCCTACTTTTTTTTTATTCTTTTTCAGCGGTTGCGGGCGCTATTCATACTGTACTTGCGCTCGAGTACATACCCCAGGTCACCGATTAGGAAAGCGGTGTAGCGCATCTGGCGGGGTTGCCCGCTATGACTCCACAGGCGGCAGAAAAAAGCGGCAGAAAAAGAGCAGGAAGGAGCAAAAGTTTCGTCGCCAACCAGACATCCACGGCCGCCAGACGACGATTCTCGACGCAGCGACGGCACAGACGCTACAAACATCGAGATGAATTTACAGTAGCTTCGTCTGCCATCCACCCTTCCCCCTTTCCCCTAGTTGCGGCCATCTCAAAGACATCCTGGCCGGCCAACCTCGTCAATTCCTTTCGAATCCCTCTGAACCCGACTCGCCTCGATCGAGCACACGCCGCCAGGATGTCGTCCCGCTCCGCCAGCGAGGACCCCTCCAAGATCGAGCTCCTCAAAGATGCGCTCTACCAGGCGGCCGTCGACAACGGCGGCGAGGGCCGGCTGTGGAGCCAGCAGGACCTCATCGACTTTGACATTATCCCCGACGGCAACCTCGACCTGCTGATGAAGGCCGTGCAGGGCCTGTGCTCCGACTTTCTGTTCAAGACGATGAACGACGGGCGCATCGGGCTGTGCTGGCGGTACCGGCCGGTCGAGGACGCGCAAAAGTACCGCACGCTCAACCAGGACCAGATCATGGTGTACGAGCTGATTGACGACGCCGGCGCCGACGGCATCTGGGCGCGCAGCCTCAAGCACCGGCTCAACATGCACGAGTCGGTGCTCAAGCAGTGCATCAAGCACCTCGAGGCGCGCGGCTACATCCGCGACATGAAGAGCGTCGAGAACATTGGCAAGAAAATGTACATCAAGGCCACGCTGCGACCCTCGGACCGCGCCACCGGCGGGCCGTGGTACTCGGACGGCGTGCTGGACGTCGACTTTATCGAGTCGCTGCAGGAGCTCGTGTTTGACGCCATCCGCAACCGCAGCACATACCTGAGCCGCGTGCGGCCGTCCACGGCGGCGGCGGCGGCGGCAAAACGACCAAAAAAGGGCGTCGTGCTCGGCGGCGGCACGGCGACGCCCGACTCGGCGGCCGCGCCGCGCGGCCGGAAGCGCACGGCCGACGCCCTGGCGGGCGGCGACGACAGCAAGGACGCCGTCAACGGCCACGGCCACCCCGGCAAGCACCACGCGCGCCACCGGCGCCAGATCCTGCTGCCCATGCCGGCCGGCTACACAGAATACCCGACGGTGCGCCGCATCGCCGAGCTCATCGAGCAGTCGGGCGTGGCCATGAACACGACGCTCGGCGAGGCCGACATCCAGCAGCTCGTCGACCTGCTCGTCTACGACGGCCTGCTCGAGCCCGTGCGGCTGCCGGGCACGCACGAGACGGGGTACCGCGCCCTCAATGCGTCGCGGCTCCAGGAGCCGGGCAGCGCCGGCGCCGGCGCCGGCGACGGCGACACGCCCGGCCAGCCGCGCACGACGCCCAAGGGCGCGCCCCTGCCGCTCAACAACGGCTTCACAGAGTCGCCGTGCGGGCTGTGCCCCGTGTTCGACCTGTGCGAGGACGGCGGCCCCGTCAGCCCGGCCAACTGCGTGTATTTCAACCGGTGGCTGGGCCTGGAAGAGGCCGTCGAGCCGGCCACCGTGGCCGTGCTCGACGACGACGGCTTTGACGAGGAATAGCCGCGAGACGGGGCACGGTTTGGCGGATCGGATACTTGCATACTATACGGTGTTTGGGCAGCGGCGTTTGGGTCGGCATAGCTGGCCGCTTAGTCAGCACGGAAGCATACGTCACTCGTGTCAATTTCTCATTCTTTCAGATTCTTTGCAAAAGCCGACTTCAATTTGTGCCGATGCTATGTAGCGGGTCTGGTCCAGCGTCCCAGACGTCTCCTTTTTGTAGAATCCACGTAGCGAGCTCACGGCCCGGTCAGAAGCTTGGCCGAAACACGTCTACTCGACGAGGCCGGCGGCGACAATGACGGGCTTCTTGCCGGTCTTGATGTTGCCGCGCTCGTCGCCGGTGGCCTCGAGGGCCTTGACGACCTTCCACGAGTCGTCGTCGCTCGAGATCTCGCCGAACACGACGTGGCGGCCGTTGAGCCAGTCCGTGACCACGGTCGTGATGAAGAACTGCGAGCCGTTGCTGGGCGGCGTTAGCGGGGGAAGCTGCAGCATCCGGGCAAGACGCAACTCACGTGTTGGGGCCGGCGTTGGCCATGGACAGCAGGCCGGGGCGGTCGTGCTTGAGCTTAAAGTTCTCGTCCGGGAACTTCTCGCCGTAGATGGACTTGCCGCCGGTGCCGTTTTGCCGGGTAAAGTCGCCGCCCTGCAGCATAAAGTTGGGGATGATGCGGTGGAAGGGCGAGCCGACGTAGCCCTGGCCCTGCGGGCGCTGGGCCAGCTCGCGGAAGTTGGCGGCCGTCTTGGGCACCACGTCGTCGTAGAGCTTGAACGTGATGCGGCCCTTTTGCGTCTCGTTCTTGCCGCTGACGGGGCGGAAGTTGCCGTCGAGCACGGGGCCCACCCACTCGACGTCAAAGTACACGTTCTTGTTGGCCATGGCTGCGGAGGACGAGAAGGTGCGGGAGCGCGCGGTGCTGTTGCTGTGGACAGGAGAGGCCGCAAAGTGCAGAGGCGATGAGAAGAGAAGAGAAGACGCAATCGAAAAGTTTGAGCGAGGGGCAGCACCCAAACAAATAGCCCCCTGGCGGGGCAGGAGGGGTCGGAGCAAGCTGGCTGCCAGTGGGCCCTTCATGTTGGGGAAGGAGCTGCTGGTCAGTGAGCGGTTCCTTCTTTTTCTGTTTTCCTTTTTTTTCCCTTTTGTTTCTCTCCTCTCCTCCTTCCTTTCCTTTCTTTTCTCTCCTCTTCTCCTTCCTTCCCTCCCATTTGTCTTTTCTCCCCCCTCTCCCGTCTTCTTTTCACCCCCCCTCCTCTCACTTACTGTTGTTTGTGCCTTGGATTCGTTCTTGCCTACCCCACCAAAACGTTAGCGTGTGTTGCGCCACTGCACTGCTTTTCCAGCTTTGTGATCCACCAACCGCCGCCCCGTCTCGCTCCTTCCTCGTTCGACGCAAAGCCAGACGACAAGTAAAAGACATGGCATCTTTGGATCCGATGGCGTGTTACTTTGCGGCGTCTCTGCCCCGTGCGGCCATTCCCAGCCACTGAATGCCGAGCCTCTTGCCCGGCCACATGCACGCTGCCCCGCCCAGGCCGTCGCAGCCGCCCTGGGAGCTGGAAAAGCAGGAAACAGGACTTGCTTCCTTGCGTCTTGGCGCTTCGTGGAGGGCGGCTGACACACGGCAGACGGGCGGTTGAGGGGGACGGGCTGCACAGTCCAGGGGCTGGCCAAACACAGCACGGAAACACGAGCCAGAGGCGCAGGACGGCCACAGAGCTAGCCGCTCCGCCATCTTGCACAGCCATCTGCCAGTGTCCTCGGCGCCTCGACAAGGACGTGCCGAATCTCGGGCTGGGGCTTTGGGGTTGGCCGAACGGGCAGCAGGAGGTGGCAGTGGCCGAGAAGAGGGAGAGCAGGGAGAGCAGAGGCAGCGCAGAGACGGAAGAAGCAAGGATGCTTGCGGAGGACTGTCGCAACGTCCTCCGCCCGCTGTCCGAGCTTGCCGGGCGAGCTTTCCGGGCGATCATGTCAGGCGTGGCAGACGCGACGCCGTACTCTTCTCGGCCTCTGCCACCTCTGCTGCCCGGCCGTGCGGCCGGCAGCTTGTACACAGCCCTGCAGCTCATGGCCGCCTCTGCTCCAACAAAGCCATGCCTCGCCTGGCCGGCCCGGCTGGCGGACGGACGTAGAGAGAGATATACGCACCTTGCAAGGGGAAGAACGCAGAGAAGAGTTTGTAAATGCTGCGAGGCAATTGCTGTTGCGGCCGGCGGTTGTCCGAGGAGAGAGCTTCAGACGGCTTTTATTTTTCAGCCGGCCTGCCGCACGCTTTTTCACCGCTCACCTTAATATTTTCGGCTACAGTGGGCAGCTGCCCAAGCCGGCTGTTCAGGTGCCTGAGTCCAAAGGCATCAAAATAGTGGGACGTCTACGGCCGGCGTTACTTGTGTTTTGGTAGGAGAATTATGCGTAGAAAATTTCTAACAATTTCCTGAAAACCGATCTTACATTCTTACATAATCTCACGTGCCCTACGCGCTAGCCTATTCTGGCCATATTCAGCATAGCGCCTGGCCCATTCCGGCCCAGCTGGACCGTCTCGAGGTCCACCAGCATCACCAATCTCCAGCCATCACCCCTTGAGCGCTGCCGCTGTCCACGCTGTCTCCCTGATCGGGCCTCGCTTCCACGGCGCTCTTTTTTTGCCACGACGAGCACACGAACACGCGAAACGCAAACGCGATTGGCCGGACCGCCCACGACGGCAGCCTCGCGATTGGCCTCAAACGCATCCCTGAAGCGCCCTGGTTCACCTCTTCCCTCCCCATCGACGCAGACTCGCCGACACCGCTGCCACGATGGATTTCAGCAACCTCAAGGAGTCCGTCGCCAACCTGACGTTGTACGACATCAAGGCCGGCGTGCGCAAAGTGCAAAATGGTGAGGACGAGAGACGCCGACGCCGACGACGGCAAAGACGAGCAGCGCTGACCTCCCAGCCGTGATGAACTACACCGAGATGGAGTCCAAGGTCCGCGAGGCCACCAACAACGAGCCCTGGGGCGCGTCGTCGACGCTCATGCAGGAGATTGCCAACGGCACGTTCAACTACCAGACGCTCAACGAGATCATGCCCATGATCTACCGGCGCTTCACGGAAAAGTCGGCCGAGGAGTGGCGGCAGATCTACAAGGCGCTGCAGCTGCTCGAGTTCCTGGTCAAGCACGGCTCCGAGCGCGTGATTGACGACGCCCGCTCGCACCTGACGCTGCTCAAGATGCTGCGCCAGTTCCACTACATTGACGCCAACGGCAAGGACCAGGGCATCAACGTGCGCAACCGCGCCAAGGAGCTGGCCGAGCTTCTGGGCGACGTCGACCGTATCCGCGCCGAGCGGAAAAAGGCCCGCGCCAACAAGGGCAAGTACACGGGCGTGGGCAGCAGCATGGGCAACGGCCGCTTCGGCGGCTTTGGCTCGGACGCGGGCTACGGCGGGAGCAGCAGCAGCGGCGCCGGCGGCAGCAGCGGCTACGGCGGGTACTCGGGCGGTGTGTATGGCGACGGCGGCGGCTTCGGCGGCCAGAGCGACTACAACGAGGCCGGCGGCAGCACGGCGGTGGGCGGGTCGCGCGCCGAGCGGTTCGAGGAGTACGACGAGTACGACGAGGGCGAGTCGCGGGCCTCGGCGGCGGCACAGCGGGCCAGCAGCGCCGGCGCACGCGCCGGCGTGCGCCGGACGACGGGCGGCAGCGGCAGCACGCCCTCGAAGCGGTCGGTGTCGGGCGCGGCGGCGGCCGAGCCGCCCAAGCCCAAGGCGCCCGAGGTCGACCTGTTTTCCTTTGACGATCCCGCGCCGGCAGCCGCGCCGACAGCCACCGCCGCCGCCGCCGACGACGACGACTTTGACGATTTCCAGTCGGCGCCTGCCCCGGCACCGGCTGCCGCCGGCAACGGCAGCAGCAACGGCAACGGCAACGCCCTGGCCGGCCTGGCCGCGCTCTCGAGCATCCCCCTCGCCACGTCCTCGGCGGCCGGCGCCCACTTTGCCGCGCCGCAGCCCGTGTCTGCGCCCAAGCAGGTCAGCCTGACGGACATGGTCGGCATCTCGTCCATCTCGCCGCCGCCGGCCAGCAGCGGCGGCCCCAACTACGCCGCCTTCCACGCGCCGCCCCCCGCACAGCCGCAGCAGCAGAAGCCCGCCGTCGGCGGCTACCAGCCCGCGCAGCCCAACTACTACCAGTCCGTGCAGGCCCAGTCGTCGCTGTCGGGCGCCGGCGCCGGCGCCGCCACAACGTCCGTCTTTGGCCAGCCGTCGTCCGTCTTTGGCCAGCTGCAGGCGAGCACCGCCGCCGGCGCCGCCACCGCCAGCAGCGCCGCCGCCGGCGCCGGCGCCGGCATGGCCGCCTTGCGCCCCGTCGCGCCGTCGACGGCGAGCAGCGCGTCCGCAGCCGGCAAGTCGGCGGCCGCCGGCGGCGACGTGTTTGGCTCGCTGTGGTCGTCGGCCAGCTCGGGCATCAAGAAGACGAGCGCGCCCGCCGCCGGAAAGGGCCCCTCCATGGGCCAGCTGGCGCAGGAGAAGAGCCACGCCGCCATCTGGGGCGCGCCGGCCCCGTCGGCCGCCGCGCACGCCAAGCCGGCCACGCCCAGCAGCAACGGCCTGGACGACCTGCTGGGCTGAGTCGGGGTGGAAGGGGGGAAACGAGGAGGCGCGGGGGAGAACAAGACTGCAGATATAGATCAATGTGTTTTCGGATGCCATTTGATGCTTCATTCGCGTGTGTTGCGTGTGTGTTGCGTGTGCGTCTGCGTGTGCGTGTTGCATCCATTTTTGAATAGCATTTCTCTTTTTTTTCTTTTTTTTTTTTTTTCTTTTCTTATTTTTTATGTTTTCTCCTTTACGACTCGTTCCGACCCACTTGTCTTACTTGCCGTCAGCTTGTCCCCCGAAAGGGCAAGGACGCGCTGACGTTCCTCCAGGAAGCAGCGACCGGGGACAGACTTTCGCTCCTTCTCCGGCCTGTCTCACCTCCTTTTCCACTCTGTTCTGCATTCTTCCGCCACATCTGCGAGCATGCCGCCCGGACTCACGACACACTTTGCCACCGCGGCCAGCCTGCTGCTGGCCGCCGCGGCGCTCTGGTACCTCTACCGCGGCTATGTCGTGCGCAGCCATTTCCAGCGCCTGCAGAGGCAGGGCGTGGTAGGCCTCCCTCCCCCCCCCCCCTTTCCTCCTTTCCCTCCCCCTCCTCGATGGCCCGCGCTGACAGTGGCAGCCCATGCTCAAGCACAACCCCATTCTCGGGCATCTGGGCGTGGTCGGCCGGCTGATGGCGGCGCTGCCGCGCGACGCGCACGGCGACTACATCATGGTTCTGATCCAGGACAACTGGCGCACGCTGTTTGACGGCCGGTACGCGGCGTGCCCGCCGGCGGTGTACCTCGACCTGTGGCCGTTTTCGCCGCCGATGCTGCTGAGCCTGGACCCGGCGGTGACGGCGCAGTTCACGCAGGACGTCAGCGTGGACAAGTCGGCGGCGCAGAGCAACTTTCTGCGGCCGCTGACGGGCAACCTGGACCTGGCGTCGAGCCGCGGCGGCGCGCCGTGGAAGACGCTGCGGCGGCGCATGAGCCCCGGCTTCAGCCCGGCGGCCATCCGGCAGCGCGTGCCGGCGCTGCTCGAGGAGGTCGAGGTCTTTCGCGACGTGCTGCTCAGCAAGGCGGGCCGGGCGGGCGACGCAGACGACGCAGACGACGCAGACGGCGGCTGGGGCCCCGTGTTCGCGCTGGAGCGGCCGCTGACGCTGCTGACGCTCGACGTGATTGGGCGCTTCGCGCTGGACACGCGGCTGCACGAGCAGACGAGCCCGCTGACGCCGCTGTCGCGCGCGCTGCTCGACACGCTGCCGTGGCTCGTCATCCACGTGCACATTGGCAACGTGCTGACGCACCTCAACCCGTGGCGGCAGTTTCGGCTGTGGCGCAACCGCCGCGCCATTGACGCGTACCTGGGGCCCATCCTGGACGAGCGGGCCGCGCTCGTGGCCGGCAACAAGCCGGGCTGCGGCGACGCCCTGGTCGACACGCTGCTGCAGGCGCTGGCGGCCGAGGCGGAGAGCACCGGTTCCCCCGCCGACGCGGCGGCCACGCGCGCCTATCTGGTGGCCGAGATGGGCCACACGCTGTTTGCCGGCCACGAGACGACGGCCTTTAGCCTAGCGTGGCAGTTCCACGTGCTGGCGCGCGAGCCCGCGGTGCTGCGGGCCATGTGCGCGGAGCACGACGCGGTGCTCGGGACGGACCCGGCGCGGGCGGCCGATCGCATCCGCGCGGCGCCGCATCTGCTGGGCCAGCTCGTCTACACAACGGCCGTGATCAAGGAGTCGATGCGCATCCACTGCAACGTCGGCACGCTGCGGGCCGGGCGGGCGGGCTTTGCGCTGTACGGCCCGCCGCACTCGGGCTACGAGGGCGTCGCCTTTCCCACGGAGCACTGCGTGCTCTGGGACGGCAACTTTGCGCTGCACCGCAACGCGGCGCTCTGGCCGCGCCCGCTCGCGTTCCTGCCCGAGCGCTGGCTGGCCGCCGGCCCGGACGACCCGCTGCACCCCGTCAAGAACGCGTACCGGCCGTTTGAGCTGGGGCCGCGCAACTGCATCGGCCAGCACCTGGCCATGACGGAGATGGTGCTGGTGCTGGCGCTGGTGGCGCGCACGCTCGAGATCGAGGAGGCGTGGGACGCGTGGGACGCGCAGCAGGGCACGCGCAAGAGGGACACGGTCTGGGGCGAGCGGCTCTACCAGGTCAGCAAGCACGGCCCGCCGCACGTCAAGGACGGCATGCCCGTCCGGGTGCGGCTTCGCAAGCGGTAGCACCCGATGTAGGATGGCGTGTTGGAGATGGGCGTGGCGTGTTGTCGTTTTCTTTTTTTTTTTTTTTTTTTTCGTGTACCTTTTATCCTACCAAGTCTTACATAGAATGGACGAGGTCGTCTTGGTCTCTTCCCTTTCCCGTCAAACTTGGAAATACGTCGCTTCTTGGAAATTAAGACAGAGACGGGACAGACGCCGGCGGTACAAAGGACGGCTCGGCTTACTCTATATCCTGCGTAGAGGTCACCGTCGTCATCGCACGCCATCCGGCCAGCGGTGCTTGGCCGAAAAAGAACCTGGCCAATCAGAATGCTCGACTTACACTGTGCCCCGGGACAATGAGAAGAAGACGGCACATGTTCGTTTTCCGGCACGCCCATCGCGCCTTCCGGTAGTCTCGCTGCGGCCGGCCGTGCCTTCCTGCGTCTATATATGCTCGGCTGCTCCTTCTCTCCTCGACCATCCAGCCGCACCTCATCTCCATCTCCATCGCATCTCCACGTTGCGCCGCAATGGCCGACCTCGAAAGCAGCGCGACCAAGTCCGAAAGCGAGACGCCGTCCGGCGACGGCGTTGCCGTTGTCGGCGCCGACGTGCTCCCCGGCGCGGTCGACCCCGTGTACGCGGCCAAGGCGCGCGTGCTCAACGACGCCATCCAGGCCATTGGCATGGGCCGGTACCAGTGGCAGCTGTTTGCGGTGGTGGGCTTCGGCTGGGCCAGCGACAACCTGTGGCCGATTGTGACGTCGCTCATCTTCACGCCGGTGGCCAACGAGTTCCGGCCGGCGCGCGCGCCGCTGCTGACGCTGGCGCAGAACCTGGGGCTGCTGGCGGGCGCCGTGTTCTGGGGCTTTGGCTGCGACGTGTTTGGGCGCCGGCTGGCGTTCAGCCTGACGCTCGGCTGCACGGCCGTGTGGGGCCTGGCGGCGGCCGGCGCGCCCAGCTTCGCGGCCGTGGGCGTGTTCGCCGCGCTGTGGTCCTTTGGCGTGGGCGGCAACCTGCCCGTCGACTCGGCCATCTTCCTCGAGTTCCTGCCGCCGTCGCACCAGTACCTGCTGACGGTGCTGTCGGTGGACTGGGCGCTGGCGCAGGTCGTGGCGAACCTGGTGGCGTGGCCGCTGCTGGGCCGCCTGACGTGCGCCGAGGACGCGGCCGCCGCGGGCACGTGCACGCGCGCCGGCAACATGGGCTGGCGCTACCTGCTGCTCGCCATGGGCGGCCTGACGCTGCTCATGTTTGGCGTGCGCTTCCTGTGCTTTCCCGTGCACGAGTCGCCCAAGTACCTGATGGGCCGCGGGCTCGACGCCGCGGCCGTGCGGGTCGTGCACGAGGTGGCGCGGCGCAACGGCACCACGTCGGCGCTGATCCTCGCGGACCTGCGGGCCTGCGAGCCGGAGGGCTGTGCGCGGGTGGGCGGCGACGGCGACGGCGACACGCCGGCAACCTCCACGTCGGTACGCGCGCACGCGGCTGCGGCCGTCCGGCGCAGGCTGGCCGACGTCGGCCCGGCGCGCGTGCGGGCGCTCTTTGCGGCGCGGCGGCTCGGCGTCTCGACGGGCCTCATCATGGCCGTGTGGGCGCTCATCGGCCTGGCGTACCCGCTGTACAACGCGTTTCTGCCGTACATCCAGGCGACGCGCGGCGCCGACTTTGGCGACGGCTCGACCTACCTGACGTACCGCAACGCGCTGGTCGTGGCCGTGCTCGGCGTGCCCGGGGCGCTGCTCGGCGGGCTGCTGGTGGAGCTGCCGCGGCTCGGCCGCAAGGGCACGCTGGCGCTGGCGGCGGCCGTCACCGGCGTGGTGCTGTACGGCTCGACCACGGCGCTGACGTCGGCCGCGCTGCTCGGCTGGAACAGCGCCTTCAGCTTCAGCAGCAGCCTCATGTACGCCGTGCTCTACAGCTTCACGCCGGAGCTGTTCCCGACGCCGCAGCGCGGCACCGGCAACGCGCTGGCGGCCACGTGCAACCGCGTGTTCGGCATCATGGCGCCCATCATTGCCATGTTTGCCGACCTGCAGACGGCCGCGCCGGTGTACGTCAGCGGCGCGCTGTTTCTGGCGGCCGCCGTGCTGGTGCTGGTGCTGCCGTTTGAGTCGCGGGGGAAGTCTGCTTTGTAGAAGCATGGAAAACTTGGCTAAAGATGAAAGAAAGAATGAAAGAAAAGAAAAGAAAAGAACACGCAGAAAGAGCCTCCAATATAAGAACCGCGGAAAGGGAAAGAACCTCCAATATACGAACCAAAGAACCTCCAATATACAGCAGAAATGACATCCATCCTCGGTCACGCCGTAATGCCCGACTCTCCTAACACGCCTCCACCGGCTTCTGCGCGTACACAAACAGATGCGACTCCTCCCACACCTCCTCCGGCTTGCAGATGCCCACCTCGGCGCCGCGCGGCTTGAACTGCGTCACGGCGTGGTACTGCACGGCGAGGCCGGCGGCCTGCACGGCCGCGACGCCGTCCTCGGGCGACAGGCTCGACACGACCACGGGCCGGCCCATCCACGAGATCTTCTCGTTGTTGACGGGGATGGGCACGGTCGAGAAGACGAGGTAGCCGCCGGGCTTGAGCAGGCGCGCGAGCCCCGCGAGCACGGCGCGGATGTCGGCCTGCGAGACGCCCGCAATCAGCGAGAAGAAGACGGTCACGGCGTCGAGCTGCGTCTGCGCGGCCGTCTCGCGCGCAATGTACGCGCGCACGTCAATCAGCTCAAAGGCCGCCTTGGGCACGCGCGCCCGCGCCGCCGCCAGCATGGCCCCGGAAATGTCAATGCCCAGCACGTCGTGGCCGGCGTCCGCCAGCACGCTGCACGCCGGCCGGCCCGTGCCGCAGCCCACGTCGACAATCCGCGCGCCGCCCGCCGCCGTGGCCGGGCTCTCCCGGAGGCGCTGCACGAGCCAGTCGAGCGCCGCCGCCTGCGTGGGCAGCCCCGTGAAGGCGTCCTCGTACGCGGGGCCCACCGAGTCAAACACCTCGGCCGCCGTCAGCGTCTCGCGCGGCGCGGCGTCGCCGTGCGCCGCGGTCTCGGCCGCCTCGAGGTCCGACGCGTCGGCGCCGTCGTCTTTGGGCGGCGTGGGCGGCGCCGGCGTGGACCGCAAGTGCAGCAGGTTGGCGAAAAAGGCCAGAATCGAGGCCAGAAGGCGGGAAAAGGCAGCCATGGGGGAAGGTGAACGTGTGAGAGAGAATTGGGAGAAAGAAAGGGGAAGAAAGGGAAAGGAAGGAAAAAATGGAAAGAAAAAAAGAACGAAAAAACGACAAAGACAGGAAAGACAAGATATACAAAACGGAGTCAAAGGAGCAGTGATGAGAACGACAAAGACACCGGGCGGGCCAGCCGTATATAAGAGCAAAGCAGTGCAAGGAGGGAGCCGAAACGACGCTGCGTGCGACGAGGCGCGGCAGCAAGGGATGGAGACGACGATGCAAGACAGCAGCCAGATTGGGAAAACAAACGACGCCAGCACGCCCGAACAGGAAGACGCGAGACGGCTGTCTCACAGCCACCAGCCCGTGGGAGGCCTAGAGTCGCACTGCACCGTCTGTACGAGACGCCGTGTGTCTTGGTCTCTCTCCCTTGCATGGCTGTCGTAAAATATAAACAACCTGGGAAACGGCTACGTCGATCATCCGAGTGGATAAACCGTGTACGCGAGGTGGTCGGTATGGGGCCATTTTTTTCTTTTTCCGTCGGCATGGGAGCGTTCTTTTTTTCTTTTCTTTTTTTCTTTTCTTTTTTTCTTTTCTTTTTTTCTTTTCTTTTTTTCTTTTCTTTTTTTCTTTTCTTTTTTTCTTTTCTTTTTTTCTTTTCTTTT
>JADHKR010000047.1:0-62301 GCA_019925305.1 Sporothrix cf. nigrograna
ACCTCTTCGGCCTCGTGCTTTGCGGCTAACACCTGACGGCAGCGCGCGCATACTCCATCATGCCGTTTGTTTGGAGCATCGGCACCATTGTCGGCCCAGCCATCGGCGGCACGTTCTCCGACCCGCACGCATCGTTCCCCGACCGCTTCCCCCGCGGCAGCCTCTTTGACCGCTTCCCGTACCTGCTGCCCAACCTGCTCTGCGCCCTGCTGCTGCTCATCAGCATCGTCCTGGGCTGCCTGCTGCTCGAGGAGACGCACCCGGGCCTGCAGCCGGCGCCGCCCGTCGCGTCCAAGGCAGCGCTCGACTTTGGCGACCGCCGCAGCACGTACGTTTCGGACGAGACGCCGCTGCTCGAGACGTCGGATGCCCTCAAGCGGCCGGCCGTCGACCTCCGTGCCGAGACCTACGGCACCTTTCGCGACAGCGAGGCGGGTGCCCTGGCCGCCGCGCCCGCGCCGGCGGCCGCGGTCGTCACCGAAAAGAAGCCGGCCGACGTCAACATCTACAGCCGCCGCATCCTCGCCGTCGTCCTGGCGCTGGCCATCTTCACCTACCACAGCATGGCGTACGATGCGACGCTGCCCATCTTCTTCGAGGACGACCGCGTCGTGCCCTTTCCCGGCCGCGGCGCCGGCTTTTCCGTGCATCCCTTTTATTCGCCCGGCGGCCTCGGGCTCTCGCTGCGTGCCGTGGGCATGATCATGGCCGTCAACGGCGTCATTGCCCTGTTCGTGCAGGCCGTCGTGTTCCCGCTGGCCGCGTCGTGGCTCGGCGTCGGCCGCCTCTTTCTGCTCGTGACCGTCCTCCACCCGCTGGCCTATGTCGTCGTGCCCGCGCTGCTGTACGTGCCGCAGTCGCTGCTGTATCCGGCCATCTATGCCTGCCTCGCCCTCCGCAACCTCTTCGCCATTCTCGTCTATCCGCTGCTGCTCATCCTCATCAAGGAGGCCACGCCGTCAAACTCCGTGCTCGGCACCGTCAACGGCATGGCTGCCAGCGCCGGCGCGGCCTGCCGCATGGTCGCCCCGCCCATTGCCGGCTATCTGTACACCCTCGGCAGCCGCATCGACTGCACGGCATTGGCCTGGTACGGCGGTGCCCTGGTGGCCCTGGTCGGCGCGCTGCAGTGCTTTTCTGTCGAGCGGGCCCGGCCTGCCGTCAAGGGGGCGGAGGAGGGTGCTGCCGCGTGAGCCTTTCCGGCTTACACGGCTTCAAGTTTGTTTCCTCGCGTTTTCTGTCCTGCCTCTGGCTCTTCAGCCGCCGCGATGGCAAAAGCGCGTCTCCGGCTTGGCGTTTGGTGCATTGGATTGAAATTGGGAACTGCCGCAGCGTACATGCATTGCTTATTCCTGGCGTTTGGTGTGATAGACGGCGTTTGGGCGGATCTCTCAAAAGTGTCGTTTGGGCACAGCCTATTTTGGGCGGCAGTTTGAACTTTAGTGAACATTAGCGAGCAAAGCTCCAAAACTCGAATGGCGTTTGCTGACTCATCTGCGGCGTTCATGTTAACGACAAGTGAGGTCATAAGCGGGCTAAGAAAAAAACACATCAGCAGCAGACCACAGATCTCGGCAAACAGACTGAAGACCTACCACAATAAAAATGGTGCAATTACAAGAGATATCCGACGAGGTGGCGGAGAAGCTGAAGCTGGGCGATGCCGGCCCGGCAGCAAGCAAGGACACCGCGCCGCCGACAGCATCGTCGTCACCGGCAACAACATCAACAGCGCAGTCCACGCCAGCGCCGGCGGCGGCGCCACCGCCCGTCGTTGCTGGCCCCGAGCTGCCGCCGGCGCGGGCCATGGCAAGCGGTAAGACGGCCGACGAGATTCTCGCCGAGCTGAACAAATCGCCGCTCTTCATGACGGAGCTCGAGGACAATGACGACGTCGCCGCGCTGCAGGCCCTGGCGTACGAGGGCACGCCCTTTGAGAACGCCGCCGACTTCAAGGAGCGCGGCAACGAGTGCTTCCGCGAAAAGAAGTGGGCGGATGCCCGCGAGTTCTATGGCAAGGGCGTGGCCCTGCTCGTCGGCGAAGACCGCCGTCGCGCCCGCGGCGAGCCGCCCAAGCGCGAGGCCGACGAGAACGGCAAGCTGCCGCCAGACCCCGACACGCCCGAGGCCGTCGCAGAGCAGCACGCTCTCCTGGCCACGCTGTACGGCAACCGCGCCGCCTGCCAGCTGGAGCTCCGCAACTACCGCTCGTGCACGTTGGACTGCGGCGCCGCGCTGCGCCTCAACGCGGCCAACACCAAGGCCTGGTTCCGCAGCGCCAAGGCCCTGCTCGCCCTCGACAAGACGGACGAGGCCAGCGAGGCGTGCAGCGGCGGCCTTGCTGTTGACCCAAAGAACACCGCCCTGGCCAAGCTGGCCAGCGACATTGCGGCCCGCGCCGAGGCCGTGGCGGCCCGCAAGCGCCGCGAGGAGGAGCGCCTGGCCAGGGACGCCCGCAAGGCACAGCGCCTCAAGGCGGTGCTGCGGCTGCGCGGCGTGCGCACGCGGACGACGGCCCAGCCGCCCGAGATGGAGGACGCGGCCGTGCGGCTCGTGCCCGAAGACGACGGCACGTGGGACCTCGACGTGTCCAAGAGCACGCTCAGCTTCCCGACGGTGCTGCTGTACCCGCTGCAGCTGCAGTCGGACTTTATCAAGGCCTTCAACGAGACCGAGACGCTCAATGACCATCTGGCCTACATCCTCCCGGTGCCGTGGGACACGACCAACAAGGACTATGCCAGCCCCGCCAATGTCGACTGCTATATGGAGACTCTCTCCGGCAGTCTTGTCAAGGTTGGCAAGAAGATGGCGCTCGGCAAGATCCTGGCACAGGCGAGCGTGGAAGTCGTCGACGATGTGGTTCGTGTTTTTGTCGTGCCGCGAGACCAGGCTGAGAAATGGGTAAAGGAGTTCAAGGAGAAGAAGGCGGCAGAGCGAGGCGAACGGACATAAAAGGGCCGGAGAGGCACAAGACTTGAGATACCAAATGAACTCGATGGAATTTGGAAAAAAACAAGACATACCGAAGAAAAAGCCAAGGGCGACATCCTTAGACCAGTGATGGTAACCTTTCTAAAATCTAATCACAAAGATGGGCCGGCAAACGACGCAAGAAAAAACCAAGACAATATGAGCAGGGCGAACACTGATCAAAAACAGAAAATCCAAAACAAAATTGACCAAAAAATGCGGGCGAATCTCTGACCAGACCCGGGCGAGGTCGCATCAAGGCCACCTTCTTTCTGGCCACTTGATCCCCCGTCTCAAGTCCACGTGTTGTCCTCACGGGGATTGCTGGTCTCTGACGCGCTTCTTTCGCGGAGTCTCGTCGTCACACAACAGCGACGCTATAGTCGCAGAGAATCGGGGCTTGTTTCCCGGGTTGCCATTGTTACTCTCCTCCTCGTCCTCGGGCTGTGACCTCATTCTCACGCTGAAATTGACGAGCACCTCGGCTGCATCTACATCAATGGCGTTCCGTGCTGCCGATGAGGTTGAGTTTCCGACGGCAGTGCCACTGAATTTGATCTTGCGGCGTTTGCTCGTCGCGTTTTGCTGAACACGGCAAGAACCGGCGGCCTCTTGTCCGGGCGCCGTTGCGCCAGTCATCGAGTACATTACTGAGCCATGGTCCTCCTCGCTTTTGATGTGGTGTTGCGGGAGCAGGCTGGTTTGATTCTGGCCAGGTTCTGGCGAGTAGCTATGATGAGCCAGCTGCCTCCATGGCGGGGACGGATAGCAGTAAGATGAGACAGCGTGCGCAGGCTCGTCATCCTCATATTCGACATCGGCTGCTCCATTATGGCGCTCGGAACGACGGTTTGCAGGCGTCGTGGGAACTGATCGATGAGAAGGTACCGACGGCGCAGACGGACCATCCCAGAAAGGCTCCCTTGAAGTGGCTTCGCTCATGGCAGGCATCAACGGACGCGTATAGTCACGATGCTGACGCTGGTCCTGACAGGAATCGTGGCTGGTTCTCGGGAAAGGAACGTAGTGGCTTCCGCCACGATTGTCGTGACTGCCACGACTGAATAGTGGGGGCAGCGTGATCGACGAAACCGCCGTGATATGCGACAGTGGTGGCAGTCTATCATTCTCTATCGGTGATGGAAGTAGGGGCCCCTCGTGGCGAGGCACTGCACGATTGAATGGAGCCAACTGCAGGCCAACCTCCGCAGCCGATGCAGAGACGGGCCGACCATAGAGGGAGTCCATAGGCGGCAAGACACGGCGATACATACTGGCCGATTGAGAATTGTGATCGAACGGCCGCTGAATGTCTCTTTGATTACCGGTGGGCTGGTAGTGGGCGTGGCCTGGATGGAACGACGAAGACATGGCACTGCCTTCGAGTCCGCGCAGGCTGATCTCACGCATATACGCGGCCTCTTGAGCCGACTCAGTGATCAGGGTGGCATCAATGGCCATGCGAGAAAACTCTGGCGACTGGGGAGGCAGACACTTGGCGGGGAAGTCTGGTCCGAATATCGGGATGAGCGCCCCGGCGATGTGGTAACAAAATGTTGCACAGACTGCCTTTGCACATGCATAAGGCATCCAGTAGCCTTTACAGTGTTAATAAGAACACAAATGTAGACAAAAGAGAGAAAAAAGAAGAAAATATAAAAACAGCGAAAAAGAGAAAGAGCGGGAGGAATGACGCACCTTGTGCCATGATGGAGCCTCCAGTGATGCTGTGCGAGATCTCGCGAAGGCCTGGGTTCAGACTGAGCATTTTTGCGGGCGTCGTCTGGTATTTCAAGCACTGTCAGCCACGGCCTGAACGTGCCATCTCGTCTTTCCGCAAAAACCCTCTTGGGGCTCTTGCAGGCCTTGCTCACCTTGCTATACTTGCAGCACTTGAAGAAAGGCGTCATACGAACGAGGCCGATGTTGTAGTCCCACATGACATGGTACTCTTTCTCGTCTCCAGGCAGCCTGAAGGTGTATTGAAAGACTGCCAAGGTTAGAACAAATATAAAACCAGCAGGCAGACAGACAGAAGGGAGCCTGCCAAACGACCTGCCTTCAAAGCCTTCTCTGGCTGTTTTCTCGAAAAAGTCCTTCTTGCCGCTGGCATAGGGAATGTGTCTGCAGAACTCCTCAATGTTTCCAAAAGGGTAGACCTGGAACTCCTCAATGCTCCGTTTGGCAGCAGCGTCCAGCCCGTCCTCAAACGGACGGAAACGGACTGTGCCCTTGGCATGGGCACGAACAAACTCGACAAACGGGCCTTGATGGGACCCGCCACCCGTGTTGTTCCGGCTGGTCATCTGGTACAGGCTGTCGCTATACACCGTTGCCGGTGATGCCACGACAGAGCCCGACACAAAAGACGATGCCGGTGACGAGAAGCTGGACGGAGAGTCGACGAGACGGTCCAGATGTCCTGGTGACGGAGACGTTGGACCCTCTGGGTGGAAGGGACCAGACCGGGACATAGTATCGAGTTTGAAGCGAAAATATGTAGTGAGAAGGGAGTACGCCAGCTAGAGAATAGAAAAAGGAAAAGGCAATGTAGAAAAGGAAAGTCAAAGAGAAGGGGGGGAGGGGGGGCGAGAGAGGAAAGAAGACACAAACGAGAGAAGAAGGGATATAAGAGAAAAGAAAGCAGGAGGGAGAGCCGGAGATGAACGACGTGGTGAGAGAGACAGGAAGCGGGTGTAGCAAAGGGATATATGTGAGCGCGCCCAGAGCGAGAGCGCAATCTTGTGGGACGAGCGCAGCAGCCTGATCCAGACGCCTCCCCGATGCAAGGTGAGGTTGAGGAGATGCGTGGTAGGACCTCGCCAGCTCATGTACTCCAGCTGGAAGGGCCAGCGAGGTGCTGTAGGAGCGAATATGGTCGAGACGAAAGCGAACCGGGAAAGGAAAAGACGACAAGGGAGAGCTGGGCGACGAAGTGGTTGTCGGCCAGAGAATGTTGGTAGAGGACGTGAAGGAGAGAGAAGAAGGAAACGGAGAGAGGGGGCAGGTGGTTTATATGGTTATGGTTGCACGCATACAGTTGCTGGCAGGGAAAGAAGGACGCAGAGAAAATAGGAAAGAGCAACCAGAGGTCAGGGCGGGCGCGCTTCATGACAGAAGACGGGCTCGTACCAAGCGGGCAGGCGTGGCCTGTCCGCTGCGGAGGCTACACCTCTCGTCCCTCACTTTCCACAGAGTGGGAGGTACCCCGTGCCTTGCTCTGGCCATGTCCGCCGGGTCGCTCTTTCCTAGTTTGTCGCTTCTCCTCCTGCACACCGTTCCTGCTCCTTTCCACTTTCCGTGACTTCATTGCGTTCTGCCAGCACGCCAATACACGCCTCGTTCCTTCCCTCTTCGTCTCGTACTATTATGAGCCTGCCGTCTGTGCTCGGCCCGATGCCCACCTTGAGCTACACCTTGGCGCACCTCACCTTCCCTCGCTGCCTGCTCACCGGCCTTTTACGCCAACCAGCCTCTGCCAACCACACCACTCACCTTGCTCACCTTCTTTCCGGCATCGCATGGGTCGGGCGCCCACTGCCTTTGTGCCTTACCTGCGCTCTCGCCAATGGCGGGACCGTCTCGCCAGAGTCGACACGCGCAGCCGCCAGTCTTCCGCCTCGCTTCGTAGCAAACGTGCGAACAGCAGGCGGCAGCACACTCTGGGCCACGCCCTTTGTGTCGGTGTGCGTGCTCGAGCTGCTGACTGGCGGAGACTGCAGCAGAGATGTGAGAAGCGAGGAGACGGAAAGCACTGCGGAGCCGGTTCTTGGTGATTCTTGAGGGCTCTTGGCCGTCTTTTCGCCGCCCCTACGTTTCTTTGTTTACAGTGTCTCATGCCCGGCCGGGGTCAGCCCTCCTTTCTAGAAACCGTGGAAGGCAGGCCACCTCGCAGGAAAAGGTCCCGTGCGCTCTCGAATTCTGTCTCCTTTCATGCCCCCATCGCCAGACTGACGGTCACCGCCGAAATTGTCGGAGGCAGAGAGGGTCAGACGACTAGAAGAAACTCGAGAGAAGGGCCAGCCACAAACTGACAACTGACTGAAACTCGCTCTGGGCGGCGAGAGAAGCGAGAAGGACGGCGGTTTCTACGGCGAACGCTGACGGGAAGAGCAGGAAAAAAATATGACAGAAGTTGGGCGGCAAGAGGGAGGCGAGTAAAAAAAAAGAGTAAAAAAAAGAGGCCGAGAAACCCGACTCCGAGCTGTCGAAGCGGATCAAAGACGGGACCCTGGTGGGTAAATAAATGAAGGGGACAAAAAAAAAGAGGAAAATAAAGAGAATCGCAGGAAGGCCACGACCGCAACAGAGACAAGACAGGCCGTGGCTTGGTTTGTTGACCGGAGGACTGTTGTAAACGGGAAGAAAGACCCGGGAATCATATCAAAGAACGAATTCATTGGGCAGGGCCCCCAACGTCCTGGCCTGCTGGCCGCCTGGTAGACCGGGGGCTCGCATGTTGGGCTCCAGAGAAGGAAGGCTGGCTGCATGGAAAGCCAAAAAGAAGCAAGAGGCAACTCTACGAACCCTGGGCACGCATGCAGGCGTCTTTTCTGGAAGCTGGCTTGTCTTTCGCTGTCAATATTATCCCAGCGGACGCATATTTTTTTTTTTATCTTATTTTTTTTCAGCTGTGCCATGGCACGGCTACGGTTTTGGCTTAAGGGACTGGTCACAGGGCACAAAGTGACAGGCAACAGAGCAGCGAGATGAACGGTGTACATTGCCCGTTCAGAAAAGGAGACAAGAAAGAAAATAAGAAAGGAGCAGGACGGGCAACAAAACAGAACAACGAACAACGAGAGTTAGCGAGAAGTCGGCAACACCGTGAAACCGGCCTGAGAGCGGACACGCCATGGCAGGCAAAAGTGACCAAGCAGAGAGCCTGCGTGAGGGAAAGAAGCAAAATGCGATCCGAGAACTGATATCACAAAGTGCGAAGCTGGCATGAAGAACGGCTTCCCCCTCTTTTATTGTTTTCCACCACTGACCGCCAGTGTCGAGCCAGGATGGACACTGTTTTTCAGACAACCTCGTCATTGCTTTCTCTGTATCGGATTGTATTCTGTGCCCACGGCATAGCCGAGAACTTCAAGAAAGCCAAGAGCAGGGATAAAGTGATTAATGAAAAAGGCGGATAATCGCGGATCACCGCCCTTGGTGAGGACAGAAGGAGAGCTCGCCACCCCGTGGCCGCGGGCTCTCGGCCTCTTGCCACCCCTTTTCTCGGCCTGCCTGTCTGATTTTGTTGTTGTTTTCCCTCTACCGTTTGCCTACGACACGAGGCGAGTGGAGCGGATGCTTGCAGTACAGACACATCATGAACTGGTGGCCAGCCGTAAAATTCATATCTGCATGTCTTATTTGTTTTCGACTCAACCACACAAATCCCCTGTCTTTCGCTCTATTTCCTTTCCTCTGTCTTCCCGCCAGCCTCTGCCAGCCGTCTATCCGTGGACCGACGTCCTCCCTTCCACACCGTGTAATCTTGTTGAACAAGGACGGGGCAGCTCAGACAAGAGAAAAAAAGATAGGGTGCCTGCTCGCTTGACTCGACACACGTGGCATCTGCAGCTACTCGTCAATCAAGACAGCCCGCATAAAGACCGAAACCCTGAAGGTGCGTCAAAGACTTGGTCGGACACCGCCAACTTGCAGTCGTTTCTGGGCGAGAAGAAGCCGAAATGCACTGTGAGAAGTCGGTGAGCACGCAAGTCCAGTCCGTCCCCGCCTCAAATTTTATGATTTTATAATTTCACCTCAATCTTGTTCGGCTGGCAGCTGCTCAGACTCTGGGTATGAATCTGGACCCTCGGCCACCGGAATACAAACGGATGAATTGAAGGTCAAGATGCCAAACAGAGACCCGCGTCCGACCTTTTTATTTCATGTGCCACTTTTAATGTACGGCCCATGGAAGCAGGCTGTATTTGAACGTTACAGTAGCTGCAAACTCCTTTCAAAAACAGGACGTTTAGCAAACGTAGGCTTTGTCGTTGTTTCCCCCCTTGTTTCCTTTTCAACGCGTGGAACGACGGAAGGACGGGAGCCAAAACAATAAGTTGAGCAAACTGAGGCCACGTCTCTCTGGCTGCTTGGCCGTTGACTTGGTAAATTGTATCCGTGCCTGGCGGCGGCTTGCGCCTGGCCGACAACGTAGCTGTTTCTCAATATTTTCCTATTTTCGTGTTTCGCGCATGGGCCTGCAATTCCTGCTACCTCTGTTCTTTTGAAATAGACTCTGCACTTGCATTGCACACCTGTAGCTCTGTAACCGCGTTCAACCACCGTGCTTCATGGCACCAAACATGGCTTGTTCCCTGACTGTAGACCTTACAGGAGAACGAGTATTTTTTGTTGTCTCCCTGTTTTTCCATATCCATCTGAGTCAATGTATATGTATACAAGAAGAACTGTTTCGAAAATAGGGCAGACAACACAGCAACAAAAATTCTGTTGTTAAGAAAGGTTTTGTTTCAAAATGGGACTATGCGTATTTTGCACAGACAAATGTTTCAGTTGGGGTTTTCTTCCGTGCCGTTGGTGTGGTACAAACTCTACTTTACGACGAGTCTGTGCACAATCTATATTTTCTACGCCACATACAAAGATAGAGGGGGATCTTCCAGGTAAACGGGGGGGAGGGGGTTGGCAGGGTCAATCGGCAGAGGAACATGAGCCGTGCCACAGACGTCAAAGAGCCTTGGCCCAGGGCCGCTTGTGTAACACAAATAATAGCTGGAGAGAGAAGAGGACCAGAACAGTGTGATCTTCACGACGAAAAGCAGACCGGTAAATGTGTTGCTCGGCAGTCGATTGTAGGCAGAGTTCTCAGCACTGCAAGCAAACGAGTAGTAAAAAGGGCAAACGTTCCATCGAGTTCTCTTTTCACTCGATTTAAAAAATGGCCAAGGCAGCATTGGATCTTTGCTCATGCTGTCCACCGTCAAGGCAGCTACAAAAAGACATCGGCCAGAAAGGGAACAGGCGACAAAATGAATGGAGAGAGGTCGTTCCCGGAGGCGAGAATGGTGTGTACCGTAGCGTCTCTCTGCACCGTATCATCCGGTTGGCTAGTTGAAGAGAGCCCGATAGCCATATTAAGCTCATGGTGCTTAAACAAGAGAATGTGTGCGATATGTCCTTCTACCGGATCGATCATGAAGCTGTACGCCTAATGCCGTGCTTCGTGGAACTACTGCCCGGCTCTTTTACGGCGACAGCTCCAGGCACAGTGGACATGACCCAAACGACGTTTGCCTGCTTACGCTCTTGCATGTTCTCCATGGGAAAGGAGCACAAAATCAAAACGAGGCAACAAGGTGCAGCAATACGCACGATCTAAGCTGCAATTGCATATTCCCTCTCGCCCTTGCTTTGTCATTCTATCCTTGTTGTTCTATGCAAATAAAGAGCCAATGTCTGCTGCAGACAGTCACCGTTAACAGAGCCATGAAAGACTCTGCCGACCTGCCGTGGCTCCATGCGCGGGATGATGTGGCGATAGGCGGGTAGAGATGCCTGTACCATACCCGATAAGCGAATAACCTGGGCGTACAAGACATCTATGCAACTGCGTGCATCGTGAGTCTTTGGAGACGCACAGAACGGAGAGGAGGAAAGACAAAGGACAAAAAGCAGAGAAAAAATATGACGAGGGCAAAGTATGCAAACGGCGAAGAGGTTACGAGCGGATCACGGATCACGGATCACGGATCACGAAGGGAGACATCCCCTCCCTTTTCCACTCTTCCGAATATGACATGTATAGAGATGACAGAGGGCCGGCACCGCAAAATTGGCTCTCGCCTACAGTAAACACCTGGATCGGACAGTCAACGACAAAAGTGAGGCACCTTTTTTGCCTCTCGTCATCCATCGCGGCCGTGTGCCATCTTTGTATGAATAACTGTCGAGAAGCGGGCGTCTCTTCTTGGACATGACATCACTGCAGCGGCTTATCCGAACGAATATAAACGTCTACCATCAGCCCCCCTCCCCCCGCCTCGACCTCTTCAGTCCCCTCTTTTCTTGCTTGACAAGGGCGGAGAAGCTATCCGGATGAGAAGATGCTTGTGTTCTGTGACCGTGACTGTGACCGTGTTTGTGCTTGTGTTCATGCTGTGCAAGGCGACCAGCTACCTCGCTGTGCACGCACGGCTTTGCAGGATCGCATTGTTCCTGCCCCTCGCCTTTTGGGGGCATCCGGCTCGTTTATTGTTGTGAGCCGTGCCGTTTGTTGTGGTGCTGTGGCGGGATTCAGGGGCGCACAGCCACCAGCACAAAAACAAATGCACGTGACTCTTCCCGAAACCCCCACCCAAAAACATTTTCAGATGACTAATCCACTAGCGTGTTTGTGGCGCGTCGTGTCCAAACCTCGCGCAAGCAGGGCTGAAGAGGAAGGCACAAAAGCATGGCGACAAGGGGCGTTCCGAATTTGTTTACGTGCCTTCCCAAACTGGCATGCCAAAACATAAACACAACAAGTCCGAGGGCCGCTCCTGCTTTGTGCAAGCCCCTCTTTTTTTCTGCCTTCCCCGGCCGTTCGCTGCCTTTCGTCTCAGCTCTTCAACGGCGGCAATCCTCTCGACAACAACTCTCGCGCCCACCGCCCTCGACAACCTCGACATCGCCGGCCCGCCAGGTTCCAAAGACTGGGCCCCGACGCGCCTGTCCAGGCTCACAGTTCCGTTCCGACCCTCCACGCCCGCGGACTCGACCCCTCTCTGTGCCGCAAGCCTCGGCGGTTCTCTCGATTCCCAGCTGCGCTTCACGAGCGCAGCCATTCGCTTTCCCCCGACCGACGGCCCCTCGGTTGTCTACCAGAATGGATTCCGACGCGCTGAGCGACTCCGTCTTTGAGATGGACAACGAGTCGGACGACTATGCGCCTGCACCGGTATGCTTGCTCTCCTCCGTGCAGGTTGTCCTGGCCAGGAGGCACAATGACTAACCCGTGTCTTTCCTCGTCCCAGAAGGCAAAGGCCGTTGCCAAGAAGGCCACTGCGGCCAAGGCAGCACCAAAGAAACCCACAAAAGCAGCTTCGGCAAAGGCGTCAGGACGGCCGGCCGCAGCTAAGAAACGGGCCATGCCCACGTCCGACGATGACGGCGCCAGCGACGACGACACTGTCGGCAGCCTTTCGCAGACGCCGCCCAGTGCCAGCAAGACAAAGAAGCCGCCAGCAAAGAAGGCCAAGTCCGCGGGCAAGCCGCTCGCCGAGATTGCCAACGACAGCTTCAGCCGCTTCGATGGCGCCGCCGACGACGCGCCCGCCGCGTCCCAGCCGAAGAACAACAAGACGGCCTCCGAGATGTACCAGAAACTCACACAGCTTGAACACATCATCAAGCGCCCGGACACGTACATTGGCTCGGTCGAGCACCTCGAGCAGTCCATGTGGGTGTACAACAAGTCGACGGCCCAGATGGAGAAGCGCAACGTGTCCTACGTTCCGGGCCTCTACAAGATCTTTGACGAGATTCTCGTCAACGCAGCCGACAACAAGCAGCGCGACCCGGGCATGACCATGCTCAAGGTGACGATCAACCGCGAGTCGGGCGAGATTAGCGTCGAGAACAACGGCAAGGGTATTGCTGTCGAGATGCATCAGGTGCGTTTCTCCGTTTCTCCGTTTCTCATGTGAAATATGACTAACCGCCCTCCCTCCCACAGAAAGAAAAGGTTTACATTCCCGAGCTTCTTTTCGGTCACCTCCTGACGGGCTCCAACTACGACGACAATGAGAAGAAGACGGTTGGTGGCAGAAACGGCTACGGTGCAAAGCTGTGCAATGTGTTCTCCACAGAATTCACAATCGAGTGTCAAGACTCGACCAACGGCAAGCGTTACAAGCAGTCATGGCACAACAACATGTCCGTCATGGACAAGGCCAAGATCACGTCGAACAAGACCTCCGACTTTGTGCGCGTCACCTTCACGCCGGACTACAAGCGCTTCAACATGCCCAACGGCATTGACGACGACCTCGAGGCCCTCCTCTACCGTCGTGTCTATGACATGGCGGGTGTCGTTGACGGCGTCAAGGTGTATCTCAACGGCGAACACCTCAAGGTCGGGTTCAAAAAGTACTGCGATCTCTACGCCAAGGCCATTGCCAAGGAGCGTGACGAGGAGGTCACTGGCGAGGATCTTCCCGATGCTGCCACTGTTCAGTTTGAAGACACAAAGCTGCACAGGCGCTGGCAGATTGGCTTCACCGTGTCGGATGGCACGTTCCAGCAGGTGTCCTTTGTCAACTCCATTGCCACGACCGCCGGCGGCACGCACGTCAACTACATTGCCGACCAGATTTGCAATGCTCTGCTGGCCGACCTGAACAAGAAAAAGAAGGGCCACTCGCTGAAGCTCAATCACATCCGCAACCACATCTTCATCTTTGTCAACTGCTTCATTGACAACCCGGCCTTCAATTCGCAGACAAAGGAGCAGATGACCACCAAGGTCAGCGCCTTTGGCAGCAAGTGTGTCCTGTCGGATGCCTTCCTCAAGAAGATCAAGAACACAGACGCCATCAACAACATCATTCACTTTGCCGAGAAAAAGGCGGACAAGATGATGTCCAAGAGCGACGGCAACAAGCGCTCGCGCATAAGCAACGACAAGCTTGTCGACGCCAACTTGGCAGGCACCAAGCACGGCCACGAGTGCACGCTCATTCTCACCGAGGGTGACTCTGCCCGTGGTCTGGCTGTTGCCGGCCGTGCCGTCCTCGATCCCGACCGCATCGGTGTGTTCCCGCTTCGTGGTAAGCTGCTGAACGTGCGTGATGCGTCGATTGACCAGATCACAAAGAACAAGGAAATTCAAAATATCAAGCAGTTCCTTGGCCTGAAGCACAAACAAGTCTACACCGACACCAAAGGTCTCCGTTACGGTCACTTGATGATCATGGCCGATCAGGATCACGACGGTAGTCATATCAAGGGTCTTCTCATCAACTTTCTGCAAGTCCAGTTCCCCTCTTTGTTGCAGATTCCCGAGTTCTTCCAGGAGTTCATCACGCCCGTGGTGAAGATCTGGCAGGGCCCCAACCCCAAGCGCCCCACCAAGACAAAGGCCTTCTACACCATTCCCGAGTACGACGAGTGGAAGGAGACTCATCAGAGCGAGGTCAAGCGCTGGGAGCACAAGTACCTCAAGGGTCTGGGTTCCAGTTCCAACGAGGATGCTCAGGTGTACTTTACAAACCTCGATGCCCATCTCAAGGACTTCAAGGTGATGGAGAGTTCCGAAGCGCAGCTGTTCGATCTTGCCTTCTCCAAGAAGAAGGCAGATGCACGCAAGGAATGGCTCGGCAACTTTGTTCCAGGTACTTTCCTGGACCAGTCAACCAAGAGCATTACCTACACGGACTTTGTCAACAAGGAGCTGATCCTCTTCAGCATGGCTGACAACATGCGTTCCATTCCGTCCGTTCTCGATGGCTTCAAGCCTGGTCAACGCAAGGTCATTTACACTTGCTTCAAGAAAAACTACGTCAAGGACCAGAAGGTGTTTGAGCTTGCCGGTACTGTGTCCAAGCTGGCCTCGTACCATCACGGCGACCAGTCGCTGCATCAGACCATCGTTGGTCTGGCGCAGAATTTTGTCGGCTCCAACAACGTCAACTGCCTTGAGCCCAGCGGTAACTTTGGTTCTCGCCTGTCTGGTGGCCAAGATGCTGCCAGCGCACGTTACATTTTCACCCGCCTCTCCCCCTTTGCCCGCCGCGTCTTCAACGCCATGGACGAGCCCGTGCTCGAAAACAACATTGATGAAGGCAGCATCATAGAGCCCAAAAACTACGCACCCATCCTGCCCATGGTCCTCATCAACGGTGCTGATGGTATCGGTACCGGCTGGAGTACCTCAATTCCCAACTACAATCCGGTGGATGTGATCAACAACCTGAAGCGCCGCATGGGCCGCGTCAACAACGTTCCCGGCGAGGAGGCACCATTTGAGCCCATGACCCCTTGGTTCCGTGGCTGGAAGGGCACACCTGAGCCAGACGCAACGCAGCCAGGCAGGTACCGCTTCAACGGTATTGTCTACCAGGACGAGAAGTATCCCAACGAAGTTGTTGTGACGGAGCTTCCTGTGCGTATGTGGACCGACGACTTCAAGGCCCGGCTGGAAGAGATCATTCGCGCCGAGAAGTCGCCATCGTGGATCAGGGATTACAAGGAGTTCAACGACCACTCCAACGTTCACTTTGTCATCCAGATGGACGAGAAGCACATGAAAAATGCTCTGGAGGAGGGCCTTATCGAGCGCTTCAAGCTTTCCAAGACCATCAGCACCACGAACCTGGTCGCGTTCGACACCAACGGGCAGATTCGTCGTTACGAAAAGGTCGAAGACATCATGGAGGAGTTTTACAGATACCGCTTTGGTGTCTACACACGACGCAAGGAGCACTGGCTCGGTGTTTACCACACGGAGTACAGTAAGCTCCAGAACCAGTACCGCTTCGTCCAGGAAATCATGGAGGGCAAGCTCGTTGTGTCGAAGAAGAAGAAGGCTGTTGTTGTGCAGGAACTGCGTGACCGCAAGTACGCTGCCTTCCCGAAAGAAAGCGGCGACAAGTCGGCCAAGTCCAAGGATGACGACGATGTCGAGGAGGAGAACGATGACGATGACGGCGGCTCCGCTCGCGACTATGACTATCTCCTTTCAATGTCCATCTACTCGTTCACACAGGAGCGTCTAGATCGCCTAAAGAAGCAAATCGACGCCAAGAAGGAGATGTACGACGAGCTCAACTCCAAGGACGAGAAGGATCTGTGGTGTACAGATCTCGACGAGTTCACCAAGGAGTGGGAGAATCAGCTGCTGCTGGATGCCGACCTCAAGACGGATATCCGTCGTATGGGCCGCCGTGCTTCCAAGAAAATTGGTGCTGGTGGAGGACGTGGCCGCAAGGTCAAGGATGAGGACGACTATGTGGAGAAGAAGCCCGCACGCCCCAAGGTGTCCGCCGCCATGAAGGCCCTCGCTGCACCGAAACCCGCTGCACCGAAGCCCGTCGAAAAGACGTCGCAGCGATTTGCAGAAATGTTCTCGGCAAAGCCCAAGGCCAAGCCAGCCAGCCAGAAGCCGGGCGGTGATGGCGCTGAGGATGACTTTTCCGACGACGACTTTGCCGCTCTAGCCAAACCCAAGAAGGCCAAGGCCGCGCCAGCTGCTGCGCCAGCTGCCGTCGATCTGAGCGACGACGAGATGGACGAGGTGGTTCCCACCATTGCGAGCGCTGTGGCTGGCGGTCGCACCAAGCGGGCTGCAGCCACCAAAGCCAAGACGTGGACGCTCGATTCGGACTCGGAGATGGACGACAACGACGACGATGAGGAGATGCTCGGTGACGTCGGCGCTATGGTCAAGGGCATTGGTGGCACTGAGACCAAGACGTCCAGCTCGACCGCCAACGGCCGTCTGAGCCTGTTTGCCATGTCCCGGCCCGAGACCGGCCAGGGTGACAGCAGCAGCAGCGGCCCCTCACTGCCCAAGACGGCGCGCGCCAAGCCGTCAAAGACGTTTGATTTTGACAGCCACGACGACACCAACTACGAGGCTCTGGCCCTGTCGTCACCGCGCAAGTCCACCAAGGGCGACGATGATGTTCTTTCCGACGAGGACGAAGACAATGTCCGGCCGGCCGGCAACAAGTCGACGCTGAGCTCGACATCGCTCAGCGTCGGCTCAACGCTTGCCAAGAAGGGCCGCGGCCGCCCAGGCGGCTCCAAGAACAAATCCAACGAGGAAGCGCCCACATCCAAGGCCAAGGCTTCGTCGTCTGCGGCACCCCAGTTGTCCCCGGCTGCCAAGGCCTACGCCACCAAGAAGGCGCAGGCACGGGCAGCGCTTTTTGACAGTGACGATAGTATGGACGATCTTGAGGAAGCCGTTGTGCGGAAGCCGGCCGCCAAGCCGGCCGCCAAACCAGCAGCCAAGGCTGCGGCAAAACCCAAGGAAAAGCCTGCCGCGAAACCCGGACGGCCAGCACGCGCGTCGGCAACCACCAAGAAGAAGCCAGTGTATGTCGACGATGACGAGGACGACAAGGACGAAGACGATGAGTACTCGGTGGACTTTGACTAGCGATGAGCAGCCACTGTACAGTCTGTAGTTTTTGGCCATTGTGCTTGCCATAGTTTCGGTTATTGTTTTTTGCCTTTTTATGATGGGTTCAGCTTTCTGTAGGGAAGAACTGTATTTATAATAGCCGCAATTTTCTTTTTATGCTGTGTTGTATATCAGATTCTATCACTTGAACATCAACATGATAAACATCAAACTGAAAATACGGATGATGGTTGACAGAAGCCATCTAAAAACAAGCATTAGAAGAAAAAAGTGTATGTTGGTAAATACAGTAACAATGTCTAATAAAGGCTAGTATTTTTTTGGGGGAAGATTTTAAGAAAGATAATTCTGTGTCGACATGTCGTAGATCGGAACTTTCCTACCCACTTCACTGTCTAATTCCTACGTAAGTCATTTTTCGTCTGCGGGTCAAACAAGCGCAAAGCGCGAAGCAAATGGTCCTATAGTCTAGCGGTTAGGACATTGGATTCTGATCTTTCACACAGAACAATTTCCAGTAGCCCCGGTTCGATTCCGGGTAGGACCTGATTTTTTTCTTTTTTTTTGTTTGCTTGTTAGGCTCTTCCCAAGTTTTTGATTCAAGAAGTGCTATCAAGCATGAATTTGTTTTCTTATTTTTATGAAAAATGCAGCTTATCAAACTCTGGCCGGTAGAAAATAGGTCGATTCAACCAAATCCGTGCTACTTTTGGTTCCGCAATTAATATGCATTTTCCTGGCGACACGCAGACAAGTGTCGATTCTAACCAGCCCAACTCAACCGCCCAATGACTATACCAGAAGGCTCTCACTTTTTTTCTGCCTTGCCCTTGTTGAAGCTGCATTTCCAGGACGAAGAAAAACAAGTGTATAACGCTGGCGCGCAAGGATCGACAAAAACAACTATAGAAATGCTAAACGAGAAGGGGGGACAAGGCTGAGGCGAGGGTGGACGGCTTGGTTTTCCTGGGACGGGCAAGGAAGCGTGACGCATCCTATGACATGGACATCCGACAGGACTCAAGTTGAGTATCCCGGCCACGTTGGCATGATCCTCGCTTGTCTTGTGCACGAGGTTGAGTACAGTGGTGTTAAATTGTGATCAGTGGCCAAATGCCACGCCCAAGAGATAAAGAAAAGAAAATGAAATTCCGACTGAAATGGCAAACAAGTACAACTCACAAAAGAAATCAACCAAGACAAATCAAAATAACAAAACAAAAAAAGGGGAAAAGTAACGAGCGCGGGTATTCAATCCTTGCAAATGCCAAAGCCACCCTCGAGGTATTAGCGGCGCGCCCAAAACCGCAATGTTTTTTTTTTGTTTTGTTCCCCGCGCCCCTCGGTCCTCCTCTTGCCATTTTCCGCTTCCCTGAATCGTACCAAACAACAAATGTTTGGACATTGTGTCGTCGTCGCTGGTGTTCCCGCCGTGCATCCTGCCTGTTGGTCCGTCTAAAATAAAGAGCCCACTGAAATACAACGTGGCAAGCAAACGATTCTTTTGAAATGGCTCGTTGGTAATACAGAGCCTTTCATGCGTCCGTGCCCCGTCGATATCCCTTGCCCAATTTTGTCCCCCTCTTCTCTCGTCAAAGATCATCCAAGCATTTGTCGTAAAAAACGTTATAGAACTCGAATGTCGCTGTTGAGAGGCCAAATAGCAACAACCAAAGCAGCCAAAGTGGACCCCCCAAAAAAAACAAAAAGCGGCTGAATAGAAAAGTAAAATCAATGCAGAACTGACACACGCTTGCGACTGCCTCAATCGTATTGTCTTCACGACATGGTGACGCTCGAAGCCGGAGTGACAAGTGACGGGTAGTAGTTGCTCGAACCCGACTTGCCTTCATAGCGCCCGCAGCGGTTCGGGAAAAAGTGGTCGCCAGGATAGAACGTCGGACTGTGATGCAGTGCGCCGCCCTTTGCGCGAGCTGCCTCCATCCCGTTGGTGCTCATATGCGGCAGCGCCGTGGCGTGGTCGCCACGTTGGTGAGAGTGGGAGAACAGCTCAACAGGCTGGCGGGGGTCGTGCGGGCCGTCGCAGATGGGCGTGGGGAAGTATTGATACTCCTTGGGCACCGAGATGTTTTTGACTTCATCCGATGTCATGGCGGGGTGGTCAATCTCGACCTGCTGGGGGGAGTTTTGCCCATTGTGAGGCCTTGAAGTGGCCCCGTAGTGGCTTGACCGGGGGTCATAGGAGCCGCCATAGGCAGCCGGCAATAGGCCTGCGCTGGGCGAGCCAAAATCCGAGCCCATCACCTGAGAGCCGCCGTACCCAAGCGCACCGGCCGAGCCGCCAGGTCCGCTGCTGGTACTTCCACGGCGCTCCGCCTGGTAATGGCCAGGCGAGCGGCCGCGGACAATCATCTTGGCGGACTTGCGGTGCGCAACCTTGACGGTGTGCCAGTCGTTGCTGCCCACGGCACCCACCTCCGCCCAGAGTTCGACAAGAAGGTGGTAGTATTGCTGAGCGGCACGGCGCTTCCCGTTGTTGGCAGTCGCTTGCTTGAACTGGATCCGTTCAAAAGTATGTTCGGTGGGGTGCCCGGCCTGTGGCGGTCCGTAGGTGTGGTCGTACCGGCCTCCCACAATGCCGCCGTCTGCGCCGTACATGCCCATATTATGATGCATAGACTGGGGTGGTTTGGCAATGAGGTGTACCTTCTCCGGGCGTGCAGTGGGGCCTTTGTCTCGCTTTGGTGTGTGTTGAACCAACTCAATGGTGTGATTGTCATTGTCCGACACGACAGCCGAGATGCTCATGGAAAATCCGTGGACGTTGCTCCGCGTTCCGTTGCTTTGCACAAAAGTCATGCCCGACGACGGGTAGTGCGGCGAGAGAGTGAATGAGCAAATGCATGAGAAGTAGTTTCGGCGGTAGCAGGTCCACTCTCTTTCGGACAAGAAGAAGCCCTTGTCAATGGTTCCGTTGATCTCCAATTTGACAGGCTGACCTGCGCCAGGCCCTTCCACGTACTGGAGGGTGCCAAACGTGGTCGTCTCCATCAGCGGGGGGATCTGGGGCTTGCCCCCGTACGGGCCAGGCTCCATCTTGAAGGGCGTTGTATACGTCCGGCTGGGGCTGGGAGTTGGTGATATGGGGTGGTGACGGAGGCCGCCGGGGAAAGACGGTGACCGTGTAGGGTGGTCGCTGGCCCGCCGAAAAGAGGGTGTAGCAGTTGCGTACAAGTCACGGGTCGAGATTTGAGTAGTCGGATGCGGAAGTTGAGCCCGGTGGCTATGTGCCATACCAGACGACGTTGAGTTGCTCCTGGCCATGCTGTCAGCTGTGTCCTCTGGAGGGCTTGTCGGCATACAAAAAAAAAACTCACGTTGTGCTCAGTCTTGAGCGAATGTCAAGGCCAGGAAAGATGTGCGAGGGCGCAGACGGTGGGTAGAAGGAGCCGTTGTTGTCGGGCTGATACGTGGGCGCCTGGCTAAAAACTGAAGGCTGACTGGGGGGATATAAGTTTATGACTCCTGTCGACGACGTCGAGCTTTCGAGGTTCAAGGGAGATGCGTTGGGCTCCTGGTTGTATCTAGAGAGGTCACGACTCGTCAGAAAATGAAAGCCCTTGTCCGACAAACAAACAAACAAAGTGGAAAAAAAGGCGGCAGAAATGAAGGATAGCATATTGTCGCAAGGTCGCTAACGCTGTGGTCTGTGAGTGACGAAGCACAGCGTATCTCTGAGTGCCACTAGGTACCTCTGTAGGACGAAACGGTTGCTGTGAAACATGGCCGGTGGAAGAGATGTTGCCCTGTTTTGGAGAAAATCTACCGCCCGAACGGCCGCTGCACGACGGAGTAGAGGTGAAAGTGGCAAGTGAAGAGGAAGAAGAAGAGGAAGAAAGGGGGCTGTGAAGACGGGCACACATTTTCTTGTGCGGTTTGGTATTCTTTTTGTAGCCCATTGTGCTGATGCGTGCTGTACATTCTTCTAGAACCGGAAGACAGGCGTAACAGCAGAGCCATGCAGAAAGACGCGGGCGTGTGTTGCAGGGAGAGAACAAATGGCTTGGGGTTCCATGGCGTGAAGCTGAGCAAGGATGGGAGAACAAAACGTGGTAAAAGGATATAAACCAACGGGTACGAGTAGACTCGTAGATAGTAGGCGTTTGGGGGCCAACCCAAATAAACAAAAAGAGAGCCTACCTGATATCTGGCTGCGCAGGTATGTCAATGTAGTCCAGCCCAGAACAAGCGGGCGAAGACTGGTCAAAGTCTTGCTGGAGAATAAAGATTTTGTTAGATGCTGCCATGCAGTAGAAACCCTTGAGAGATGTGACAACGCGAGAGGTAAATTGAAAATGAAAGGCCTTGAACAGACGACAGTGGCTGGAGCTGTAAAACTGAAAAAAAAGAGTAGTGCTGGGGACGGAAACGCTTGTCAATCTTTGAGGTCAGGTCCGAGGCCGAGTCCAGAGTGCGAGAACAATGTGATGCTGGTATAAACGATTCTGTCGATCAGCAGTGTAGGGATACTACATCAGGACCTAGGATACAAAGTCAGCAACCATGAGATCCGAGATCACAAACAGTCGAGGAAAACAAGGGGGCTCTATTCTTATAATAGAAATCTCCAGAGCAAGGTGATGCAAAAGCAAATAATCGGAGTGTCAAGGGGGGCGTGCAGGCCATTGCGGGAAAGGGTACAAGGAGCGAGACTGCTCCGACTAGTGAGGCGAACACTACCCACTCTGGGAGCTGCAGCGTATGAAAAGACGCGGGTAGAAGATGCAAGAGACGAAAGATAGGGAGAAAGCGATAGAGAAGGGAACGAAATGACTGGGCGTCGACACGACTGCTATATCGCAGTCTCCGTCGTGGAGAGCGCGACCTCACCAGCGGACAGTTCCTCGGAGGTACAAAGGAGTACCAGCATGGACAGAAACAATGCAGGCTTCTGTAAAGCACTTTTCGAGCTGCCTGTATGCAGGGCAGACACCTGGCAGAGGATTGGAGGCTGTGCGCATGTAGGTGCTGCATGAGCAGGTGGCGTACGCCCGTCACAGTCGTACATGCTGCACGCACACTTGGCGTAACACAGTTTGTTTTCATCGTCCGCCCCAGGTTGACCGTTCACCAGGTACCGGAAAAATGGCCATAAAAAGAAAACAAGGAGCACGGTCGAGGCGCGGGGGTTGGGGGAGATCTCCAGGCCCAGAGAGCTGTGAGGGTGTGCACCGAAGAATGCTCGTAAGAGTGCAGGTGGCTGCAGGCGCCATCAGCGCGAAGTCCACGCCTGTCTTTGTCTTTGCCACTTTGTGGAAATAAAGGAACAGACGGCGAAGGGAGAAGCAGCACGCGCGTAAGAGCTGTGGACGATAAAGAGCCAGACTCGAGGGGTTAGGTAGCTGAGGATTGGCGAGTGCACCGCGCCACGTGAACAATGGAAAAACAAGGTGTGGCGAGGTGAAGGCATGCGGATACGACAGGTGAAAATCCGAAAAAAAAGTAAAAAATACGGCACACGGGGCTCAAGCGCGCCCGCGATAGAAAGACGGAAAAGGAAATGCTGGAAACTCACTGGTAAGCTCAAGGATGGCCTTCGTCGCCAGGGTCCATGACGCGACAGGACAGGGCCGTCTACCGCAGGCCCTCGTTCCAGACATAGAAAAGAGCTGGCAGGTCGAAACTCTCAGATTGACCAGGAGGGTTTCTGCGGGCGAGGTGCCACATGACAGCCGCCTCAGTCTCGTATGGTTGTGTGTGCCTGTATGAGGCGGGAAGAGCAGATCGAAGCAGGCCCCAGATTGACAAGCGCCCGATCAGGTTGCCAAAGGCAAGTTTGCAAGGACTAGAAGAGCAAGCCGTGTGGGCAAGGCAAGGCGAAAGAAAGACGGGTGGAAACCCCGGCCCTGGCGTTGGAGGTGTTCCGTAGTAGATGGCAAAGAGAAAGCAAGGGAAAGCCACCGGAGCGCGTGCAATTCGAAGACGAAAATTATGCAATGAGATTGGTGACGGTGCCCGGAGTGCTTGTAAGAAGGCTAGAAGGCTGAAAACTGGGCGGGAACGAGGGTGGCACAACGGTTGTGGATTGGGTTTGTGTAGCGTGGAGCAACTCTTACCTTGGGGAGTTGTTGATTCATATGGAACAACTTTTCGTGCTATCCACAGTGTGGCCTAGTTGGCGGTTCTGCCAGCGTTGGCGTGTCTGTCAGTCTGCCGTTGGTTGCCTGGACTGTTGGCTATCACCTCGCTGTTGGAGGAGAGCTTTGAGAGGTGGATCTGGAGACTGATGGGTCAGACGAAGCTGTGGGCCTTTTCTGTGCCTCTGATCTGCTTAGACGCCCCGCTCCGTACCTTTTGATACTGAGGGATGCTCGGTATTGTCGTTTGTCTGCCGCTGCAGGGGTCGTGAAGAACCCAAACGAAGCGGAAAGAGGAGAAGAGGCCAACTCCCGAGCTGGCTGGATGCTGGCTGTAATTTTTGGCAATTTTTGCAATTTCTGGCAATTTTGGAAAATGTTTTCTTCGTCTCCTTGTTGCGAATGCTCCAAACGGCGTGCTTGTCTCGCCTTCCGCAGCCGGTGTGACTTCCGCTGAAAGGATGGAGGGGCCTCTGCACCTGTCAGCATCGTGCCAATGGAGCGCCGTCACACTGCCGCCCTGCGCTTGGCCAAAGGGAGCAAGGCCTCTCTCACCCTTGCTTGACGTTTTGCAGACTTGGAAGCTTGGATCTCAGCACGTTGTCTGGCAAACTCTGTCCTGCACGTGCGGCTGTCTGTCCGTATGTCGGATGCAATCTTGGGCGCCGGATCTGTTCAAACCCCCACTCCTTTCTGCGTTAGCTGTGTGACTTTTGTTTCTTTAAACGGTCGCAGCCTGGCCGTCCAAGACCGGAGAGACAGAAAAAACAACGCGGCCGGCCAGCAGCGTCCGCCACCCGCGCTGCCGGTTGTCTGTGGAGACGCAGCAGAACGGTTCGGTTCGTCTTGGGGCTGCATTGCCGGCCCCGGCGAAGCAACCAGAGGTAAAAGAAGCGCAGGCAGAGAGCGACGACAGGAGGCCGACGAGCCAGCCAGCCAGCCACTGGCAGAGGACTGTGACAGGGAAAGACTGCTGTGTATGCCCGAGCAGTGCAACCTACACGGCACGAACGAGAGAAGCGGAAGTCCCTTGGCCTGCAAAGCCGCCGCGATTCCAGGCCGAAAGCAATGAAAAACAGGGCGTGGTCCTTCTGGCCTTTCCTCTGTGTCTTTGCACTCGCATTCTCTGCGAGGCCAACTTGGCTGCCGCACGAGGCGCGAGCTGTCCCCGCGGCGGGCAGACGGAGGTGGTCTCGCGGCCAGAGTTGATATCGGACGCTTCGTTGTCTCTCTTGCGGTGGACTGCCTTTGCGGCACGCGCTTTCTGCTGAGGGCAGCGCGCGCAAGGCGAATGTCCGTGGCCTTGTGGCATGCAGCTTGTGAAATGTGAAATGTGAAATGTGAGAGGACGCCGGCAGGACACACTCTGGGGACAAGAATGCGGTGTCGTGATATGCAGCAGAAGCAAGAAGAAGGAGATGGGAAAGGGGGAACAAAAGGAAAGGAGGGGGGGTGTCAATGCAGCTTTGCAATGGCAAGAGCGCGCTGGCAGACAGGGAAAGAGCGATGGATCACAGAAAAACAAACAAACGGCAACCGCAGGCCCAGCGTTCCTTCCCTTCTAGGTTGACGACTTACTCGTTCCTTCCCAAAATGGCAGTCCCAGGACGACGTGGACGCCTTCGATTCTTGGGCCTGGCCGAGACGTAGACGGCTCTTTCCCGATGGCGAGCGTGTTTGAAAAGCAGGCGTGCGTGTGGCTCTGCAGCAGGCGCGGCGAAGGCTGGAAGAAGAGCTGCGAGTCTGGTATCCCGTGTAGACAGCGCTTGAGCAGGTGTCGGCGGCCGACGGACAGAGTTCAGTGGGATAGCAGAAGCAAAAGAAGAGGATGGGAGGCGGGTGCGAGCAAGAAGGGATGAGGGCCTGGACTCTATATACCTGTAATCTTGAGTGACAACGGGCACGACGTGGCTTGGCCTAGCAATGACCAAGAAGGGGACGGAAATGCAGTCAGGCGAGCTCAACAGAGGCCAAGGGGCGTGTGCGTGTGCGTGTGTGAAAAGATACGAAAGACAAGGAGGAGGTGGAGGATAGAGAGGAAGAGAAAGCGTAGAGAGCAGCGTAGCTCACACAGACGAGTGCCAATGTGTGTAAGAGGGCAGGAGGAGCAGGAGAGTAGAGTAATTAGCCACGGCAAACACGTAAAGCGAATACAGTAATATGTGATCTCAGGCAGAAGGTGAGTCTGGCGAGACTTGCTGTGAGAGACGGCAACAGCCAGAAATGCAAGCAATGCCTCAACGATAAGAGGCAAAGCAGAGGTCGTCCGAGAGATGGGCATGTATTGGGGGATGAACGAGTAGGGAGTGCAGGACGGAGGGCAGACACCATGAGATACAAGAAAATGGACTTCGCTGCGGGAAGACTGTGTCTTTGAGAAGGAAAACAAGTAAATATAAAGAAACATCAAAACCAAACATACACACACGCCTTTTACAAAGGGCCAGGAGAATAATGTACGAGTAGGGGGGTAGGCGAGAACGAGGCCCGCGCCCTCCTCGTCAAGCCAGTCATTTTCATTTTGTTTGCTTGTATTTTGTACCTTTCCTGGACACGATCTGTTTCCTCCTCTTGCTCCACCTCTTCTCTTTCTTTTGCTGATAGCGGTGGCTCTAGTGTCGTGCAAAGACAGGCCAACTGAGACAAGCAGAAAGATGTAAGAGGCGGAAGCTGGGCTGCGCGGTCTAGGAAGGAATGGGAGCAGAAGAAAGGAGCAAGGCATGCTGAGACAAGGACGAGCAAGCTCGAGGCTGACCATCAAGATGTCTTGTTGCTGCCCGTCACTCTCTCTGTTGTGAATGGCATTGTTCCTATGTTCCTTGTGTGCTCATATCAAGCTACGGTCGGCAAAGACGGAGAAACAATCCTACAGCACCCGTGCGTTTGCGCGCAAACAGCAACAAAGGGGGTCAGGAAGAGAGAAGTCATGGAGGAAAATTCAGCTTTGACCAACAAGGCACCAATATGACTACCGGCCGTCTTTTGCGGGAAGCTGCGTCTACTAATTAGACAGGCTGGTTACGGGGGGAGAAAGGTCAACGGAGACGGCCACCCCTCTCCGCTTATCTTTCCTATTCTTAATTCCTCCTCGCTCTGGCCTTCACTCAACATACGACTGGCTGGCCTTATTTGCGGGTATTGGCAGATGACGAAACAATAAACAAAAGACGAATAAAACGAGAGGCCTGGAAATTCGCCACCAGATCACACGGACAAGTGGCAGGTAGGCTGGAGGCCAGGACTTTCATTCAAAATTATGTGCCACGCAAAAGACACACGCATTGGCCAGAACAGAAAGCCTACGCGTGCCGTCCATCTGTTCCTTGCCCGGCCAGGCCGTAGAGGCCTCGCAAGTTGCTCGCATTCTCCTCAAACACCTCGTCGTCCTTTTTCCCCTCCCACACTGTGGCGGCTTTCCCCGCCCCCCTCCCTCACCTGCGTTCTCTCTCTCTCTCGTTTTATTTGCTGGCCACAATCGTCTTCAGTCCCGGATTGGAACGCCCGAAAGCCGGGATCGTTTACGCAACCACGACGGGATCATACGGTCGTATGGGAAAAAAGGCGCAATTATTATGGGGCCGTCCGGGAGAGGAAGCCGTTCAATAAAGAAAACTCTAAAATAAATGCCGAAGAACCAGAAAAAATGGCCAGTCTCTTACCTGGCAAGTTGACGATCGACGGCCCTCGGCCAGGGGCAACACCACACACATCAATCTTCTTGTGAAAAGACCCAAACAAAACAGACGCTAAAGTGATCAGCAGCTTTATTGTCTATCATCCTACCAGCAGGGGAACGGACCTAAAATGGCACGGCCTGTTTCGTATTTCGACATTTCTACTACTTCGTAGAGGGAAAAGCTGCCTCTCGGATGCCCCCAGTCCCGGGCTGGACCAGGCTAGCCACCACCCAACTTTATTTTGTTTTCTTCCCTGCTCGGCGGGGCTTTTCTAATCAGAAGCCGAGTCTCGTGTTACACACACGTTTGGGGGCCGCCCTTTGCTGAAGTTTGGCGCTTCTTGTCGTCCAAAACTTGTCACCTTTTGACACGAGCAGAAAAAGAATCAAAGCCACGAAAATTCACGCAAAATCTTGCTCATGCTCGTGCATGCTGTTCATGCTCAGACCGAGGGCTCTCACGTAAAGAACGCTTTGCCAAGAGAGACAGCTCAGTCGGATACCAACAGAGGACGTGTGCCGGACGGGAGTTGGCGGAGAGATGCGGGAGAAAGCCAGGAGCTGAATACTCGTACACACAAAGCAACACGCCCTGGCTTGCTGTTTCATCAAAGCGGACAACGAAAGAGTCGACCCCTGTCTCGTCTCCCTCTTCCCGCGGGTTCTAGAACAAAGCACGACAACACAATGAAACAGAGTGGACGCCTGGAAAAGAAGAGGACACAGAAATACAAGGGATACTTTGCGCCTCCCTCTATCTACCACCCACAGACAAGCCCGCACCCATCATCGGCAGCAACAGACAAGGAGTAAAGGAGCTCTTTAAACACAGCAGCTTTTCAAATGTCTCGCTTGTCTGATCAGAGAACGTCACCCCCCTTCCCCCTCGTCTCCTGGTTTTGCACATGTTTGAATTTGATCTCTTTGATATTTGAACTCTACACACTACTCGTACGTCAACATGACAAGAGTGGTGGAGGGCTTGGCCAAGCGTTGGTCAGCCCTCAGGCTCAGACTCTTTCCTTCGGGGAACTCTCTGGTTCTTCTCCGGCTCTTGGCTTTGAAAAGGAAAAAGGAGGACATGAAAATAGATGAATATAGAAAACAAACAAGATCCTATAGCAAGAGGGGGCGAAGGGCCAGCAACGAGGAGCGCTCAATCTGCTTTCCGTGCTATTAATAATAAATTACCCTACGCGAAAGTCGCCAGCCTCGTAGTCCTCGCAGTCTTGTTTCCACCGTGGACCGCCAGTCCACCAGTCAAAGAACAAACAGCCCGACGGACAGACGACAAAGATTTTTCATAATCGTCGACTTTTGCTGCCTTTCTCGACATGTCTCCTCAAACAAAAGATAAAAAACAACAGCCGGAATCCCCCTCTGTCTTTTCATTGGACCGGAACGGCCAGCTGCAATTTCGACAGGAAAAGCTTGGACGTTGTGATGTCGTGCTCTTGTTCTCTTCCTGTCTCCTTAGAAAACACCGGCGTCGGCCTCGTATTTTTGCGTCTCCCCCCTGCCCATTCTGCACAGGGCTCCCAATGCAGGCGAAAAGCCGTGGCAGGCTGAGTGCGAGCAGAAGCTTGTGTGTTTGCTCCGGAAATGCTCTTTTGACGTCCGTGCCATGGCTGCGTGGTTCTTTTGTTGACAATGGATAAGACACCCAGGTCTTGCAGTCATTTGGAAGCAGCCTTTATTAATTTCCTGGTATTGCTTTCGGTCCGGCCCGTAATATTGCTGATGTTTTTATTGTTCCCACTTATTGTCGCGAAAGGTCCTGAACAATCTGGCAGCAAGTGTTTTGAATAACGGATGGAGTAAAAGCGAAGCTGCACACTCGACCCGGCTGCTATTATTGAGATCTCGTAGGATGGGGCTGCCTGCCAAGTCACGACAACATACTGGCATATACGATACGATGGGCATCGGTACACGACAGGGCATCTGCATGGAAGCGTTGATAGGCACGGAATCGTCTCTTGTAAGCGGCTGGCGGTTTCAGCTGACGCTCGCGCGATACGGAAAGCATGGCCAGCCACGAAAATTGGTCCACAGAAAGACAGAAGACAAAAATCAAGAAGAAAAAATAAGACTAGAAAACACCATCGTGCATGTTGGCCCCTGTCTTGCGTGCTGGCCTGTTCCTTGCTCGGGGTGAATCTATGAATGCCCAGAGAGAACGAGGGTGTGCTGAAAGGTTTTTTTGTCCTGCTTCTTCGCCCTTGACCACGCTTTTTTGTTTCTTTTTTACGACGCATGTGCGTTATGTGCTTTCTCCCCAGCCAATGCGTGCCATTTCTTAGCCAAGCACGTTCTGAGAGAAAATACGAGCAGTTGCTAAACAGAGACTATGCAGGAAAAGCGGGAGGCAAAACACAACCCAGAAGAGGATAGGCGCTGGCGATTCGTAGATCTTGTGCTATGTGACAGGTCGCCAGCAGTCGTTTTGGGGAGAAGAACGACGCGCGAGAAAAAAGGTATGAAGCTGGTGCCAAGACGTCAAGCAGCGTCAGGCCTCTTTTTCTACCTCTGGGTTCTATGTATGATGATGTACCGGGAATCCAAGTCAAGACGAGGAAGCAGATATTTCGATAGAAACTTCACCGGATGGGAAACAAAGTATTTGTTCGTATTCATGCAGGTATCCTTCTCTCTCTAAATTGCCATGCCATTGTATTGTTTTCCCCAATTTGAAACAGAAAGCCCTGGCCATGGCGTCTTTTCTATTTTCCTCTGCAGCGTGGGTCCTGCATGAGGCCCCAGTCTGTCGATACTGTTGGTTGCTTCCATTCTTCAACAAGAAAAATAAAAGTGCCCCAGCTTCCTCGTTGCTAACACGGCCCGCCGCTATAAAACTCACCCAAAAATAAATATCAAGAATACAAAGCATCCGCTTGAAGGAGGGCTTACAGACCACCGAAGCCTCTTCTGCAGCCACCCGTCTTGTCCGACACTATGCGACTCGCCGCCTCATTCTCTCACACTCGTTCGGGCAGTTTACTCGTATCGTGCTTGTGGGCCAGCGGCAATGTCTCCTTTATGGTTGGGAAATCAGACCAGAGGACAGCGAGCAAAGACACACAATTGACAGCACACGCCCGGGGAGAGAGTAGGGACTCGTATTGACATGGCTGTTCTCGTTCGGCACACCACGTAGACTTATATCCCTGGAAATGTGCATGGTTCTGCATGCCTGCATTAGCATATATCCATCCAGCCAAGTGTAAGAGTGCCTACGAGGATAAAGCTGTGTCATCACGAGGCCCTATACGGCCTCGTATTGAAAGAGTGTAATATCGATGCCGATGCACTACTTGGAACATGTATATTTCTTGGAATTATGGATTTTGTCTTAATTTCTATCAAAATATGTCATGGGCTCGTAGTTCTCTTTTCAAATATAGAATGTATATTTCTACTTTCTGAAAGCTACTTATAAAATGTTTTGCAACCCTTGGGACACCTGCATTTCTGATTCGCCCGGGTAGTGCACTCGTCTCTATCCCCTCTCCTGCATGGCCAGCGCGTCCTGCCACTCTGGACGTGCTACGTACAACCGATACGCATTTCTCATGTCTAGCTACGGAAAACTCAAGGCCCGGCAACCAAGGCCTCGCGAAAAAAAATGTCCTGTCATCGGAAGATTGTCAACAAAAGAAGAACTATTACACGATTCTGGTCCACTCTTATTTAAGTCAAAATTCTCTTGTATGCAAAGGGCTTCACGCGTCTTCATCTTCATTAGTCCTTTTGCTGTATATTGCACGTTCATTAACCGGTTTGGAATTGCTGAAGAAGCGGCAGACTCATCCGCCCGTCCATTCCATGGACTGCCCAGCCTTTGTCCGGCGGTTTGGGCTTGCCCAACTCGCGCCCAACGGCCATGTCTCTCTTCGTACCTTCAAGTACCATGCAAACAAGGCCGGAGAATTTGTCTCCGTTGGCTTTGCCGGCTCCAGCCACAGTACAGTCGAGGGACGGAACTCGCATTGGCCGTTCCCTGAACGAGTCCATTCTGCCTACCCATGATGTCTCACAACGCCTCTTAGTGTATGCTGGCGATATGAAATGAGCCCTCAATGAAACGACACCACTTCACCCCGTCAAGTCCGGCCAGACACAGAGGACAAAAGAGAGACAGCGACACAGCCTGCCGAAAAGCCAAAACGCCCGGCTGATGAATAGTGTATGATAAGGACAGAGGGCAGAAGCTGCGCTGTGCGCGTATTGTGTTTTGCTCCAAGTGCGGAGGTACCATGTCTCGATCGTTGTGACAATGTCATGGAGGGACAGAGCAATACACAAACGGTTGTTTTTGTATGCTCTGTCCGCCTCTTGGGAAGTGTCTTGGAGCGTGACGCTGTCGTCCGCGAGCGAGGAGAAAAAGAGTAAGAGGCCGGACGGACGAGAACCATTCCTTTGGGTTTGGGCACGGCATTTTGTTCTGCCTGCCCTTCTGTCGTGCCAGGAAATAATTCCACCATGGATCGTCCATGAGAAAAGAAAGACATGGCGATGGAAAATCAAAGGCAGAAGACAGTATTGAGACATGCAGTGCCTCCCTGTGCGTAAGCCCACGGCCCCTTTCTCCTCTGACAGAGGTAAAAAATAAAATAAAAAAATCATAAAAAAAAGAGTAACCAGTTCTCAATGGAGCTCACAAAGTCGTGCACAGATTGGAGTCGCGCATCTGCTAAAGAAAAAAGATTCACATGAGGCTGTCGATGAGAAACTGTGCCCAGAGGTATTCCACAGCTGACCGTCCGAGATATCCTCACCCCCTGGATACCTTTGCACTCTCCCCTCTCGTCTCTGCCCACCTGTGTCTGCCAAGATATGTCTGTATGCCTTTTTCCAGCCTGTCTATTTTTCACGAGCTCGTCCTTGTGTCTCAATGCCATCTATTTCTGACCGGGCTGGGTTTTGGCCGAGACATAAGTCTCCGGATCCCTTCGCTAACCACTTCCCAAATGAGACAGGCCTACACAAAGTACGTAAAGGCGTGTATTCTGGACTTTTTGATTATTGCCTTTTGAAGGTAAAAAAAAAGAAAGCAAAATTTTTTTCATCCTTCTACTTTCCAGAAGAGGTGATGTGAGCCTGACGCCGAGCTGCCGAGCTACGTGCTTGTCAATACTTTGATACAGGCAGTGCCTCAAGCCCCCTTCTTTGGTTTGGATTTTGCCATGGATTCCCCGTCATGCAACGTTGTGTCGTGTCGTCGATACGGTCTGCGCCCACAGACTACGTATATTCTTACGTGCGAAAGCCGTTCCCGTGGGGGAAGCGCGATGCAGGCTGCGTAATCCACCTTCCTAACTGTCCATAGATTGCAAAGCACCTCTGGATGATCGTCAAGTCCATACCTCGTTGTCTGCCATCACGGAAGTGCTCAAACAGAGCCGCGGCCACAAGGCCGGGAATATAGACGACAAGATCCGAAGGCGTGAAGAAGGATGCCACAGAAACGCGTCCTCCTACATAGCAGGCACGACAGAATGCAGACACGGCAGAGAGCGTTGCAGAACACTACAAAAGGGTAAAAGAAAGAACACGAGAGAGCCCTATGGTGCTCCATTTTTGGCCATTTTGGTCTGCCTGTTGGCCTCCATCGATCCATGGTGGCAAATTGCAAGAGACACAGGAAGGGCGATCAAGGGGAAAGCTAGAGCAGCACTGTTGGCACCGTTGGCGCGTTGGTTCGTGTTGTGGTTTGTGTTTTGTGCTTCGGTGCTTTGTGAGCGCTTGTGCGTTGGCTCTGTTCTACGTGCCATAAGCTCCACGTCTGGCTCTGTTGTTTCCTCTTTTGTCGATTGTTTTTGGCGTTGTGCTCCATGTCCTGACATTTGCGTGTTGACGTCTCTGTTGCCGGTCACGCTCAGATCACGTCTCGGCCGGCTTGGGGTTCTTATTTTCCGTCGTGACAGGGCAGACATGCCACAGACATGGCCACAAAGGAGAAATGCTGAAGAACTCACAAGAAGGAGGCCAAGCCGCTGGAAACACCCAGTGCCGTGAAAAGGGCCGATATAGAAGACTTGCTAGAGATATTCACAGCCTATGCCGTAACGGTTTTGTTATTTGTCCGTTCCCTAGCTAAGAAGCTAGAGATGATGGTAGTTGGTGATGACACAGCAAAATAGGTGCCTCTACCGTCACATGCCTGGTGAAAGCAAAAACACTCGGACGTCTGCAAGGCTTCATATTTACGCTAGACTTGTCCCTATGTTGTCCCAATGAGGAAATGTGTCTTTGCCGCTCAGACTCGCCTGTTTATCAAGGACGGCGACCAGCATCGGAAGCCGACAATGGTATGAGACAACAAAGAGCCACTGTCGGATCATCACCGGCAAAGCATGCTGCACATTCGATCCTGTGGAAAGAACAGAGAAGAACAATACGAAAGAAACACTCAACGAACCGAGAAGAAATCCTTCGCGGAAGCTTGCAGTGACATATCCTTCGGTCCCCCTGCCTCCAGTGTCAAGTGACTGCCTGCTGCACGCCCTGCACACGCCCCCCGGGTAGCCTCTGTATGCTCTCCATGTATACACCATGTATATGGGCAAGCTCACGACAATGCACGTCTCTCGTCAGCAGCTATCCGTCTTTGCCTCTGCCTTGGCCTTGCCCTTTCCGAGCATCCATCCAGTTGGCTGTTGCTCAGCCCCCACACCCCCTTCGGCATTTCGTCAAGACTGCAGCATGGATGAGGGAGCCAGGCGCGCCAGGCAAATGAAAGAAGACCAGAAGAAGCCTCGGGGAAGCAATACGGATGTAGGGGAAGCCGTCCGTGGTGGTGTGGAGAACGCAACACAGGAAGAAAAAGAAATATAGCCAACGAAAGTTAATATAAAGCAAAACAGGCACAAGATACAAAAGCAGGCGCCTCTCGGGCGTCCCCTGCAGCTCGCCTCTGCCTCCTTGACCGGGCAAGAAATCAATTGTTCCTTGCCTTGATGGTGTCCGCTGTTTCTATTTTCAGTCTCACAGCCAGACTTGTCGCTTTTTTCTACACCGACATCCTGACGCGTATTCGGGGTCCATGGCCCGGTTTTGCCGGCACTGGTCGTGATGACGGAGATGTAATCAGAATAGAGAGATAATAAAAATAATAACAGGGACGCGGTCAATATCTTTTCATTTGCGTTCTCTTGCCACCACCCATGCCACATCGTACAGTGTCCCCTCTCCTGTCCTAACTTTTGCGCTCGGGAACCTTGCTGTGTGCGCCTGTCTGTCTATTGCCCTCTCCCTCTTTTACTGCTCTTGCCTGCTGTATAACCCTTTGGCACTCTGTGTGTTTGTGCACCGCTTTCTGTTTTCTCTCCGTGGGTTCTCTCCTCTACGACGCAAAGTACCCTGCTCCCTTGTCCAGGGCCACAGTGCACCCCCTGGGGAGCTGGAGCTGTCTGCGTGGTACGGATCGCTGCAGTTTGTTTCTTGTCGCCGTCTCGCCTCAATGCCTTTTTGCCTGTCCGGTTGACATGCTTGCGGTTGCTGTGCTGCGTCGCTCCAGTCACCAGGTCGCCTCGACTTTGACACCAGCTCGTGTTCCTGTGCTTGTTGCGGCTCTTTCGGTTCCTGCTGCGTTCAAACGGACAGCACAAGCACAAGCAGAAGCAGAGCAGAAGCAAACACAGTCCCTTGACACGGCAGATGAGAGACAGGAAACGAGAGACCGGAGAGCACGGACGGCCTCAACGGCCCAGAGCCTGTGGCCCAGTCCGTCCATCCCTACCCATCGCAACCGAAAGCCAGTTCTCATGAAAATGGTGACTTGAAGTGGCCAACAATCGGACGCTGGCCGGGCCATCGGGAGGTCGGCTTGGCAAGCATGCAGGCAAAGCAGCAACAAATGAACAAAAGAACGAATCAACCGGCAATGAAATGCAATGAGTCTTCCAATAGAGTCAAACAGTCACTGCGGGTGCGGCAGAGTTCGAGTCAGAGGTCGCAGATGGAAGAGTCATAGAGGTGAGGTCGGTGCACAGTGTGTAATGTGCACAGTGGATATATAATACACTGTGGATGTCGTTTTCTAAACCGGTCGTCTCGCTAAAAGGAAGGCGCGATGGCGACGTTGACGACATCCCATCCAGGAGGCAGGCGCAAACTGCACACATCGCGAGAGCTCGTCCGTTCATTTTCCATCTTTGGACGCCCACTGTCACAAAACTCTGCACGCTCTCTGCCTCCATCACTCCACGCACGCCCGCTGCTTTGTGTGCACACGACAGTCCGGCCTCCATCGTACATGTATCAGGCCGGCCATAAAGGGAAAGCATCACAGGTGAGACAAGCAGCGAGGAAGATACGCAGCGGATCTCATGCCGCTTCTCCAATGATCCGACACTGACGACAACAGGACAAACACAACGGGGCCGTCTAGAGGATCGTCCTGCATTCGTTCAAAGACTCCGCCAGTCTCACGTTTCAAGGGAAACACCGCCAGTCCTGCGCGTAGCCGTGAGGCGCGCCGTAGTCCCGTTTTTCTGCACGGCCAGTCTTGCAGCTTTCTTGCTCTGGCTCTTGCTCTGCCAGCAGAAACAACGCTCACGCCCCTCTGCTGGGACGCCCGTCCTAGCATTGCCGCTCACGCCAGAGCGCTCGACGGCTTCGTCTCATTTCCCGTCTCTCCCGTCTCGCGCTTTGATACGTGCTGCGTGTCGTGCTGCGTGTCTCGGGTCGTTCTGCCTGGGAGGATCGCATCCCCTTTTCTCTCTTCTCCTCCTCTCCGTCTCTCCGCCTCTTCCTCTCTTCCTGTCGATCCGCCTCCTCGCCCATCATGACCAAGAAACGACACTGGGCCATGTACTCCAAGCCGCAGTCCACTGCGCCCCACTCGTTGGAGAGCTCTGGCCTCCGGAGCAACCTCCATCATGGTCAGTCCGGGTTTTTTTTCCTTTGCCTTGTTCTTTGTTTATTTTCCCGTCACGGTCACGATACTGGTACCCAGGCCCCTCTGTCCCGTAGTTTCCACACCCCCCCCTCCCATTGTTTTGTGCTTCCCACCCATCAAGCCCGCGCGCTTCATGCTCTGACCCTTTCTCACCAATCTTGTCTCACCTGGGCCTTCTTCCTCATTTTCCTCTGCCATGTCCTCTTCCTTGCCACGATTCACCCTGTCCTTGTGACCAGGAGCTGGCTTTCCTGTGTTACCTGGCTTTTCCCCGTCACCATGCCTGCCTCTCTAGACCTGAGAAAGACTGTACTCTGAGTTTTTATTATTATTTTTGTACTGACGCTGTGAAACAGAGGAGCCACAGTCCCGCAACGTAAACGATATGCTGGCAAACCTGCGAAGGGGCGGGGCCAAAAGCAGCTGTCTTGCTGCCGGGGGCGCCTCGTCATCGTCCAGGCTGCCAGCGATCCCTGTGGTCATGCCCAGCGTTCCACCAGAGGTTGCACACATTCTACTACCCAGCCCTCCCAACGGAGATGAACCTCTGTTGCCAGGACTGGCAGGACCAGCGCCAATGGGGGCAATGGGCGCCGGCGGTGGCGTCGGCACACAGAGGCCCGGTCTGGGTGTGGGCGCCGCGGGTGGTGGCGGTCATCGCCGCGGGCCAGCTGGCCCGGCGCCTCCTCCTTCTTGGCTCGCGCAGTCCAGGCATGCCCCGAGACCACGGGGTGGCGGCAGTCGTGGCGGCAGCGGCGGCAGCGGCGGCGGCAGCGGCAGCAATGCGAGCATTGGCAAACGTAACGCCGGGGAACAGCACAATGGCAGTCCAGGCCATGCAGGGGAGGCCATGCCGGACCTGGCCCGCCCTGCACCTAACAGTCTGGTGGACATGGTTCTGCGGCGAATCGTACTCGAGTGGGAGACGCAGAAACGATACAACCGGCACTATCTCATTTACCTCCAAGGATCGTTGCGGGCGGCCCTGGTGGCTTATTTGGGCCAGCGCGCCGAGCGTGGCGACAGCAAGGGGGCCACGATCAAGGACCTGAAGGCTCTCTTGCTTCATCCGGCGCCGCCATCAGAAAACAGCAGCCCAGGGCCCCCCAAGGCCGATGGCAGTGAAGCCGGACATGAAGAGAGTGACGGGAGCTGCGGCGACGACGAGGACCTGCCGAGCCCAAGCACGCTCAATGAAGATTTTCGCTATCTCGACCTGACGTGGTCCGTTGGCCAGTCCATATCCGTTCGCGAGCTTAACGATCTGCTCTTCCCGAGGACACCGTCCGGCCCACGATACTCGGGCCACATGGCCGGCAGCCAACTGGACGATTCGGACGTGCTGGACTCCTGGGACGCACCGGGACTGGCCTCGCCGCCGCGGCCGTTGCTGCCGAATCTGACACATCTGTCGCTGGCTCTGACGCCAGACCGGAGCCCGTCGTCGGTGTCCTGGCGCCAGCTGCTGTCGTTTGCTGCACACCTGCCGATGCTGACACACCTGAGCCTGGCCTACTGGCCGGAGCCCACGCTCACGCCCAATGCCAAGCTGGCCACGGTCGACTCGCCACTTGGCCGTCGGTTCCAGTACGGCAGTACCGGCACCTACAGCCACTCGCTCGACAACGACTGGGCCGAGGCGGTGCTGCTGATGCGCAAACTAAGCAAGGCATTGTACGGCCTCGAGTACCTCGACCTGACCGGCTGCGCGTCGTGGCTGCCGGCGCTGATGCACAAGGTGGACAACGGCCAGGTCGACTGGGTGGGCAACTGGGGCAAGATGACGACACTCGTGCTGAACTATGGCGTCAGCAACGAGTACGATCGGCTGGCCGAGGAAGTCCTCGAAGCAGCGGTGGCAACCGAGCCAGCCGACCCGCGGCCCGGGAGGTCGACGGCGCCGCAGCTGCCGCTGGGCGAAGTGGCCCGGCGCGTCAACGCAGCGAGTGAGGCCCGGCTGATTGAAGGCCACATCCGGCAGCAACGGGCCGGACAGGGCCGATTTATCACTGTCGTCTATGACCGGTCGCCAACGTGATCAGAAGGAACGGACAGCCGCATGGCAGACATAGCCCTGCCGAAGATCCAACAATATATGAATAGAAACACGATTGACGACGATCACGCAGTACCCTCTGGAATGCCGCTAGCCTCCATGCCAAGAACGAAGCCAGGCGAAGACTGCGTCCTCTGCAATTCGAAGCACGGCGAGGCACAGAGAAAGAGAGGGAGAACGGGCGGAGAGTGTTTTCAGCTTGGGCAGTGACGAGAAAGTCAGGAGCTCGAGTGGCTTCATATGTCTGGGCCTCCATGCGCATGGATGTCTCACCCGCTGCGACTTCTCGAGCTCCGACTGGTGCCGGTCGCCAGTGGACGCTGGAATGCTGTTGCTGGTCCGTAGGCCAAGAGACAACAACATTCCAGACAGCCGTCTCTGGCACTGTCCCGTCCTGCCGGAGTGCCAGCCGGCGTGCTCGGCGAGCCCTGGGCGATGCACGGCGACGATTGCCCTGCCACCCAGGAGCATGCGCCAAGCAACCACTTAAAGGAGAGCCCTGCCTGTCGTGGCTGCTTCCGGCCATCTTTTGACACCGTCGACACCACCGACACCACCGGCATCGACACCTCCGCTTCCTGACACCTGCTTGCGCCGCCTCCTTCTTTTCGTGCTCTTGGCTGCCATGCCTGCTGCTCTTTGACCGGTTTCTCTATATTCAGTCGACGCAAACGACGCCAACCGACGCCCAAACTCGCAGATATTTGATTCCGGCGCCTGATATTCCCCGTTGTTGAACGCTCGTGGCTCTCTTTTAACATTGGCAGCCTGTCGTTTGGTTCCCTTTTCCTTCTTTCTCTCTGTTCCGTTCTCTTCTTTTGCCTTTTCTCTTGAAATTCAAAACCACTGACAGCAGACAAGATATTCTCGTTCTGGTTTGTACTGCACCCATCTCACGTAGACTGACAACAGCCACGACATTGTTTCGTCATTTATTGTGTTCTCCTTTACATGCTGTGGCCCTGCCAGGGGCCAGCTTCTTCCTCTTTTTGAGATCAACGCCACCCTCGACAGCCACCTCGACGGCCTCCTCGGACAGCAGCCATGACCTTTGCCTTTTTGCTCTCGACAGCCTGCACAATCATCGGCTTTGTGCTCGCCATTCTCGGCCTGTTTGCCGGCAACACGCCCGGGTTTATGGAAGACTTTTCTGTGATCATGGTGAGTCCTGCCTTTTGCTACACGCTGGCACGCGCGACAAAGTCCTAACAGCACAGCTTAATACGTCGGCGCTGGGACGGAATTTTGTGCCGGCCCTCAACCAGGCGACGAAGCGCGGTCTGTCCCCGATCGTTGTCCTCGCTGACGAGGAGGCCGGTGCGACGACGACGCCGCCGCCGTCTGTGATCGAGGTCAAGGTCTCTACGACAGCAGACAAGCCGAAAACGTACACAATTCTGGGTAGCGACGATGCCAGCGCCGACAACGACAAAAAGGCCAAGGAAGAGAGCGCCAAGAAGCTCGTTCCGCGCAAGCTGACGCTGTCGGCGGCAGAGGGCGTCCTTGCCGGCTTGCCTGCGGACTCGGCCGCCGACGACATGGCCGAGGTGCTCGGCGTCAGCGAGTTTTATTCACTGCACGTCATGAACGTGTGCGAAGGCACCTTTTCGCCCAACGCCACAGCCACCGGCGCCTGGCGCAACGTGTCGTCGTGCACGATCCAGCTCAACGCACAGCAGCTCAACATCTCCGCGCTCATCGACAACGAGCTCAACGCCAACTTTGTCGACGGCGGCAGCCTTGCGCGGCTGGGCGGGTCCAGCAGCCTGCAGAGCGCGCTCAACCGCATCCCCACCATCGGCCTTGTGCTGGCCGTGTTCTACATTGTGGCCTGCTGCGCGTCCGGCCTGTGCCTCTTGCTGACCGGCGCCTCCTTTGTCACGCGGGCCACGTACGGCCGCGAGACGGTGCTGGCAAACCTGGGCGCCGCCGCGGGCGCCGCGCTGGCGCTCCTCATCTCCGGCCTGGTGTCGGCCGTGGCGGCCAAGTCGACGGTCGACTCCATCAACCGGCTCGGCAAGGACACGATAGGCATGGAGGCAGTCAAGGGCGACAAGTTTGAGGCCCTGACATGGGCTGCGTTTGGCCTGATGGTGGTGTCGGTGTTGTTCTGGCTGCGCGAGCTGCACAGCGACGCCAAGAAGGCTGCGGCCGCTGCGGCGGCCAAGAAGAAGGCCGCTGCTGCCGCTGCGCCAAAGAAGTGAGGAGGAGCGGTAAAGACGAGGTCCAAACATTGCGAGTTTTTCTCCACCTTTCTTTTCAGCAGCCAGACTTGTAGTGCCCCACAGCACTACATCTTAGCGCGCCAGCCTCCCCAAACCAAACAACACAGCGATAAGAACTGGCGTCCTGGACTCGAGCGCCGTGCCGCGCGCTGATCCTGGCCGGTGGCGGGCGATTCGATTGAGATGAGACGATTAGCAGCCATTCTTCTCTTTTTTTTTTTTTCTTTTCTTTCCAACAGCTGTGTCTTACGACGTCCATCTTCAGCCTTGCTTTTCTACATCCACAATACAATTAATGAAAGAAAATTGCCATCGCTCCTTCCTTTCAATGACTGTCCCTTGTACTCGTAGACCTCCGTCGTGCCTTCCCCGCCTGATAACCGCTTCGCGTGTCTCCACCCTACAAAGTTCTCTGATCTCTGATAGGCGGCAGCGCCCGGCGAGGCAGGCGCGCTCGCCTCGATGTTGATTGACAGGGAAAGCACGGACGGACGTCGGCGACGTCTTTCAGCTCGGCTGTCCGCCGTGCTGATCCCACGCGGCGTGCTCGTTGGTTGGGGAGACGAGGGCTCCGCTCCAGCCACCACACTCTCCATGGCGATGTCGAGATTCAAGCTTCCGGCCTAGCTTGCCAAGCCTTGCGCTGCAGCTGCTCCCCTCGATCTCCTCTTGTCGGCGGCCTTGACCTCATTCGTATCTTGTGTTGATCGATGAGTTTATCTGCGATATTTCCTCTTTCCTTTGTCTGTTCTTTTCTATTCCTTGTTCGATCCTCGTTGTGTCGCACGGCGTTGTCCTCCGCCTTCGCCCCTCTCCTTTTTTTTTTACATTATATTGACTTGCCATCCTCGTCGCCACGGTTCACGTCTTTCCCCTCTCCAGCCTTGTTTGCCCCCGTGGTCTTTTTCTGCATCGTCCTCTCCCTCTGTCTCGCTTCCCCTCCGCAATGACTTCCTCGTCCAGCAACGTCCCGCCTGCGGGCAGCAACGGCGTCAATGCCGGTGCGGGCTTCATGCTCTTCCGCGACGACCCCAATGCCGCCAACCCGTTTCTCGACGAGGAGGAGCTACACGACGACGACAACGTCTTTGAGGTGGGCGAGCGGGCCGTGAAGCACATCTGGTCGGGCTTCCTCGACTTTGCGCTGCAGGGCAACATTCTCGAGATTGCGTTTGGTCTGATTATTGCTTCGTCCTTTACGGGCATTGTCAACTCGTTTGTCTCGGACGTTCTGCTGCCGCCCCTGTCGGTGCTGCTGCCGCTCAACAAGAACCTGGACGAGAAGTTTGCCGTGCTCAAGCCGGGCCCCAACTACGAAAAGGAGCACGGCTACAACACGCTGCAGTTTGCCCAGGACGACGGCGCCGTGGTCATGGCCTATGGCATCTTTGTCAACCGCGTCATCAATTTCCTGGGCGTGGGCATTTCTCTGTATGCGCTCGCCAGTGCCTACCAGTACTTTTCGCACGACCCCATCATCAAGCACACGGTCAAGTGCAAGTACTGCCGCAAGCGGATCAACGAAAAGGTGAGTTTTGCAGTCATGTGGGCGTCTCTCGGGGTTTTGGTTAACAGTGGGATTACGATAGTCTCTCCGCTGCATCAACTGCACCAGCTGGCTCGACGGCCGCGAGGAACGCCAGTCCGGGCTGTAAGTCGACTACATCGTCCCAGGGACAGACCGCATGTCGTGGCCATGTCCATGACCTCTCATCGCCACGGCTTTGTCGTTGCACAGACTCGACTTTACAAGCACTGCGTTTGCTGTGAAATGGAGTTCCACGGCTGTCTTCTTTTCTCATTGTCTCACATCGACGTCACTTGCGTCATAATTACAAGCTGATATCATCGCATTTGTTTTCGGCTCTCATTGTTACGTCATGTTTAATGATTCTTATACGCATACTCGCGGGAGATACGCCGTAGGAGATTTGGTTGTGAAAGATGCACAGTCAATGATGGTCTGCTCGTCCGTGCTCGCAATACAACACAGGCGTTGCGCTGAGTTCATCCCGTCTCCATGTCGTGCGGCGCAGCAGTGGTTTCAATGTTTCATGTTTCGGAGATGCCACACCAACCGAAGGGTGCGCAGACAGCGAACCCCTGAAACCATGCAGAGGCCAAACGGCGCTGGTGTTTTAAAAAGGCGGCAGTGAAATAGCTTAAGCTTAAGTTACTCTTCAGTCAAGCTTTACAGAGCACTATGAGATACGCGGAGACATTTTTTCACGCACTCACATGGCAATGTCGTAGAGTGCTTCTTCCGGGAGCATCTTACATCCTTCTCGCCTCCGATTCCGTGCAATGCTTCTGATTCCTCTGCATGAGAAGGAATACGAGCTGATAATACGCCAATCAACTAAAAATGGCGCCCTTTGGATGAAGATAAGAAGAAAAAGTAAGTTAGGCATAAAGACAGTGGATCAGTGCATACGAGTAGGCTCAGCGGAGAGTAGACAAGACAACGCTCGTTGCCTTTGTCTTTTTGCTTTCGCCACACAGGCCATTCTTTTTGAAGCCCTTTTTTGCGCCTCGCCCAGTCCCTGTCGATCGACACCGGTCTGCTGTGCCTGAAAACTAACAGCGCTTGGCGTGGCCAGTTTCTTTGTTGAGTCGTTCTTTCCGTTTGCCCTTTCCCAGGGTCGACACTTCCTCGTCCCACTTGCTCGCAGTTACGAAGGAAGCGCGCCCTAATCCCATTGAGGACGTCCTTTTTCTCGTATTCATGTCTTGGACGACAGCTCGTTTCTCAGTGAACCTGGCGCTTGCTTTCTTGTGCGGCGCCTCGTCTGTTCTTTTCTCTTTCTCTTCTACCCCGGAGGCCCTTTTTTATCCGTGGAGAGCCGCCGTTGTTTTCTTTTTGTTTTCTTTTGTTTTCCGTCCTTTTTGTGTCTTCTTTTTCTCTTCTTTCTCAGTTTTGGCTCTTTCTTTTTTCCCTGGCTTCTACTCGTCGTGATTTCTTATCGACACGCCAAGAGCTCGCGCTGAGCTCTCGCGCCCGGCGGCCCCATTCCAGTCCTCTGTTCTGTTGCCATTGCCCGTCTTCACTCCCGTCTTGCCCGTCTTCACGCCCAGCTTCACACCTCTCACCACGCGTCATGATGATCCTCAAGGCGGCGTTTTTGGCGGCCGTTGTTGCGGCTGCCGACGCGGTCGCGCCGGCAGATCTCTCCGTGGACGACACCGGTACGTCGGGCCCCGTCTGGCCGTGTCACCAACCCGTCACTAACTGCAAGCCCCTCCCCTCCAGACTCGATCCTGGGCGTTGCAAAGACCCTGGCCAGCGGCGTCATGTCGTACTACCAGGGCAACGCCTCTGCGTATGCCGAGCTGCCCGACCCCTACTACTGGTGGGAGTCGGGCGCCATGATGGGCGCGATGCTGGACTACTCCTACTACACCAACGACACGACGTACGACAGCACGATTGCCACGGCCATCATGGCCAACACGGGCCCGGCCAACGACTTTATCGTGCCAAAGCACAACCTCGACGAGGGCAACGACGACCAGGCGTTCTGGGCGTTTACGGCGCTGACGGCCGCCGAGCACGGCTTTGCGCAGCCCGCGGACCTGACGCCCGCGGGCGTGCCGTCGTGGCTCGACATCAGCGTCAACGTCTGGAACAACATGGTGGGGCGCTGGAACACGACAACGTGCGCCGGCGGCTTCCCGTGGCAGATCTACGCCAACAACTACAACGGGCTCAACTACAAGAACTCAGCCAGCAACGGCGGCTTCTTTTTGATCTCGGCGCGCCTGGCGCTGCTCACGGGCAACACCACCTACGTCGACTGGGCCACCCGGGTCTGGGACTGGTGCGACGCCGTCGGGCTCATCGACAGCAACTACGTCGTGTACGACGGCACCGACTCCAAGGAGAACTGCACGGAGATCAACCCGCTGAGCTTCACATACCAGAACGGCATCTTTCTGTACGGCGCGGCTGCGCTGGCCAAGCAGACGGGCGACGCCGTCTGGGCGACGCGCGCCGAGGGCCTGCTGGGCGCAGCGGCCGCGTTCTTCACCCCGGCCAAGAACGCCACCAACGTCATGTGGGAGCACGCCTGCGAGGGCGTCGGCACCTGCACAAAAGACATGAAGTCGTTCAAGGGCTACCTGTCGCGCTTCATGTACGAGGCCGTCCAGGTGATGCCCACGCTGGCTGCAAACGTGACGGACTACATGCAGACCTCGGCCAAGGCCGCCGGCAAGGCGTGCACCGGCGCCAACATTGGCGGCGCGCCCTCGGCCAACGGCACGACCTGCGGCCAAAAGTGGTACGTCGGCGGCTTCGACGGCAGCGTCGGCCTGGGCCAGGAGATGAGCGCGCTCGAGACCGTGCAGGGTCTGCTGAAGCTCAACCAGGTGCTGGCCGCCCTCAACGCCCCCACGCCCTCGGCCACGACGCCGGCAGCCTCGCCCTCGCCCACCCAGAACGGGGCCTCCGGCCGGACGCCCCCGAGCCCACGGTGGGCCATCTTGGGCATGGGCTGCGCCCTGCTCTTCTGGGGAATGGCGTAGCTCGTCGCACGGCCCGTCCATGTGTGTGTTTCTGCCTCTCTTTTTGGTTTTCTGGATACGGTCTTTCGAGCAAGGCGTTGGGATATTAGAGCGCACCGGCGATACGCCGTGCTTGGTTTTCTTGAAGCAGCCCACATATGAGGTCTGGGACGCGTCTGGGCGGCACAGAATAGAAGATGCGCATTGTTACAAAGACCGGCACGATGTATTGACAGACGTGGGATTCAAAGTGTATATGTACGAGTATTAATATCCAGCGAGGTCCCGTTGGAGAAGCGGGGACGCGCCAAGAGGGCCTGGCCACCGGTGTGGCCCGTTTTAGCGGGTGCAAGCTGTCGCCGGGCGGGCAGGAAAGCCCCTCGCTCCTTCCTCGCGACGTCGGAGCAAAACGACGACGCAAGACGTCCTCGCAGTCGTGCCTCTGTTTTTGGCTGCTTTCTTTCTATTCTCCTGCTTTTTTTGGTTGCCTTTTTCTCCCAGTCCACCACGTCAGCATGTCCTTCCTCAAGCGGCCAGTCTCTACCGCCCGGAGTGTGGGCCGGAGCGCGTTCCGGCCCGCCCGGCCACGAGCTCCGAGGACGGCAGCGTCTGTCTTTTCCTTGCCTTTTTCTCGACGCATGGCCTCTGCTGCCTCGGATCCCAGGCTCAGTCTCATGGATGCCAGCTGTCTGTCGGAAACGCAGCGGCAAGTCCGCGACGCCGTCTTCCGTGTCTGCGCCGACTTTCCAGATGTAAAGCACGCCGGCCACCAAAGACATGGGTGAAATCGTACACCTACAGCTAACTCCCCCAGGAATACTGGGCCGAGCGAGACGACACGGGGACGTACCCTCGCGATTTCCACAAGGCCATTGCCAACGCGGGCTACATTGGCATCGCCCTGCCTGAAGAACTGGGCGGCGCCGGGCTGGGCCTCTCGGAAGCCGTGACGATGCTGCAGACCATTGCCGAGTCGGGTGCGGGGTTTGCCGGTGCGCAGTCGATCCACGCCAATGTCTACGCCACCCAGCCGCTCTCGCGGTTCGGCACGCCGGCGCAGCGCGCCGCGTGGCTGCCCAAGATCATTGCCGGCGAGTGGCGCACGTGCTTTGGCGTGACGGAGCCCGACGCCGGCCTCGACACCAAGAAGCTGCGCACGCGGGCCGAGCGCGTTGAAAAGCCGGACGGGCGCTTTTCGTACCGCATCTCGGGCCAAAAGATCTGGATCTCGTCGGCGCAGGTGGCGCACCGCATGGTGCTGCTGTGCCGGACAGGCGCGGGCAGCGGCTCCGGCGCCGACGGCGAGCTGACGCTGCTGTGCATCCCCCTGGACAAGATGAGGCCGGGCCTCTCCCTGCGCCCGATCGCCAAGATGGGCGGCCGCGCCGTGGACGCCAACGAGGTCTTCTTTGACGGCTACGAGGTCGAGGACGGCGCCGGCGCGCTGGTCGGCGCGGAGGGCCAGGGCTTCCGCATTGTGCTGCACGGCCTCAACGCGGAGCGGTGCCTCATTGCCGGCGAAGCGCTGGGCCTCGGCTATGCGGCGCTGCGGCGCGCCGTGGCCTATGTCGGCGAGCGCGTCGTCTTTGGCAAGCCCGTGGGCGCGTACCAGGGCGTGGCGCACCCGCTGGCCGAGGCGTGGATGGGCCTCGAGGCGGCCAAGCTGGTCGTCTACAACGCGGCGACGCAATACGACCGGCACGCAGCCGCGGGCGGCGAGCGGCTGCCGCCGCACCTCGGCGTGGCCTGCAACATGGCCAAGTACATGGCGGCCGAGGCGGCCTTCCAGGCGTGCGAGCGCGCCGTGCTGGCCATGGGCGGCATGGGCTACGCACGGCAGTTCCACGTCGAGCGCTACCTGCGCGAGAGTCTGGTGCCCCGGCTGGCGCCCGTCTCGCGCGAGATGATCCGCAACTTTGTCGCCGAGAAGGCCCTGGGCCTGCCAAAGAGCTATTAGGCGGGCATACGGCGGGCTGAAAAAAAGAAAAGAAAAGAAAAGAAAAAAAGGGAAAACATGCAAAATCGCTTTGGTCTCGGCCGTTCTTCGTTGAATGTATGTCTATCCCAGCACGCCCCTCTCCGCCTATTTTCTCACTTCGGCCAGCGTCGTCGCGAGTGCCTCGAGGAACCGCGTCACCTCCTCCTCCGTGCCCACGGTGATCCGGAGACAGCCCAGGCAGCCGTGCTCCTTGCCGCGGAACCGCACGACAACGCCGCGCTGCTCGGCCAGCTTCGTGTAGACAGCCAGGGCCACGGCATTGTCTGGCTGGCCCTGCGCATTCAGCATCTCGTACAGCAAAAAGTTGCTGTCGACGCCGCCGCGCAGCCGGCCCACGCCCGGGATCTTGGGGAGGGCCTCGACCAAGCGGGCGCGCTGCGCCAGCAGCTTTGCGCGGTTTGCCCGCATGGCCGCCAGGCCCGTCTCGGTGAGCACGCTGCGCGCAAGCGTCGACGTCGGGCTGGCAATGTTGTATGGCGCCTTGAGGGCGTTGAGGAGGCGGGCGACGGGCGCAGCGCAAAACGCGGCGCCGAGCCGGATGCCGGCCATGCCAAAGGCCTTGGAGAGCGTCTGCATCACCACCAGGTTGGGCCACTCGAGCACCCACTCGGCCAGCGAGGCCGTCCGCTGGTCCTCGACAAAGTCCACATACGCCTCGTCCACAACCACGATGCCGTTCCACGCCGGGTGGCCCAGCACGGCCGCAATGTCCTCCTTTTTCAGCGCGCCGCCCGTCGGGTTGCCCGGCGAGCACAGGTACACCACCTTGATGTCGTAGTCGGGCGCCGCCACTGCCGCGTCGAGCGCCGCCAGCACCGCCGGAACGTCCACGCCAAACTCGGGCGCCGCCGTCAGCGGCACCTTGACGAGGCCCACGTCGTTGACCTGCGCCGACACGCCGTACATGCCGTACGTCGGCGGACACACGAGAATGCGGTCCCGTCCCGGCACGCAGAAACACCGCAGCAGCGCGTCAATGGCCTCGTCGCTGCCGACGCCGACAAACAGGTTGGCCGGCGTCAGCGTCTTTGACGTGTGCGCGTGCGTGTTGCGCAGCGCGCACAGCTGCGTCTTGAGGTCCTCCTGGTGGGGGTCGGGGTAGCGGTGGAGGCCGAGCAGGTCGAGGCCGGCGTCAGCCGACGCGGACGCGAGAGCATCGCCGGCCGTGGCGAGCGGAGGGCCGTAGGCGTTCTCGTTGGCGTCGAGGAGCACGTTTGTGCCGTCGTCCTTGTAGTCACTGACAGGTCAGCCGCGCACGCCCGGGGAGAGTAGGGGCCGCCAATACGCACTCTCGCGCACAGCGGTACGGCTCGAGGGCCAGGATGTTGGGCCGCGCGCACGTCTCGAGGTTGAACGCAGACATGGCGATGGTGGTGGTGAAGACGGCGGCGCAAGGGACTGGAGGGAGGGCTGGCGGTGGTCTGCCGGTCAATTGCGCTTCCTGCCAGCTGCTCTGGGGAAGAGTACGGTAGCAGAGTCCTTGGTGGCCGGTCTGCGGTCTCGTACACCTATGAGTCGATTGCCGTGTTTCGTTGAGTCACCGTATACAAAGCAGAAAAATCGAAGCCGTCGAAGCGATTTGGCTATTAGCACCGCCGATAGCGGGGAGTTCCTGCCGGATGTAAGCGTCGCGTATCTTATTGGCCGCCGCTAATTCTCCTCCACGTCCGCCATGTTGAGATCGCCGAGAACTCACCGTTCAGCGACACAGGTCTTTGGAATAGATTGCATGAATCACTCGGTATCAACAGGCGGCCATAAGCTTAAGCTGTGTATTTCTTATTAGACATGGGGGCAGGCAGAGCCATCCTCCGGGCATTGCTCTTCCGCGGTGCGTTTAGTCACCCAATGAGAAAACAGAAACTCTACACATTACCACGTATTCAAGACGGAGAGAGGTAGATAATATAAGAGGTTTTTGTGTAAAGGGGAAAGAGGACAAGGGTTGTAACGCTAAAAAATTAAAAATTAAAATAAAATAAAAAAAAGGAGAGAGAGACAGACGAGAACAAACGGCCAGGGTCGCTTTATTTACTCTGCTGCTCTTCCTGTGCCATCTTCCGCTCACATCTTGCACGACCCAAGATCGCAGACACTGGCCCATTGCGTGCCCGCCAGCTCTGTCAACCCATCTTCATCTTTCTGGAGATCTCCTTTTGGTCGTGGAACCGGCTTTACGGCCGGCTGCTCGCCGGGTCGTGCCTGCCGGCCAGCGCCGCACAAGTTTGCTACTGTAATAATACCTCGTTCTTTCCTCACATACCCTTCCCACGGCACTCCTGGCTTCCGCACAATCGCTCCCTCTCAAAATCCACGACTTTACTGTTCGTACCTTCCTCAAGTAGATCGACTGACGCACCTCAATGAACCTTAAATGAACCTTTGGGAGAAAACTACTCTCACCTGAAAACTCCGGGCCTGTCTCCATATCGTGGCCTCGTGCCTCTGCGGCGGCTAGCGACGTCAGTCCTCGCTTGTTCTCTTATACTAGTCGAGTCCTTCCCGGTCGCTGTTGGCCTCGGGCCAGCCTCGTCCGGCCGCAAAATCGCACTGCCAAGGATCCGCCCGAAATGTATTCTACCGTCGTACTCGTACATGTACGTTCCGCTTAGCCGTTGATCGCCGTCTCTCATATTTTCAATCTTGTCGCCCGTGCGTCCATCTTGCCGCCCATTTTGCCATCTTGCCGCACTTGTTCACTTTCCGCGATGTGGGACGGTTCGCTTGTCCACTTTCTCCTGTCTTTCCCTCTCGCAGACCATGCAGCAGACCATGGCTTCTATTCTCCTGCGGCGTTGTCTATAAGTACGCCTTGACTCCGCGTTGGCGTTCATCATGCCGTGCCATCGCTCGCCCCTCTCCAACCTGTTTCCTTCTGCCCTCTTTGTCTTTTCCCTGGCTCTACCACCATGCGTATTGGAACAGCCATCTTGGCCGCTGCCGGCTCAGTGTCGGCAGCAGCATGCTCTTCTGCCATACCAGCTGCCTCTGCTGCTCCCTCAGCCCAGAGACTGTTTGACAACCTCGTCGTATTTGGCGACAGCTACTCTGACGACGGCCGGCTCAGCTACTACGGCGCCCACAACGGCACCGCGCCGCCTCCCGGCGTGCTGCCGGCCCAGTCGACAGTGACGGCCAGCGGCGGTCTCACATGGGGCCAGTTCGTGCAGCAGCTCGTCCCCGGCTTGGCTTTCTTCGACTACGCCATCAGCGGCGCCACGTGCTCCAACGAGATCATATCGCGATACGTGTCCTTTGTCGACCGTCCGCTCCCGTCTGTGATCGACGACCAGATCCCCTCTTTCCAGGCAGATGTAGCCGGCGCCCATATTTTGTACGAGAACCGCACCGCCGAGAATACAGTCTATGCGCTGTGGATAGGCACCAACGATCTCGGCTTCGGTGGGTTCCTCGGCGACTCGCAGGCGTCCGGCACCAACATCTCCACATACGTCGACTGTATCTGGCAGGTCCTGGACGCCGTATACGCTGCTGGCGGCCGCCGCGTCGTGCTCCTGAATCAGGCGCCGCTGCATCTGACGCCCACCTACCGGCCCCAGTCTGCAGGTGGTGCCGGCGACCACCAGTATTGGAGCAACAAGACGCTGTACAACCAAACCGAGTACGCGCAAAAGATCCTCGAGTATTCCACAGACGTCAACACCATCTACGACTACGGCGTGCCCTTCCAGCTGCTCGTGCGCCGCCGCTGGCCCGGCGCCTCCGTGTCCATCTTCAACACGCACAGGCTGCTGACGGACGTCTACAACAATCCGTCAGAGTATCTTGTCGAGCCCGCCAATTCCACCGGCTACTACCACCACTGTCAGCCGACCGACAGCACCAACTGCACCACCGTCGCCAACACGACCATTGACAGCTTCATGTTTTACGACGAGCTGCACCCTTCGCCGCAGACGGACCGCGTCATTGCCCAACACTTTGTAGATGCTGTTGCCGGCATCTCGCCGTATGGCACGACTTACACGTCATAGGAACGCGGGGCTGAGATAATGAAACGAGGGCCGAGAAAATTATTAAGGCGGGAATTAGATGCAACAAGAAGTGAAATAGTCCGAATCGAGAAACATCACTTGTTGTATCGGTTGGAGTTGTACTCGTAACATCTTGCTGTGTTTTTGACTGTCCCACGCCAGGGGCGCTTTCTATTGGCCAATTTTGCTCTTTGATGCCAGTTGCGCCTGCCCTCTGATTCGCTGCCGCCCTCCAATGCTACTGGCAGGGAAAGAGCGAAAGGGACCCACAGAGGCGGCGGGAAAACGGGGTGCCTGCGCGCGAAAACTCGGCGCATGCCCCAGACCCTGTCAGCTGAAGGCCGGCCTCCTCTCCGTTTGCTTTTTGTCATCTGCTCGCATCCCGTCTGCCACCGCGCACCTCCACAAGCCTCCCCTCGCCGCGCGCCGGCATCCAAGCACTGCTTCTCTCGTTTTTCTCCGTTGTTTTTCGACGTTCCCGGTCTTTCCTCGTCGCTCCTTCCCTGCCGCTGCACGCCGCCCTGCCTGCAACTGCCGTGGGACGCGTTCTCCCGTCTGGTCCGCCGCTTCGCTCCTTCCCCGTCCCTCGCATCACGTCCGTCGCAGCCTGCTGTTTCGCTCTTTCCCTCGCCCGGGCGCCATTGGACCGACATCGAGACGAGTCCGGCATTGTCCTGTTTTGTCTGCTTCTCACTCGCACACTGCCCTCCTCCATCCAGCTCCATTGCCATTCCCGGCCTCGCCCTGTCGCCGGCGTCGAACCTGCAAGCCCATCTCGTGTCGCCTGGCTCTTCTGGATCCGCGAATCGTCCCTCGCAAGGCGCGGCCTCTCGCATCGCGCATTCGCTGCTTCAGGGCCTTTTTGATCGGTCTGGACGACAGTCGCCCTCGCGACATAACGCGTCAGCCCCGTCGACGCCAGAGCCCCCATCTCGCCACGCCTTTGCGCCCTCCCTTTCTCGACGAGCTACCTGCATGCCTAGCTAGCCACGCTCATCTCGACCTCGACCTTTCCTCGCAATGTACGCCGCACCGTATGGATTTCAACAGCCGGGAGGCCCGGGCGCCTTCAACACGCCTCCGCCGCAGCAAATGCAGCCGGGCCAACAGCCGCCGTCGCAGCAAATGCCCCCAGGCTCCATGCCGGGCCAGCAGCAGATGATTTATGCACAGCAGTTTGGCATCCCGGGCGGCCAGGCACCGTTTATGGCAGGCAACAATCCGAACATGATGGGCACGCCGGGCCCTGGCGGCATGATGCCGAGCCCTGGTATGCCACACATGGCTAATGGACAGTGTACGTGGAAGCAGCATGCGCTCTTGGTAACCGAAGTCCCAAGAACTTTGGCTAATGTGTATGGCTTTTAGTGGGCTACCAGGCTCCGTTTACCGGCTCGCCCTACGGCGTTGGCATACCGGCAGGCGCCGGTCAGCCGCAAATGCAGCCCAATTTCAACATGATGGCTGTGGCTGGTCAGATGCCCGGGTTTCCGGTAATGCCCCAGCAACAGCAGGCTTTTATACAACAACAACAACAACAGCAGCAGCAGCAGCAGCAACGTATGCAACCCCTTCAGCAGGGACCCGGGGGCATGGGAACGCCGCAGCGGCCCTTCAACCCCATGCAGCAAGGCAGTCCAATGGGTGGCATGCCCATGACGCCGCAGCAGATGCAGCAGCAGCAGCAGCAACAGCAACAGCAGCACCAGATGCAGCTCCAGCACCAGCACCAGCAGCAACTGCAAAAGCAGCAGCAGCAACAACAACAGCAGCAGCAGCAGCAGCAGCAGCAACACCAGATGCAGCACCCCCAACAACAACCGCAACATCCGCATTCCCAACATCCCCAACACCAGCAGCAGCAGATGCCACAACATCCCCAGCATCTCCAACATTCACAGCCTCCTCAGCATGCCCCGCCACCGCAGCAACAGCAACAGCCACCCACCCCCTCCCAGCAACACATGCCGGCCCCGTCTCCAAAGCAAATACAACATCCCCAGATGCCGCCACACCAGTCGCCACACTCCCAGCAGATGCAGCATCTGCAGCAGCTGCCACAACAGCCAGGACAGCAGCCGCAATACGGTGCCATGCCGAGCCCTCACGGGCCCCCGCAGAATAACGCCGTCGGTGGATACCCGGGCATTCCTCAGCCCCCACACTCCGCCGGCCTGCATCAGCCCGGCTCAACACCCCAGACCCCGACGTTTCCGGCTCCTGGCGGCTCGGCTCCTAATGGCACTGCTTCTGCTGCCGGCCAGGCGCCGCCTCTCAGCCCAAGCAGCGAGACCCGCGAGAAGGAGCTGTTCTCGGTCCTGCTGAACATCAACCAGGAGCTTCTTTACGAGTCGGTCCAGCTCCGCAACACCCAGATTGCCCTGAAGAAAGAGCATGCCGCCGAAGCAGGTATTGAAGAGCAGAGCACCGAGCCCACCGAGCCCGCCTCCGAAGAGGAAAAGCTCGTGCGGGCCGACTACATCCAGTACGTCTTTGTGTCTTTGTACCTCCCTCGCTCGCTTTGCTGTTGACGACCAACATGACTAACAAACACAGATGCATGAAGAGAATTCAATCCAATCTGGCCTACTTGGCAAGCTTGGCGGACCGCAAGATGACGGCCAGTGCTGCCAAGGGCCCAAGCTTTTTGAGCGCGCCGGCGCTGAGCCTCAACTTCCGCTTACGCCCTGCACCGCCTTCTGCCGAAGCCCCGGGCGCCGTTGCGTCGCCCGAAGACCTCAACAGCGATCGCGAAGAACGCATCAGACTCATCCGCGAACTCTACAGCAAGCTACAAGCCTTTTACCCTGGCATCGACCACACTCGGGAGCCGGCATTCGCAGCCCATCCAAATCCAGGCCAAGGCCCGAATCAGGCCCAGCCATACCAGCCCGGCCAGCCAGGTGCACAGCTCAACCGCCCTCCTGGCCCGGGTGGCCCAGCACCTCCTCATGCCGTCAGCCAGGGACAGGGAAGCCCACCAATGCACCGTACACCGCAGATGGGTATGATGCAGGGGCCTCCCGGTGTCCCCCAGGGCATTCCTCCGATGGCATAGGGGCGCCGACGAAGGCCACGCTTTTGGAATACTTTTTTGCAATAAAAGGGCCGGAGTTTGTGTCGCTCGGTCATTTTGGCGTATTTTTTTGGCTTCTCGCTTTTTGGTCCCTCCTTTCCAGTCGTTGGAAATATATCTATTTTGGTACTTTTTATCACCCAGAAGACTTTTGGTCGTATGACAGGTTTACAATCTCACGGTCGCCCGGTCTCTACAGGGAGGAGTCTGCCTTCTTTTTTTTTCTTTTTTTTTTAAAAAAAAGATGTTTGTATCTTTTAACAGTTGTTTTTGTATAGCACTTATATAACACTTGTTTATTCCGGCCTATGCTTTGCCGGGCGAGGCGAACAAGCGGCGAACTACTTGATCTTTTATTCGAGACAAGGTGTGCAATAGCGGCAAAGAACACAATATCCCGATGCAAGATTGCTGCGCACCACATCGGTTCTCACATGCCAGACAGCGGAGACACAAGTGGCGGATACGATACGTGGAACTGCATGACATCAAACGCTATTATTAACGCACACCGACTGTTTATTAACTTTGCCAAATTATCTATGCTGGTGGTGTTTGTGATGTGGTACGAAAGAAGCGACCAGAACCTGGGTAGGCTTGCCTTATGTGTGGAGGCTTGAAATCCAAGCGCCATCCAGGCAGGTCGACAGCTGCGACTTACCGGATATTTTATTCCCAGTTTCGATATTTCACGACCTATATTAAGCATATATGTACTGAGCATTATTTATTTTATATTCTGACAAGGTAGGCCCCTCAGTGCGGAGGACGAGGTGAAGGAAAGAACGACCAACAGAGCCGCTAGATGCACGTCGTTTGTTCCTGCATGAACATCGGAAATGGCGGGATGCGGCAGCCCAATGGCAGGCACGGCCCAGAAGGCTGGGCGGGCGGTTTGTTTATTAGCCCAGGCCTTGCCCAAGTTGCCACGCTATTTCGTATCTTACCCGCCGCCTCCAGAAAGCGTGCCGCGTGCGGTGCGGTGAACTCTGCGTGTTCGGCAAAAAAGAGATCGGCGCGTGAGATGACCCCTGGACGGCTCCGCTAGCGGCGTCCTAGCGCCCCGTGGTGGCCGGTATCTGCATTCCTGCCATTCCAACGCACGGTCGTGCCTGCCTTTTCGCGTTCGATACAGCACCTTCCCCCTTTTTTTCTGCCACCACCGTTATTTGGCCCCCGCTCTGCAGGTGCTCTTCAACGTTAAATGAGCTCTCGTTGGCTTTCCATAATATTAGCTCCGTAGCGGCTGCCCCATTCGACAGTCGAAAATGGGAACAACCTCACAATTGCTCCTTCCCTAGCCGACCCTGCCCGGAGAAGAGGGTCGTTCTTTCTCGTTTGTGTCGTAGCGATCTCTGTACGAGTAAATTTTGTTTTCCCTCCTCGCCGCGAACCATCGCGTCGTTTCTCTGTGCCCGCCCATCTGTTTGTCTTCGCCTTTAGTCGAGCCATCGTCTATACTCGCCGTTGTCTCAAGTTTCAGTACGAGCGGAACACGCACAGGACAACCCCCCTTTTCGCAGTCCCCATAACAAAAGACGATACGCAGGACACACGACAAGACTCCTCTCGATCGTGTTTATCCAGAGGAACCCAGACCGCGGTGGCCTTTTTACAATTTTCGATTCTCTCAGCAGGGCGCCACAATCCCGCTCTCGTGGCCCTGCTCTCTCGGTGAGCCAGGGCGTCTGCAGGTCGCGAGACCGCACAGTCTTTGAAATCCCGGTTCTCTGCACGGCCGTCCTCAGCCGTTTGGGAACGACAGAACTTTTTTCGACGCGGCCAGTCAACCTTGACAAACTCTGCAGCTCTGGGGAGTGCTGCTCCCTGCATCCGTTGCAGGCCTCTCCCTTCGCCCTCGATGTGCCCTGCTGCCCGCACTGGCATTTGATGGGGAGAAAGGGCAACAAGGCTTTCGAGCACCCCAGCGCGGCATTATATTACTCGTCTGGCAAGGAAAGGACAGCTACGACTTTCTTCTATCTGCGGCTCACCAAAGGCTGCACACCACTTCAGCTCTGACCGCTGGACTGCACCACCCAGCATAATGGACGCCATACCACAGGCCCAGCCGGCACCGGACGTGGTGGCTGTGAACGAGCCGGTTGTCGCTGGCACGGCCGTCGAAGTGGCAGGGGAAGCCTCCAGCGCCACAGTCACACAAGAAGACGCAACCTCACAACACACCGCCGAGTCAGACTTGACGGAAGCTGCTTTACGGGAAGACACAGAACTAGAGCCGGCGTCACCACCAATGCCGTCGGGACGGACAGAGAACGAGGCGGCTGTCGAAATGGAATCGTTAGAAACTTTAGAGACCGCTGAGGAAAGCAGTACTGGGACCGGGGTAGCGCGGCTGGACGATCACGACTCTCTCGTGACGGTACGGCTGTCTGAGCCACCGGTGCTGAGCATCAACACCGGCAGTAGTTCCTCCCGAGGCTCTGCAGGTACGGGCTCCGAGGACGCCAGACCGACGACGCCTACATCACGGAGCCAGCGGGCCACGATGCCCACAGTGGCCGAGGACGAGGCGAGCGAAGTCACCAGCGATGACAGCAGCGACGAGGGCGAGGAGGTGAACTGGGAGCAGTTGCAGCAGACCGAGAACGAGGAGTCGAACGGACAGAATACCGATAACGTAGGTCTGCCTCTGGGATTTCACAAGATGGCCTCTTACTAACCCCTCGGCTGCAGACCGCTATGCTTCTGGCACGACTCGAACAGGAAAACGCGAAACTTGCGACAAACCCCAAGAGCATCCGTGTTCGGAATCCCGACAACATCCAGGCCTCTCCACGGCGCGTCCGCCCACCGTCGGTGGCCCAGCTCCGCGATATGGTCCAGGGGCCAACACCGTCTGGGCTTCGCTACTCGATGCTCCCGCCTCCACCGATGACAGACCTCGAGTTTTACGCAGCTCTCGTGAAAGACTACCATCAAACAGCGGCCCGGCTGCCAACACTGCTTGCCAACAAAATCCGCAAGGGCATCCCGCCGCCGCTACGTGGTGTTGTGTGGCAGAGCGTGACCGGCGCCACGCGCGACGTGGCTCTGGGTGACCAGTACGAGCGCTTCTGTGATGCGACGAGTCCCTATGAAGGCATCATCGGTAAAGACCTCGGCCGCAGCTTCCCCGGCGTCGACATGTTCCGTGAGCCGGACGGCGATGGTCAGCGCATGCTGGGCAGGGTGCTGAAAAGCTACAGCTTGCACGAGCCGCGCATCGGCTACTGCCAGGGCCTTGCATTTCTCGTGGGACCTCTCTTGATGCATATGCCGGACAAAGAGGCTTTTTGTGTGCTTGTCAAGTAAGCCCCGTCTCCGCCCACCCTACGTATGCTTTTTATGCTTTTTTCGGTGTTGTTTTTTTTGGTTTCCTACACGTCCGTGGGCCGTTGTCGATGCCGAGATAGTTGGTTTTGCTTGTGGTAACAATTGGCTAACCAGCTGTCAGACTGATGGAAAACTACGATCTGCGCAGCTCCTACATGCCAGACCTGGCCGGCTTACACGTCCGCATCTACCAATTCCGAGAACTGCTGCGCAGCACGCTGCCTGAATTATCGTGCCATTTGGATGATTTGCAGGTCGACCCCGCTGCTTACGTTTCACAATGGTTCCTGTCGTTTTTTGCGGTGACATGCCCCTTGCCCATGCTGTTTCGCATGTACGATGTAGTCTTTGCCGAAGGCGCGGCTGAGACCATCATGCGCGTGGCGCTGTCACTTATGCAGAAAAACCAGGCACGGCTACTTGCCTGCGCGGAGCTTGAAGACGCCATCCAGCTGCTGCTCTCGCGCGGCCTTTGGGACTGTTACCATTACAACGCAGACGAGTTTGTGCTTCATTTCCTCAGTCTGTCTAATATCGTTACCAGAGACCGACTGGCCTCGCTCGACCAGGCTTACCGCGAGGCACAGATTGCCAACACCAACCCAACCGATCCCAATGGAACCACGGACCGGTCGTCTGCCATTGCCACCATAGCCTCTCGGTTCCTTGGCCGCCTCTGGACATCGTCATCATCGTCATCACCGTCCGCAGCGACAGCAGCGGCTGCCGCATCGAGCCCACCACCCGCTATACACGAGTCCCCTTCTTCCAACTCGGTCGCATCACACATCGCAACGCCATCGCCCGCGAGCCAGTCTGTGGGCCTCAGCGCACCGCCGCTGCGACCCCTGAGCTTGCTGCAGCGGAGCTCGTCGAAGAACAGCATTGCCTCCACAGTCAATTCAATGGAAGCAGCTTCGACCGCTGCCGGCTCCTCGTCCTCCGCAACCTCTTCGTCCTCGTCTTCCGTCCTCAGCTCCACGTCAACCGATGCGACGTCCCTGTCGCGCGACTCCTCGCCCGAATTAAATGCGCCAGCAAAGACAGCTGTTGCATCCAGTGGTTCCAACAACAAAAACGCCGACAACGCCCGGTATCTTCACAGTCAGATCGAGGATCTGCTCACAGCCCTCAGTGATCTGCAACGCCAGCATGCTCTTCTCACGGACCAGCTACAACGAGAACGCGAAGAGCGAGGCGACGACCAAAAGGCGGTGCAAACATTGCTGCGCGGTCTGCGCGAAAAATGTGCCAAGAAAAAGGCAGTGGCCGTGGTCGAGACTACGGCGTCCAGCCTTGAGTTTTCAATACAAGAGGAGGACTTCCAAGCACTGTTGGAGCCAGTCGAGGCCCGATTTGCGAGCGTCGATAATAGGCGGTCGTCGGTACCCCAAACAAAGGCGCAGCTACGGGATGAGCTCGGCCGTGCAAAGGAGCAGTTGGCCAACGAGCTGGCCAAGGGGCAAGACCGCAACCGCCAGGTGTACGAGATGGAGCAGGAGGTTGCCACCATGAAAGAACAGCTCCGGGACAGCCACGCACATGCCCGTGGTCTCCACCAAGACAAGCAACGGCTTGAACGTCAGATCCACGACCTCCGCGCACGGTTCGCATCAGAAACTGCGTCGGCTCAGGTCTCTCATAGTAGCGGTGCAGAGTATGCCGGCAGTGCCGCCATGGCTGTCGCCGGCCCCGGCGCTGCTCACGGAATCACAGACGCAGCGACAGATTGGTTTGGACGTGCAACGGGCGTTGCTGTTGGCGCAGGTGGCGGCACGCCCAGCAAGGGTGGTTCGTCCGGTGGTCTCCGGGAGCTCAAGCTTGGGCGCAGCAAGTCCACGCCGACTCAGACGTCCACCTCCACTGCCGGGGGCCAGCCTCCGGCGAACGGCACCGTGTCAATGTTTGGTGGCAGCGGCAAGCGCTCGTCTTCTTTGATTGTCCGTGGTCCCGGCCGGGGAGAGTCTGCCTTTGGCGGCGGCGGCATGGGTGTGAGCAGCTATGCACGCAATGAGGATAGTACGGAGCAGCAACAAGATGCTCTTGTGCTCGAGCTTGTGCAGGCCAAGACGTCGGAGGCGGTGGCCCGGCAAGAGGCAGAAGAAGCCAAGCAGAAGCTCGAGAGTCTGCGCAAGGCCCTTGGCCTATCGTCAAACGACATGGCCGCGATGCTGAGCAACGCTGCCAACGCGGGTGGCGCGGCAACGACGACAGCCAGCACGGCTGCCTCGGCTGCCATGGGCATGCTCGGAAGGCTAACGACATCAATATCGGAAGGCAACAGCGCGTCCAACGCAAAGGCTGCGACGGTACCGGCACCAGCAGCTGCGCCAGCAACAAACACCAGCGGCTATGGATTTTTTGGCTGGCGGAGGTGAGCTGTTGTCGATGGACACCCTTTTGACTTTCTTTTGGCTTTACGTTTCATTCTTTTTTGTGTCCTTTTTTATTCCCTCTTTTTTCTGGCATAAATTGGCAAGGCATGCACAGCATAGCATTGGCGCATTTACATACATATTGTCGACTGTTTCCAGAACACACAGATACCATCCACGGAAGTATCTTACGACGCAAATAGCATAATCCGTGGAATTTTGGCAGTTGGAGCTTGAACGACAAGCAAACATCTTAAGAGACATGAACTCAATAATGAGACGTCCAACTCTGTGTCATTGCGTGCATTTTGGCTGGTATTAAAGTGTCACGCGATATGCCAAAATCACATGCAAGAGCCAGCAGGGAATGACGACACAGTGAACGGATTCCGCCTGCGCGCTGCAGAAGAAGCTACGGCACTGCGATAGCGCTAGCTCTGCCAACGTCTTGGGCCTGGCCGCGGAATCGTGGCTGTCCGTGGTCCAGGTCTCCCAGCGACCGACAGCGGGTTTACAGGCCCCACCATACCCACAACGCCCGCTGTGACTGGCTGCTCCTCGCTAGCAGCCTGTCAACGGCCAATCCGCAGTGAAACAAAGCGCGCTTTTCACGCTCTAATCTCTTGTCGCTGTCGTCTCCTTTTTTTTTTGGCCTGTCGCCACCAAAAACCGAGCTTACGCAAGGCGGGCAACCAAAATAGACATCACAAAACAATAGCCCACACGTCACCGGGAAAAGAGCTCTCAAGCTGCCTCCGAGACAGCGCTTGAGAACGAGAAGGCGCCCACCGCGCCTTCCTGGGTAAAGCAATAGCATGCAGAAAGAATATACGAGTATCTTATGTACTTTGACTCGTAGACGCACATGCGCCAGGTGCTACCTCAGGAAGGCGCGGTTGAATCGAATGCTGGAATAGTAGAGATGCAAGGTCTCGCAGCTGCCCCTTCCCTTCGTAGACAACCAGACCGGTCCTTCCTGCTTCCTTGCCGGTCTTTTGTGTCTCCCCACCTCTCCGTCCTCCTTCGCTCTTTCCCTCGTTAAGATAAACCTAATCTTAAAAAATAAAAAACCCTTTTCCTTCCTCTCAAGCAAATTCCTTTCTTCCTTTTTTCCGTCCAGCGTCTTCGACCCCCTAATACATCCTCGCCATCCTCTCGCCATTGCTTTGCGCGCTTCTCGAGACCATACGGATATCCGCATCGTCAACGCCACGCCAAGGTCAGTCCGATCCCTGTCTGCAACGCATTGCGTCTCACGTCTCTTTCTTTTTTTCTGCTTCTCGGCCCATCTGCCTTTGCTTCTTCTTCGTTTCCCGGTTTGTTGCCTTGCGACGGCTTCGCTGCAGCTCTCACGCGCATTCTGCCTGTTCCTGCACTATCCCGGACACGTTGTCTTTATTGCATCCTGCTGCCTCTGCTCGCGTGACCATTCCGCGGGCACAGCAAAAACAACCCGTGTCTGGTGCCTTGTCATCACGAGCTCAGCCAGACCACCATCAACGCAGAAGAGCAACCCGAGGAAAGAGTCACAAGCGGCCAGGTAGCCTGGCCCGAAAGATCGAGACAAGATCGGCTAGGCAGGCAGCAAAGCCTCTCGTCGGCTGTTATTTGTCTGTTTTCGAGCTCGACGCAATCCCCAAAAGAACTGGTCCAGGCCCTGAACGAGACGCCGTGTTTACAGCACCGATAGGGGCCACAGCAGTGCTTGTGCGCTTCTGTGTCCTTTTTCGCCTTCGCTGCATCGCATTACAGCCTTTTTGATTCCCACCCCTAGTCTTGCCGAGCTGGCCCCCTTTTCCCCGTCTCATTTTATTCTTTTTTATTTTCGTTTGGTTCTGTACCACCTGTTCTCGCCTTGCTTCTCAAGTCTTCCCTTTCCAACAGCAAACGTTCTCCCTTTAGCTTTATTGCGCCCCTCAACCTCGCCTTTGCCGTCCATTTCTCGCCCACCAGCTAACATTCTTGGCCTTTTTGGTTTCATGGCACAGGCTTGAAACAAAAAAAAAGCATCCACACATAAAGCAACCAACGAACCGCCCTCCTCTTGCCTCCTACAAGCCAACCTGCGCGACCTGTCCGAAGCTTCCCAAGTACACCTGGAATCGAGGTCCATCCATCGCTGCACGTAAACTCGACTCTTCCCGAGGGCCTCATTGTCTCCCACAGCCAAACAAACGCAGAACACAGAAGCCATGACGGACACGGCCGGAATCCCCGCCACCAACGGCGTCAAGAGTCAGGTATGCATACTTGTCGACAGAAAAATTGCTCCCGCGCTGGCTGCAAGCTGATGATCGCGTCGGGCATCCGAACATGTGCTAACCACTTTTTTTCAACAGTTGCCTTCCCCTTGGACATGAGAAAAGCCGCCCCTATTGCTCAAAGTCTCGAAATCTAACATTTGCTTCCAGACGAGTCGACAAAGACCGATACTCTTCCCTCAGCACCCGCTCAGCCGCTGACCCACTACCACTCGCTCTTTTCCGACCTGCTGTCGTGGAAGAACCCCCGTACGTGTTGTCTACTGTCTGATGGAGAAACCGACAGTAGGGCTTTTCGCTGACCGGCTAGGGAACACTGCTATTGCCTATGGCTCGATCGTCACATTCATTGTTGCTGTCAGATACCTGGACGTTCTGCGGTGGGGTCTCAGACTGACGTGGATGCTTCTGGGCGTCACGGTGGCCGCGGAGATTGCTGGCAAGGCTGTCCTTAACAAGGGCCTCGCCAGCCAGCTGCGCCCGCGCAAGTACTACACCCTGTCGCGCGAGTCTCTGGACAGCGTGCTTGGTGGTGTCCACGAGCTGCTCAACTTTTTTGTCATCGAGGCCCAGCGAATCCTCTATGTTGAGAACATCTATGCCTCTGCAGCTGTACGTTTCTTTTCTTTTTCTTTTTTCTTTTTTTTTTTTTTTTTTTTTTTTTTTTGGGGGGGGGGGGGGGGCGGGGGGGGGGCCCATTGGTATTTAGCAAGGCCGGTGTGGGGGGGTGAAGG